>CM074106.1:17769927-18407461 GCA_037178635.1 Bombus dahlbomii
TACCTTATAAGGTAATACTATATAACGTTATACGTTAGAATCTATTACTCTATGACGTTATACGTTATACGGTAATACTATATAACGTTATACGTTAGAAGCTATTACTATACGACGTTGTACGTTATAAGGTAATACTAGATAACGTTATACGTTATAAGGTAATACTATATAACGTTGTACGTTAGAAGCCATTACTATGTGACGTTATACCTTATAAGGTAGTACTATATAATGCTATACGTCAGAAGCTATTACTATATGACGTTATACGTTATAAGGTAATACTATTTAACGTTATACGTTAGAAGCTATTACTATATGACGTTATACGTTATAAGGTAATAGTACATAACAATATGCGTTATAAGGTAATACTACATAACATTATACGTTATAAGTTAATAATATATAACGTTATGCGTTAGAAGCTATTACTATGTAACTTTATACGTTGGAAGCTATTACTATATGACGTTATACGTTATAAGGTAATACTATATAACGTTATACGTTAGAAGCTATTACTCTATGACATTATACGGTATACGGTAATACTATATAACGTTAAACGTTATTAGGTAATAGCTTATAACGTTATACGTTAGAAGGTATTACTATATAACGTTATACCTTATAAGGTAATACTATTTAACGTTATACGTAGGAAGGTATTACTACATGGCGTTATACCTTATAAGGTAGTGCTGCATAACTTTATTCGTTATAAGGTAATCAAATATAACGTTATACGTTATGAGGTAATACTATATAACGTTATACGTTAGAAGCTATTACTATATGACGTTATACCTTATAAGGTAATACTATATAACGTTATACGTTAGAAGCTATTACTATATGACGTTATACCTTATAAGGTAATACTATATAACGTTATACGTTAGAAGCTATTACTATATGACGTTATACCTTATAAGGTAATACTATGTAACGTTATACGTTGGAAGCTATTACTATATGACGTTATACGTTGTAAGGTAGTAGTACATAACGTTATACGTTATAAGGTAATACTACATAACATTATACGTTATAAGGTAATAATATATAACGTTGTACGTTATAAGTTAATATTATACAACGTTATACCATAGGAGGTATTACTATGTAACGTTGTGACATAGGAGGTATTGCTATGTAACATTATACGTTGTAAGCTATTACTATATGACGTTATACGTTGTAAGGTAATGGTACATAACGTTATACGTTAGAAGCTATTACTATATGACGTTATACGTTATAAGGCAATAGTACATAACGTTATACGTTATAAGGTAATACTACATAACATTATTCGTTATAAGGTAATAATATATAACGTTGTACGTTATAAGTTAATATTATACAACGTTATACCATAGGAGGTATTACTATGTAACGTTGTGACATAGGAGGTATTACTATGTAACGTTATACGTTGGAAGCTATTACTTTATGACGTTATACGTTGTATGGTAATGGTACATAACGTTATACGTTAGAAGCTATTACTATATGACGTTATACCTTATAAGGTAATTCTATATAACATTATACGTTAGAAGCTATTACTATGTAACTTTATACGTTGGAAGCTATTACTATATGATGTTATACGTTAGAAGCTATTACTCTAAGACGTTATACCTTATAAGGTAATACTATATAGCGTTATACGTTAGAAGCTATTACTATGTGACGTTATACCCTGTAAGGTAAGACTATATGACGATATACGTTGTAAGGTAATGGTACATAACGTTATACGTTAGAAGCTATTACTATGTGACGTTATACCTTATAAGGTAATACTATATAGCGTTATACGTTAGAAGCTATTACTATGTGACGCTATACCTTATAAGCTAGTACTATATAACGTTATACGTCAGAAGCTATTACTATATGACGTTATACGTTATAAGGTAATAGTACATAACGTTATACGTTATAAGGTAATACTACATAACATTATACGTTATAAGGTAATAATATATAATGTTGTACGTTATAAGTTAATATTATACAACGTTATACCATAGGAGGTACTACTATGTAACGTTATACCATAGGAGGTATTACTATGTAACGTTATAAGTAGGAAGCTATTACTATATGACGTTATACGTTGTAAGGTAATAGTACATAACGTTATACGTTAGAAGCTATAACTATATTACGTTATACCTTATAAGGTAATACTATATAACGTTATACGTTAGAAGCTATTACTATATGACGTTATACCTTATAAGGTAATACTATATAACGTTATACGATAGAAGCTATTACTATATAACGTTATACCTGATAAGGTAATACTATTTAACGTTATACGTTAGAAGCTGTTACTATATGACGTTATACCTTATAAGGTAATACTATATAACGTTATACGTCTGAAGCTATTACTATATGACGTTATACGTTATAAGGTAATACTATATAGCGTTATACGTTAGAAGCTATAACTATATTACGTTATACCTTAGAAGGTAATACTATATAACGTTATACGTTAGAAGCTATTACTATATGACGTTATACCTTATAAGGTAATACTATATAACGTTATACGTCTGAAGCTATTACTATATGACGTTATACGTTATAAGGTAATAGTATATAGCGTTATACGTTATAAGGTAATACTATATAACGTTGTACGTTAGAAGCCATTACTATGTGACGTTATACCTTATAAGGTAGTACTATGCAATGTTATACGTTAGAAGCTATTGCTATATGACGTTATACGTTATAAGATAATACTATATAACGTTGTACTTTATTAGGTAATAGCTTATAACGTTATACGTTAGAAGGCATTACTATATAACGTTGTACGTTATAAGGTAATACTAGATAACGTTATACGTTATAAGGTAATACTATATAACGTTGTACGTTATTAGGTAATAGCTTACAACGTTATACGTTAGAAGGTATTACTATATAACGTTATACCTTATAAGGTAATACTATTTAACGTTATACGTAGGAAGGTATTACTACATGGCGTTATACCTTATAAGGTAGTGCTGCATAACTTTATTCGTTATAAGGTAATCAAATATAACGTTATACGTTATGAGGTAATACTATATAACGTTATACGTTAAAAGGTAATACTATACAACCTTGTACGTTATAAGGTAATAGTAGATAACGTTATACGTTATAAGGTAATACTATATAACATTCTACGTTATTTAGTAATACTATATAACGTTATACGATATAAGGTAATACTATATAACATCATACGTGAGAAGCTATTACTATATGACGTTATACGTAATAAGGTAATAGTACATAACGTTATACGTTATAAGGTAATACTACATAACATTATTCGTTATAGGGTAATAATGTATAACGTTGTACGTTATAAGTTAATATTATGCAACATTATACCATAGGAGGTATTACTATGTAACGTTAAACGTTAGAAGCTATTACTCTATGACGTTATACGTTATAATGTAATGCTATATAACGTTATACGTTAGAAGCTATTACTATATGACGTTATACCTTATAAGGTAATACTATATAACGTTATACGTTAGAAGTTATTACTATATGACGTTATACCTTATATGGTAATACTATATAACGTTATACGTTAGAAGCTATTACCATATGACGTTACACGTTATAAGGTAATACTATATCACGTTATGCGTCAGAAGCTATTACTATATGACATTATACGTTGTAAGGTAGTAGTACATAACGTTATACGTTATAAGGTAATACTACATAACATTATACGTTATAAGGTAATAATATATAACGTTGTACGTTATAAGTTAATATTATACAACGTTATACCACAGGAGGTATTACTATGTAACGTTGTGACATAGGAGGTATTGCTATGTAACGTTATACGTTGGAAGCTATTACTATATGACGTTATACGTTGTAAGGTAATGGTACATAACGTTATACGTTAGAAGCTATTACTATATGACGTTATGCGTTATAAGGTAATAGTACATGACGTTATACGTTATAAGGTAATACTACATAACATTATTCGTTATAAGGTAATAATATATAACGTTGTACGTTATAAGTTAATATTATACAACGTTATACCATAGGAGGTATTACTATGTAACGTTAAACGTTAGAAGCTATTACTCTATGACGTTATACGTTATAAGGTAATACTACATAACATTATACGTTATAAGGTAATAATATATAACGTTGTACGTTATAGGTTAATATTATACAACGTTATACCATAGGAGGTATTACTATGTTACGTTGTAACATAGGAGGTATTACTATGTAACGTTATACGTTGGAAGCTATTACTATATGACGTTATAACTTATAAGGTAATACTATATAACATTATACGTTAGAAGCTATTACTATGTAACTTTATACGATGGAAGCTATTACTATGTGACGTTATACCCTGTAAGGTAAGACTACATGACGATATACGTTGTAAGGTAATGGTACATAACGTTATACGTTAGAAGCTATTACTATATGACGTTATACCTTATAAGGTAATACTATATAGCGTTATACGTTAGAAGCTATTACTATGTGACGCTATACCTTATATGCTAGTACTATATAACGTTATACGTCAGAAGCTATTACTATATGACGTTGTACGTTATAAGGTAATAGTACATAACGTTATACGTTATAAGGTAATACTACATAACATTATACGTTATAAGGTAATAATATATAATGTTGTACGTTATAAGTTAATATTATACAACGTTATACCATAGGAGGTACCACTATGTAACGTTATACCATAGGAGGTATTACTATGTAACGTTATAAGTAGGAAGCTATTACTATATGACGTTATACGTTGTAAGGTAATAGTACATAATGTTATACGTTAGAAGCTATAACTATATTACGTTATACCTTATAAGGTAATACTATATAACGTTATACGTTAGAAGCTATTACTATATGACGTTATACCTTATAAGGTAATACTATATAACGTTATACGATAGAAACTATTACTATATAACGTTATACCTGATAAGGTAATACTATTTAACGTTATACGTTAGAAGCTGTTACTATATGACGTTATACCTTATAAGGTAATACTATATAACGTTATACGTCTGAAGCTATTACTATATGACGTTATACGTTATAAGGTAATAGTACATAACGTTATACGTTATAAGGTAATACTACATAACATTATTCGTTATAAGGTAATAATATATAACGTTGTACGTTATAAGTTAATATTATACAACGTTATACCATAGGAGGTATTACTATGTAACGTTAAACGTTAGAAGCTATTACTCTATGACGTTATACGTTATAAGGTAATGGTATATAGCGTTATACGTTATAAGGTAATACTATATAACGTTGTACGTTAGAAGCCATTACTATGTGACGTTATACCTTATAAGGTAGTACTATGCAATGTTATACGTTAGAAGCTATTGCTATATGACGTTATACGTTATAAGATAATACTATATAACGTTGTACTTTATTAGGTAATAGCTTATAACGTTATACGTTAGAAGGCATTATTATATAACGTTGTACGTTATAAGGTAATACTAGATAACGTTATACGTTATAAGGTAATACTATATAACGTTGTACGTTATTAGGTAATAGCTTATAACGTTATACGTTAGAAGGTATTACTATATAACGTTATACCTTATAAGGAAATACTATTTAACGTTATACGTAGGAAGGTATTACTACATGGCGTTATACCTTATAAGGTAGTGCTGCATAACTTTATTCGTTATAAGGTAATCAAATATAACGATATACGTTATGAGGTAATACTATATAACGTTATACGTTAAAAGGTAATACTATACAACCTTGTACGTTATAAGGTAATAGTAGATAACGTTATACGTTATAAGGTAATACTATATAACATTGTACGTTATTTAGTAATACTATATAACGTTATACGATATAAGGTAATACTATATAACATCATACGTGAGAAGCTATTACTATATGACGTTATACGTAATAAGGTAATAGTACATAACGTTATACGTTATAAGGTAATACTACATAACATTATTCGTTATAAGGTAATAATGTATAACGTTGTACGTTATAAGTTAATATTATGCAACATTATACCATAGGAGGTATTACTATGTAACGTTAAACGTTAGAAGCTATTACTCTATGACGTTATACGTTATAATGTAATGCTATATAACGTTATACGTTAGAAGCTATTACTATATGACGTTATACCTTATAAGGTAATACTATATAACGTTATACGTTAGAAGTTATTACTATATGACGTTATACCTTATATGGTAATACTATATAACGTTATACGTTAGAAGCTATTACCATATGACGTTACACGTTATAAGGTAATACTATATCACGTTATGCGTCAGAAGCTATTACTATATGACATTATACGTTGTAAGGTAGTAGTACATAACGTTATACGTTATAAGGTAATACTACATAACATTATACGTTATAAGGTAATAATATATAACGTTGTACGTTATAAGTTAATATTATACAACGTTATACCACAGGAGGAATTACTATGTAACGTTGTGACATAGGAGGTATTGCTATGTAACGTTATACGTTGGAAGCTATTACTATATGACGTTATACGTTGTAAGGTAATGGTACATAACGTTATACGTTAGAAGCTATTACTATATGACGTTATGCGTTATAAGGTAATAGTACATGACGTTATACGTTATAAGGTAATACTACATAACATTATTCGTTATAAGGTAATAATATATAACGTTGTACGTTATAAGTTAATATTATACAACGTTATACCATAGGAGGTATTACTATGTAACGTTAAACGTTAGAAGCTATTACTCTATGACGCTATACGTTATAAGGTAATACTACATAACATTATACGTTATAAGGTAATAATATATAACGTTGTACGTTATAGGTTAATATTATACAACGTTATACCATAGGAGGTATTACTATGTTACGTTGTGACATAGGAGGTATTACTATGTAACGTTATACGTTGGAAGCTATTACTATATGACGTTATACCTTATAAGGTAATACTATATAACATTATACGTTAGAAGCTATTACTATGTAACTTTATACGATGGAAGCTATTACTATGTGACGTTATACCCTGTAAGGTAAGACTACATGACGATATACGTTGTAAGGTAATGGTACATTACGTTATACGTTAGAAGCTATTACTATATGACGTTATACCTTATAAGGTAATACTATATAGCGTTATACGTTAGAAGCTATTACTATGTGACGCTATACCTTATATGCTAGTACTATATAACGTTATACGTCAGAAGCTATTACTATATGACGTTGTACGTTATAAGGTAATAGTACATAACGTTATACGTTATAAGGTAATACTACATAACATTATACGTTATAAGGTAATAATATATAATGTTGTACGTTATAAGTTACTATTATACAACGTTATACCATAGGAGGTACCACTATGTAACGTTATACCATAGGAGGTATTACTATGTAACGTTATAAGTAGGAAGCTATTACTATATGACGTTATACGTTGTAAGGTAATAGTACATAATGTTATACGTTAGAAGCTATAACTATATTACGTTATACCTTATAAGGTAATACTATATAACGTTATACGTTAGAAGCTATTACTATATGACGTTATACCTTATAAGGTAATACTATATAACGTTATACGATAGAAACTATTACTATATAACGTTATACCTGATAAGGTAATACTATTTAACGTTATACGTTAGAAGCTGTTACTATATGACGTTATACGTTATAAGGTAATAGTACATAACGTTATACGTTATAAGGTAATACTACATAACATTATTCGTTATAAGGTAATAATATATAACGTTGTACGTAATAAGTTAATATTATACAACGTTATACCATAGGAGGTATTACTATGTAACGTTAAACGTTAGAAGCTATTACTCTATGACGTTATACGTTATAAGGTAATGGTATATAGCGTTATACGTTATAAGGTAATAGCTTATAACGTTATACGTTAGAAGGCATTACTATATAACGTTGTACGTTATAAGGTAATACTATATAACGTTATACGTTATAAGGTAATACTATATAACGCTGTACGTTATTAGGTAATAGCTTATAACGTTGTACGTTAGAAGCCATTACTATGTGACGTTATACCTTATAAGGTAGTACTATGCAATGTTATACGTTAGAAGCTATTGCTATATGACGTTATACGTTATAAGATAATACTATATAACGTTGTACTTTATTAGGTAATAGCTTATAACGTTATACGTTAGAAGGCATTACTATATAACGTTGTACGTTATAAGGTAATACTATATAACGTTATACGTTATAAGGTAATACTATATAACGCTGTACGTTATTAGGTAATAGCTTATAACGTTATACGTTAGAAGGTATTACTATATAACGTTATACCTTATAAGGTAATACTATTTAACGTTATACGTAGGAAGCTATTACTGCATGGCGTTATACCTTATAAGGTAGTACTACATAACTTTATTCGTTATAAGGTAATCAAATATAACGTTATACGTTATAAGGTAATACTATATAACGTTATACGTTAAAAGGTAATATTATATAACGTTGTACGTTACAAGGTAGTAGTAGATAACGTTATGCGTTATAAGGAAATACTACATAACATTATTCGTTATAAGGTAATAATATATAACGTTGTACGTTATAAGTTAATATTATGCAACGATATACCTTAGGAGGTATTACTATGTAACGTTGTGACATAGGAGGTATTACTATGTAACGTTATACGTTGGAAGCTATTACTATATGACGTTATACGTTGTAAGGTAATGGTACATAACGTTATACGATAGAAGCTATTACTATATGACGTTATACCTTATAAGGTAATACTATATAACATTATACGTTAGAAGCTATTACTATGTAACTTTATACGTTGGAAGCTATTACTATATGACGTTATACGTTAGAAGCTATTACTCTATGACGTTATACCTTATAAGGTAATACTATATAGCGTTACAGGTTAGAAGCTATTACTATGTGACGTTATACCTTGTAAGGTAAGACTATATGACGATATACGTTGTAAGGTAATGGTACATAACGTTATACGTTAGAAGCTATTACTACATGGCGTTATACCTTATAAGGTAGTACTACATAACTTTATTCGTTATAAGGTAATCAAATATAACGTTATACGATATAAGGTAATACTATATAACATTATGCGTCAGAAGCTATTACTATATGACGTTATACGTTATGAGGTAATAGTACATTACGTTATACGTTATAAGGTAGTACTACATAACATTATACGTTATAAGGTAATCCTATATAACGTTGTACGTTATAAGTTAATACTAGATAACGTTATACGTTATAAGATAATACTATATAACGTTGTACGTTATTAGGTAATAGCTTATAACGTTGTACGTTAGAATGTATTACTATATAACGTTATACCTTATAAGGTAATACTATTTAACGTTATACGTAGGAAGGTATTACTACATGCCGTTATACCTTATAAGGTAGTGCTGCATAACTTTATTCGTTATAAGGTAATCAAATATAACGTTATACGTTATGAGGTAATACTATATAACGTTATACGTTAAAAGGTAATACTATACAACGTTGTACGTTATAAGGTAATAGTAGATAACGTTATACGTTATAAGGTAATACTATATAACATTGTACGTTATTTAGTAATACTATATAACGTTATACGTTATAAGATAATACTATATAACCTTATACGTGAGAAGCTATTACTATATGATGTTATACGTTATAAGGTAATAGTACATAACGTTATACGTTATAAGGTAATACTACATAACATTATTCGTTATAAGGTAATAATATATAACGTTGTACGTTATAAGTTAATATTATACAACGTTATACCATAGGAGGTATTACTATGTAACGTTAAACGTTAGAAGCTATTACTCTATGACGTTATACGTTATAAGGTAATGCTACATAACATTATACGTTATAAGGTAATAATATATAACGTTGTACGTTATAGGTTAATATTATACAACGTTATACCATAGGAGGTATTACTATGTAACGTTGTAACATAGGAGGTATTACTATGTAACGTTATACGTTGGAAGCTATTACTATATGACGTTATACGTTGTATGGTAATGGTCCATAACGTTATACGTTAGAAGCTATTACTATATGACGTTATACCTTATAAGGTAATACTATATAACATTATACGTTAGAAGCTATTACAATGTAACTTTATACGTTGGAAGCTATTACTATATAACGTTATACGTTAGAAGCTATTACTATATAACGTTTTACGTTATAAGGTAATACTATATAGCGTTACACGTTAGAAGCTATTACTATATGACGTTTTACCTTATCAGGTAATTCTATATAACGTTATACGTTATAAGGTAATACTATACAACCTTGTACGTTATAAGGTAATAGTAGATAACGTTATACGTTATAAGGTAATACTATATAACATTGTACGTTATTTAGTAATACTATATAACGTTATACGTTATAATGTAATGCTATATAACGTTATACGTTAGAAGCTATTACTATATGACGTTATACCTTATAAGGTAATACTATATAACGTTATACGTTAGAAGTTATTACTATATGACGTTATACCTTATATGGTAATATTATATAACGTTATACGTTAGAAGCTATTACCATATGACGTTACACGTTATAAGGTAATACTATATCACGTTATGCGTCAGAAGCTATTACTATATGACATTATACGTTGTAAGGTAGTAGTACATAACGTTATACGTTATAAGGTAATACTACATAACATTATACGTTACAAGGTAATAATATATAACGTTGTACGTTATAAGTTAATATTATACAACGTTATACCACAGGAGGTATTACTATGTAACGTTGTGACATAGGAGGTATTGCTATGTAACGTTATACGTTGGAAGCTATTACTATATGACGTTATACGTTGTAAGGTAATGGTACATAACGTTATACGTTAGAAGCTATTACTATATGACGTTATGCGTTATAAGGTAATAGTACATGACGTTATACGTTATAAGGTAATACTACATAACATTATTCGTTATAAGGTAATAATATATAACGTTGTACGTTATAAGTTAATATTATACAACGTTATACCATAGGAGGTATTACTATGTAACGTTAAACGTTAGAAGCTATTACTCTATGACGTTATACGTTATAAGGTAATACTACATAACATTATACGTTATAAGGTAATAATATATAACGTTGTACGTTATAGGTTAATATTATACAACGTTATACCATAGGAGGTATTACTATGTTACGTTGTGACATAGGAGGTATTACTATGTAACGTTATACGTTGGAAGCTATTACTATATGACGTTATAACTTATAAGGTAATACTATATAACATTATACGTTAGAAGCTATTACTATGTAACTTTATACGATGGAAGCAATTACTATGTGACGTTATACCCTGTAAGGTAAGACTACATGACGATATACGTTGTAAGGTAATGGTACATAACGTTATACGTTAGAAGCTATTACTATATGACGTTATACCTTATAAGGTAATACTATATAGCGTTATACGTTAGAAGCTATTACTATGTGACGCTATACCTTATATGCTAGTACTATATAACGTTATACGTCAGAAGCTATTACTATATGACGTTGTACGTTATAAGGTAATAGTACATAACGTTATACGTTATAAGGTAATACTACATAACATTATACGTTATAAGGTAATAATATATAATGTTGTACGTTATAAGTTAATATTATACAACGTTATACCATAGGAGGTACCACTATGTAACGTTATACCATAGGAGGTATTACTATGTAACGTTATAAGTAGGAAGCTATTACTATATGACGTTATACGTTGTAAGGTAATAGTACATAATGTTATACGTTAGAAGCTATAACTATATTACGTTATACCTTATAAGGTAATACTATATAACGTTATACGTTAGAAGCTATTACTATATGACGTTATACCTTATAAGGTAATACTATATAACGTTATACGATAGAAACTATTACTATATAACGTTATACCTGATAAGGTAATACTATTTAACGTTATACGTTAGAAGCTGTTACTATATGACGTTATACCTTATAAGGTAATACTATATAACGTTATACGTCTGAAGCTATTACTATATGACGTTATACGTTATAAGGTAATAGTACATAACGTTATACGTTATAAGGTAATACTACATAACATTATTCGTTATAAGGCAATAATATATAACGTTGTACGTTATAAGTTAATATTATACAACGTTATACCATAGGAGGTATTACTATGTAACGTTAAACGTTAGAAGCTATTACTCTATGACGTTATACGTTATAAGGTAATGGTATATAGCGTTATACGTTATAAGGTAATACTATATAACGTTGTACGTTAGAAGCCATTACTATGTGACGTTATACCTTATAAGGTAGTACTATGCAATGTTATACGTTAGAAGCTATTGCTATATGACGTTATACGTTATAAGATAATACTATATAACGTTGTACTTTATTAGGTAATAGCTTATAACGTTATACGTTAGAAGGCATTATTATATAACGTTGTACGTTATAAGGTAATACTAGATAACGTTATACGTTATAAGGTAATACTATATAACGTTGTACGTTATTAGGTAATAGCTTATAACGTTATACGTTAGAAGGTATTACTATATAACGTTATACCTTATAAGGAAATACTATTTAACGTTATACGTAGGAAGGTATTACTACATGGCGTTATACCTTATAAGGTAGTGCTGCATAACTTTATTCGTTATAAGGTAATCAAATATAACGTTATACGTTATGAGGTAATACTATATAACGTTATACGTTAAAAGGTAATACTATACAACCTTGTACGTTATAAGGTAATAGTAGATAACGTTATACGTTATAAGGTAATACTATATAACATTGTACGTTATTTAGTAATACTATATAACGTTATACGATATAAGGTAATACTATATAACATCATACGTGAGAAGCTATTACTATATGACGTTATACGTAATAAGGTAATAGTACATAACGTTATACGTTATAAGGTAATACTACATAACATTATTCGTTATAAGGTAATAATGTATAACGTTGTACGTTATAAGTTAATATTATGCAACATTATACCATAGGAGGTATTACTATGTAACGTTAAACGTTAGAAGCTATTACTCTATGACGTTATACGTTATAATGTAATGCTATATAACGTTATACGTTAGAAGCTATTACTATATGACGTTATACCTTATAAGGTAATACTATATAACGTTATACGTTAGAAGTTATTACTATATGACGTTATACCTTATATGGTAATACTATATAACGTTATACGTTAGAAGCTATTACCATATGACGTTACACGTTATAAGGTAATACTATATCACGTTATGCGTCAGAAGCTATTACTATATGACATTATACGTTGTAAGGTAGTAGTACATAACGTTATACGTTATAAGGTAATACTACATAACATTATACGTTATAAGGTAATAATATATAACGTTGTACGTTATAAGTTAATATTATACAACGTTATACCACAGGAGGTATTACTATGTAACGTTGTGACATAGGAGGTATTGCTATGTAACGTTATACGTTGGAAGCTATTACTATATGACGTTATACGTTGTAAGGTAATGGTACATAACGTTATACGTTAGAAGCTATTACTATATGACGTTATGCGTTATAAGGTAATAGTACATGACGTTATACGTTATAAGGTAATACTACATAACATTATTCGTTATAAGGTAATAATATATAACGTTGTACGTTATAAGTTAATATTATACAACGTTATACCATAGGAGGTATTACTATGTAACGTTAAACGTTAGAAGCTATTACTCTATGACGCTATACGTTATAAGGTAATACTACATAACATTATACGTTATAAGGTAATAATAT
The DNA here is from genome assembly GCA_037178635.1 of Bombus dahlbomii. Classification (NCBI taxonomy): domain Eukaryota; kingdom Metazoa; phylum Arthropoda; class Insecta; order Hymenoptera; family Apidae; genus Bombus; species Bombus dahlbomii. Next base: position 17,784,019 of record CM074106.1, read on the forward strand.
ATAACGTTGTACGTTATAGGTTAATATTATACAACGTTATACCATAGGAGGTATTACTATGTTACGTTGTGACATAGGAGGTATTACTATGTAACGTTATACGTTGGAAGCTATTACTATATGACGTTATACCTTATAAGGTAATACTATATAACATTATACGTTAGAAGCTATTACTATGTAACTTTATACGATGGAAGCTATTACTATGTGACGTTATACCCTGTAAGGTAAGACTACATGACGATATACGTTGTAAGGTAATGGTACATTACGTTATACGTTAGAAGCTATTACTATATGACGTTATACCTTATAAGGTAATACTATATAGCGTTATACGTTAGAAGCTATTACTATGTGACGCTATACCTTATATGCTAGTACTATATAACGTTATACGTCAGAAGCTATTACTATATGACGTTGTACGTTATAAGGTAATAGTACATAACGTTATACGTTATAAGGTAATACTACATAACATTATACGTTATAAGGTAATAATATATAATGTTGTACGTTATAAGTTACTATTATACAACGTTATACCATAGGAGGTACCACTATGTAACGTTATACCATAGGAGGTATTACTATGTTACGTTGTGACATAGGAGGTATTGCTATGTAACGTTATACGTTGGAAGCTATTACTATATGACGTTATACGTTGTAAGGTAATGGTACATAACGTTATACGTTAGAAGCTATTACTATATGACGTTATGCGTTATAAGGTAATAGTACATGACGTTATACGTTATAAGGTAATACTACATAACATTATTCGTTATAAGGTAATAATATATAACGTTGTACGTTATAAGTTAATATTATACAACGTTATACCATAGGAGGTATTACTATGTAACGTTAAACGTTAGAAGCTATTACTCTATGACGTTATACGTTATAAGGTAATGGTATATAGCGTTATACGTTATAAGGTAATACTATATAACGTTGTACGTTAGAAGCCATTACTATGTGACGTTATACCTTATAAGGTAGTACTATGCAATGTTATACGTTAGAAGCTATTGCTATATGACGTTATACGTTATAAGATAATACTATATAACGTTGTACTTTATTAGGTAATAGCTTATAACGTTATACGTTAGAAGGCATTACTATATAACGTTGTACGTTATAAGGTAATACTATATAACGTTATACGTTATAAGGTAATACTATATAACGCTGTACGTTATTAGGTAATAGCTTATAACGTTATACGTTAGAAGGTATTACTATATAACGTTATACCTTATAAGGTAATACTATTTAACGTTATACGTAGGAAGCTATTACTGCATGGCGTTATACCTTATAAGGTAGTACTACATAACTTTATTCGTTATAAGGTAATCAAATATAACGTTATACGTTATAAGGTAATACTATATAACGTTATACGTTAAAAGGTAATATTATATAACGTTGTACGTTACAAGGTAGTAGTAGATAACGTTATGCGTTATAAGGAAATACTACATAACATTATTCGTTAGAAGGTAATAATATATAACGTTGTACGTTATAAGTTAATATTATGCAACGATATACCTTAGGAGGTATTACTATGTAACGTTGTGACATAGGAGGTATTACTATGTAACGTTATACGTTGGAAGCTATTACTATATGACGTTATACGTTGTAAGGTAATGGTACATAACGTTATACGATAGAAGCTATTACTATATGACGTTATACCTTATAAGGTAATACTATATAACATTATACGTTAGAAGCTATTACTATGTAACTTTATACGTTGGAAGCTATTACTATATGACGTTATACGTTAGAAGCTATTACTCTATGACGTTATACCTTATAAGGTAATACTATATAGCGTTACAGGTTAGAAGCTATTACTATGTGACGTTATACCTTGTAAGGTAAGACTATATGACGATATACGTTGTAAGGTAATGGTACATGACGTTATACGTTAGAAGCTATTACTATATGACGTTATACCTTATAAGGTAATACTATATAGCGTTATACGTTAGAAGCTATTACTATGTGACTCTATACCTTATAAGGTAGTACTATATAATGTTATACGTTGAAGCCATTACTATATAACGTTATACATTATAAGGAAATACTATTTAATGTTATACGTAGGAAGCTATTACTACATGGCGTTATACCTTATAAGGTAGTACTACATAACTTTATTCGTTATAAGGTAATCAAATATAACGTTATACGATATAAGGTAATACTATATAACATTATGCGTCAGAAGCTATTACTATATGACGTTATACGTTATGAGGTAATAGTACATTACGTTATACGTTATAAGGTAGTACTACATAACATTATACGTTATAAGGTAATCCTATATAACGTTGTACGTTATAAGTTAATACTAGATAACGTTATACGTTATAAGGTAATACTAAATAACGTTGTACGTTATAAGGTAATACTAGATAACGTTATACGTTATAAGGTAATACTATATAACGTTATACGTTAGAAGCTATTACTATATGACGTTATACCTTATAAGGTAATACTATATAACGTTATACGTTAAAAGGTAATACTATACAACGTTGTACGTTATAAGGTAATAGTAGATAACGTTATACGTTATAAGGTAATACTATATAACATTGTACGTTATTTAGTAATACTATATAACGTTATACGTTATAAGATAATACTATATAACCTTATACGTGAGAAGCTATTACTATATGACGTTATACGTTATAAGGTAATAGTACATAACGTTATACGTTAAAAGGTAATACTACATAACATTATTCGTTATAAGGTAATAATATATAACGTTGTACGTTATAAGTTAATATTATACAACGTTATACCATAGGAGGTATTACTATGTAACGTTAAACGTTAGAAGCTATTACTCTATGACGTTATACGTTATAAGGTAATGCTACATAACATTATACGTTATAAGGTAATAATATATAACGTTGTACGTTATAGGTTAATATTATACAACGTTATACCATAGGAGGTATTACTATGTAACGTTGTAACATAGGAGGTATTACTATGTAACGTTATACGTTGGAAGCTATTACTATATGACGTTATACGTTGTATGGTAATGGTACATAACGTTATACGTTAGAAGCTATTACTATATGACGTTATACCTTATAAGGTAATACTATATAACATTATACGTTAGAAGCTAATACAATGTAACTTTATACGTTGGAAGCTATTACTATATAACGTTATACGTTAGAAGCTATTACTATATAACGTTTTACGTTATAAGGTAATACTATATAGCGTTACACGTTAGAAGCTATTACTATATGACGTTTTACCTTATCAGGTAATTCTATATAACGTTATACGTTATAAGGTAATACTAAATAACGTTGTACGTTATAAGGTAATACTAGATAACGTTATACGTTATAAGGTAATACTATATAACGTTATACGTTAGAAGCTATTACTATATGACGTTATACCTTATAAGGTAATACTATATAACGTTATACGTTAGAAGCTATTACTCTATGACATTATACGTTATAAGGTAATACTATTTAACGTTGTACGTTAGAAGCTATTACTATATGACGTTATACGTTATAAGGTAATACTATATAACGTTATACGTTAAAAGCTATGACTATATGACGTTATACCTTATAAGGTAATACTATATAACGTTATACGTTAGAAGCTATTACTCTATGACGTTATACGTTATACGGTAATACTATATAACGTTATACGTTAGAAGCTATTACTATATGACGTACGTTATAAGGTAATACTAGATAAAGTTATACGTTATAAGGTAATCAAATATAACGTTATACGTTATGAGGTAATACTATATAACGTTATACGTTAAAAGATAATACTATACAACGTTGTACGTTATAAGGTAATAGTAGATAGCGTTATACGTTATAAGGTAATACTATATAACATTGTACGTTATTTAGTAATACTATATAACGTTATACGTTATAAGGTAATACTATATAACATTATACGTGAGAAGCTATTACTATATGACGTTATACGTTATAAGGTAATAGTATATAACGTTATACGTTATAAGGTAGTACTACATAACATTATTCGTTATAAGGTAATAATATATAACGTTGTACGTTATAAGTTAATATTATACAACGTTATACCATAGGAGGTATTACTATGTAACGTTGTAACATAGGAGGTATTACTATGTAACGTTATACGTTGGAAGCTATTAGTATATGACGTTATACGTTGTATGGTAATGGTACATAACGTTATACGTTAGAAGCTATTACTATATGACGTTATACCTTATAAGGTAATACTATATAACATTATACGTTAGAAGCTATTACAATGTAACTTTATACGTTGGAAGCTATTACTATATGACGTTATACGTTAGAAGCTATTACTCTATGACGTTATACCTTATAAGGTAATACTATATAGCGTTATACGTTAGAAGCTATTACTATGTGACGTTATACCTTGTAAGGTAAGACTATATGACGATATACGTTGTAAGGTAATGGTACATAACGTTATACGTTAGAAGCTATTACTATATGACGTTATACCTTATAAGGTAATACTATATAGCGTTATACGTTAGAAGCTATTACTATGTGACGCTATACCTTATAAGCTAGTACTATATAATGTTAAACGTCAGAAGCCATTACTATATAACGTTATACCTTATAAGGTAATACTATTTAACGTTATACGTAGGAAGCTATTACTACATGGCGTTATACCTTATAAGGTAGTACTACATAACTTTATTCGTTATAAGGTATTCAAATATAACGTTATACGATATAAGGTAATACTATATAACATTATACGTCAGAAGCTATTACTATATGACGTTATACGTTATAAGGTAATAGTACATAACGTTATACGTTATAAGGTAATACTATATAACGTTGTACGTTAGAAGCCATTACTATGTGACGTTATACCTTATAAGGTAGTACTATGCAATGTTATACGTTAGAAGCTATTGCTATATGACGTTATACGTTATAAGATAATACTATATAACGTTATACGTTATAAGGTAATACTATATAAGGTTGTACGTTATAAGGTAATACTAGATAACGTTATACGTTATAAGGTAATACTATATAACGCTGTACGTTATTAGGTAATAGCTTATAACGTTATACGTTAGAAGGCATTACTATATAACGTTTTACGTTATAAGGTAATACTATATAGCGTTACACGTTAGAAGCTATTACTATATGACGTTATACCTTATCAGGTAATACTATATAACGTTATACGTTATAAGGTAATACTATATAACGTTGTACGTTATTAGGTAATAGCTTATAACGTTATACGTTAGAAGGTATTACTATACAACGTTATACCTTATACGGTAATACTATTTAACGTTATACGTAGGAAGGTATTACTACATGGCCTTATACCTTATAAGGTAGTGCTGCATAACTTTATTCGTTATAAGGTAATCAAATATAACGTTATACGTTATGAGGTAATACTATATAACGTTATACGTTAAAAGGTAATACTATACAACGTTGTACGTTATAAGGTAATAGTAGATAACGTTATACGTTATAAGGTAATACTATATAACATTGTACGTTATTTAGTAATACTATATAACGTTATACGTTATAAGATAATACTATATAACATTATACGTGAGAAGCTATTACTATATGACGTTATACGTTATAAGGTAATAGTACATAACGTTATACGTTATAAGGTAATACTATATAACGTTATACGTTAGAAGCTATTACTATATGACGTTATACGTTATAAGGTAATACTATATAACGTTATACGTTAGAAGCTATTACTCTATGACGTTATACGTTATACGGTAATACTATATAACGTTATACGTTAGAAGCTATTACTCTATGACGTTATACGTTATAAGGTAATACTATATAACGTTATACGTTAGAAGCTATTACTCTATGACATTATAGGTTATAAGGTAATACTAGATAACGTTATACGTTATAAGGTATCACTATGTAACGTTAAACGTTAGAAGCTATTACTCTATGACGTTATACGTTATAAGGTAATACTATATAACGCTGTACGTTATTAGGTAATAGCTTATAACGTTATACGTTAGAAGGCATTACTATATAACGTTTTACGTTATAAGGTAATACTATATAGCGTTACACGTGAGAAGCTATTACTATATGACGTTATACCTTATCAGGTAATACTATATAACGTTATACGTTATAAGGTAATACTATATAACGTTGTACGTTATAAGGTAATACTAGATAACGTTATACGTTATAAGGTATTACTATATAACGTTATACGTTAGAAGCTATTACTATATGACGTTATACCTTATAAGGTAATACTATATAACGTTATACGTTAGAAGCTATTACCATATGACGTTATACGTTATAAGGTAATACTATATCACGTTATGCGTCAGAAGCTATTACTATATGACGTTATACGTTGTAAGGTAGTAGTACATAACGTTATACGTTATAAGGTAATACTACATAACATTATACGTTATAAGGTAATAATATATAACGTTGTACGTTATAAGTTAATATTATGCAACGATATACCATAGGAGGTATTACTATGTAACGTTGTGACATAGGAGGTATTACTATGTAACGTTATACGTTGGAAGCTATTACTATATGACGTTATACGTTGTAAGGTAATGGTACATAACGTTATACGTTAGAAGCTATTACTATATGACGTTATACCTTATAAGGTAGTACTATATAACATTATACCTTAGAAGCTATTACTATGTAACTTTATACGTTGGAAGCTATTACTATATGACGTTATACGTTAGAAGCTATTACTCTATGACGTTATACCTTATAAGGTAATACTATATAGCGTTATACGTTAGAAGCTATTACTATGTGACGTTATACCTTGTAAGGTAAGACTATATGACGATATACGTTGTATGGTAATGGTACATAACGTTATACGTTAGAAGCTATTACTATATGACGTTACACCTTATAAGGTAATACTATATAGCGTTATACGTTAGAAGCTATTACTATGTGACGCTATACCTTATAAGGTAGTACTATATAATGTTATACGTCAGAAGCCATTACTATATAACGTTATACATTATAAGGTAATACTATTTAACGTTATACGTAGGAAGATATTACTACATGGCGTTATACCTTATAAGGTAGTACTACATAACTTTATTCGTTATAAGGTAATCAAATATAACGTTATACGATATAAGGTAATACTATATAACATTATACGTCAGAAGCTATTACTATATGACGTTATACGTTATGAGGTAATAGTACATTACGTTATACGTTATAAGGTAGTACTACATAACATTATACGTTATAAGGTAATCCTATATAACGTTGTACGTTATAAGTTAATACTAGATAACGTTATACGTTATAAGGTAATACTATATAACGTTGTACGTTATTAGGTAATAGCTTATAACGTTATACGTTAGAAGGTATTACTATATAACGTTATACCTTATACGGTAATACTATTTAACGTTATACGTAGGAAGGTATTACTACATGGCGTTATACCTTATAAGGTAGTGCTGCATAACTTTATTCGTTATAAGGTAATCAAATATAACGTTATACGTTATGAGGTAATACTATATAACGTTATACGTTAAAAGGTAATACTATACAACGTTGTACGTTATAAGGTAATAGTAGATAACGTTATACGTTATAAGGTAATACTATATAACATTGTACGTTATTTAGTAATACTATATAACGTTATACGTTATAAGATAATACTATATAACATTATACGTGAGAAGCTATTACTATATGACGTTATACGTTATAAGGTAATAGTACATAACGTTATACGTTATAAGGTAATACTACATAACATTATTCGTTATAAGGTAATAATATATAACGTTGTACGTTATAAGTTAATATTATACAACGTTATACCATAGGAGGTATTACTATGTAACGTTAAACGTTAGAAGCTATTACTTTATGACGTTATACGTTATAAGGTAATACTATATAACGTTATACGTTAGAAGCTATTACTATATGACGTTATACGTTATAAGGTAATACTATATAACGTTATACGTTAGAAGCTATTACTCTATGACGTTATACGTTATACGGTAATACTATATAACGTTATACGTTAGAAGCTATTACTCTATGACGTTATACGTTATAAGGTAATACTATATAACGTTATACGTTAGAAGCTATTACTCTATGACATTATACGTTATAAGGTAATACTATTTAACGTTGTACGTTAGAAGCTATTACTATATGACGTTATACGTTATAAGGTAATACTATATAACGTTATACGTTAAAAGCTATGACTATATGACGTTATACCTTATAAGGTAATACTATATAACGTTATACGTTAGAAGCTATTACTCTATGACGTTATACGTTATACGGTAATACAATATAACGTTATACGTTAGAAGCTATTACTATATGACGTACGTTATAAGGTAATACTAGATAACGTTATACGTTATAAGGTAATACTATATAACGTTGTACGTTATTAGGTAATAGCTTATAACGTTATACATTAGAATGTATTACTATATAACGTTATACCTTATAAGGTAATACTATTTAACGTTATACGTAGGAAGCTATTACTACATGGCGTTATACCTTATAAGGTAGTACTACATAACTTTATTCGTTATAAGGTAATCAAATATAACGTTATACGATATAAGGTAATACTATATAACATTATGCGTCAGAAGCTATTACTATATGACGTTATACGTTATGAGGTAATAGTACATTACGTTATACGTTATAAGGTAGTACTACATAACATTATACGTTATAAGGTAATCCTATATAACGTTGTACGTTATAAGTTAATACTAGATAACGTTATACGTTATAAGGTAATACTATATAACGTTGTACGTTATTAGGTAATAGCTTATAACGTTGTACGTTAGAATGTATTACTATATAACGTTATACCTTATAAGGTAATACTATTTAACGTTATACGTAGGAAGGTATTACTACATGCCGTTATACCTTATAAGGTAGTGCTGCATAACTTTATTCGTTATAAGGTAATCAAATATAACGTTATACGTTATGAGGTAATACTATATAACGTTATACGTTAAAAGGTAATACTATACAACGTTGTACGTTATAAGGTAATAGTAGATAACGTTATACGTTATAAGGTAATACTATATAACATTGTACGTTATTTAGTAATACTATATAACGTTATACGTTATAAGATAATACTATATAACCTTATACGTGAGAAGCTATTACTATATGACGTTATACGTTATAAGGTAATAGTACATAACGTTATACGTTGTAAGGTAATACTACATAACATTATTCGTTATAAGGTAATAATATATAACGTTGTACGTTATAAGTTAATATTATACAACGTTATACCATAGGAGGTATTACTATGTAACGTTAAACGTTAGAAGCTATTACTCTATGACGTTATACGTTGTAAGGTAATGCTACATAACATTATACGTTATAAGGTAATAATATATAACGTTGTACGTTATAGGTTAATATTATACAACGTTATACCATAGGAGGTATTACTATGTAACGTTGTAACATAGGAGGTATTACTATGTAACGTTATACGTTGGAAGCTATTACTATATGACGTTATACGTTGTATGGTAATGGTACATAACGTTATACGTTAGAAGCTATTACTATATGACGTTATACCTTATAAGGTAATACTATATAACATTATACGTTAGAAGCTATTACAATGTAACTTTATACGTTGGAAGCTATTACTATATAACGTTATACGTTAGAAGCTATTACTATATAACGTTTTACGTTATAAGGTAATACTATATAGCGTTACACGTTAGAAGCTATTACTATATGACGTTTTACCTTATCAGGTAATTCTATATAACGTTATACGTTATAAGGTAATACTAAATAACGTTGTACGTTATAAGGTAATACTAGATAACGTTATACGTTATAAGGTAATACTATATAACGTTATACGTTAGAAGCTATTACTATATGACGTTATACCTTATAAGGTAATACTATATAACGTTATACGTTAGAAGCTATTACTCTATGACATTATACGTTATAAGGTAATACTATTTAACGTTGTACGTTAGAAGCTATTACTATATGACGTTATACGTTATAAGGTAATACTATATAACGTTATACGTTAAAAGCTATGACTATATGACGTTATACCTTATAAGGTAATACTATATAACGTTATACGTTAGAAGCTATTACTCTATGACGTTATACGTTATACGGTAATACTATATAACGTTATACGTTAGAAGCTATTACTATATGACGTACGTTATAAGGTAATACTAGATAACGTTATACGTTATAAGGTAATACTATATAACGTTGTACGTTATTAGGTAATAGCTTATAACGTTATACGTTAGAAGGTATTACTATATAACGTTATACCTTATAAGGTAATACTATTTAACGTTATACGTAGGAAGGTATTACTACATGGCGTTATACCTTATAAGGTAGTGCTGCATAACTTTATTCGTTATAAGGTAATCAAATATAACGTTATACGTTATGAGGTAATACTATATAACGTTATACGTTAAAAGATAATACTATACAACGTTGTACGTTATAAGGTAATAGTAGATAGCGTTATACGTTATAAGGTAATACTATATAACATTGTACGTTATTTAGTAATACTATATAACGTTATACGTTATAAGGTAATACTATATAACATTATACGTGAGAAGCTATTACTATATGACGTTATACGTTATAAGGTAATAGTATATAACGTTATACGTTATAAGGTAGTACTACATAACATTATTCGTTATAAGGTAATAATATATAACGTTGTACGTTATAAGTTAATATTATACAACGTTATACCATAGGAGGTATTACTATGTAACGTTGTAACATAGGAGGTATTACTATGTAACGTTATACGTTGGAAGCTATTACTATATGACGTTATACCTTATAAGGTAATACTATATAACATTATACGTTAGAAGCTATTACAATGTAACTTTATACGTTGGAAGCTATTACTATATGACGTTATACGTTAGAAGCTATTACTCTATGACGTTATACCTTATAAGGTAATACTATATAGCGTTATACGTTAGAAGCTATTACTATGTGACGTTATACCTTGTAAGGTAAGACTATATGACGATATACGTTGTAAGGTAATGGTACATAACGTTATACGTTAGAAGCTATTACTATATGACGTTATACCTTATAAGGTAATACTATATAGCGTTATACGTTAGAAGCTATTACTATGTGACGCTATACCTTATAAGCTAGTACTATATAATGTTAAACGTCAGAAGCCATTACTATATAACGTTATACCTTATAAGGTAATACTATATAACATTATACGTTAGAAGCTATTACAATGTAACTTTATACGTTGGAAGCTATTACTATATAACGTTATACGTTAGAAGCTATTACTCTATGACGTTATACCTTATAAGGTAATACTATATAGCGTTATACGTTAGAAGCTATTACTATGTGACGTTATACCTTGTAAGGTAAGACTATATGACGATATACGTTGTAAGGTAATGGTACATAACGTTATACGTTAGAAGCTATTACTATATGACGTTATACCTTATAAGGTAATACTATATAGCGTTATACGTTAGAAGCTATTACTATGTGACGCTATACCTTATAAGCTAGTACTATATAATGTTAAACGTCAGAAGCCATTACTATATAACGTTATACCTTATAAGGTAATACTATTTAACGTTATACGTAGGAAGCTATTACTACATGGCGTTATACCTTATAAGGTAGTACTACATAACTTTATTCGTTATAAGGTATTCAAATATAACGTTATACGATATAAGGTAATACTATATAACATTATACGTCAGAAGCTATTACTATATGACGTTATACGTTATAAGGTAATAGTACATAACGTTATACGTTATAAGGTAATACTATATAACGTTGTACGTTAGAAGCCATTACTATGTGACGTTATACCTTATAAGGTAGTACTATGCAATGTTATACGTTAGAAGCTATTGCTATATGACGTTATACGTTATAAGATAATACTATATAACGTTATACGTTATAAGGTAATACTATATAAGGTTGTACGTTATAAGGTAATACTAGATAACGTTATACGTTATAAGGTAATACTATATAACGCTGTACGTTATTAGGTAATAGCTTATAACGTTATACGTTAGAAGGCATTACTATATAACGTTTTACGTTATAAGGTAATACTATATAGCGTTACACGTTAGAAGCTATTACTATATGACGTTATACCTTATCAGGTAATACTATATAACGTTATACGTTATAAGGTAATACTATATAACGTTGTACGTTATTAGGTAATAGCTTATAACGTTATACGTTAGAAGGTATTACTATACAACGTTATACCTTATACGGTAATACTATTTAACGTTATACGTAGGAAGGTATTACTACATGGCCTTATACCTTATAAGGTAGTGCTGCATAACTTTATTCGTTATAAGGTAATCAAATATAACGTTATACGTTATGAGGTAATACTATATAACGTTATACGTTAAAAGGTAATACTATACAACGTTGTACGTTATAAGGTAATAGTAGATAACGTTATACGTTATAAGGTAATACTATATAACATTGTACGTTATTTAGTAATACTATATAACGTTATACGTTATAAGATAATACTATATAACATTATACGTGAGAAGCTATTACTATATGACGTTATACGTTATAAGGTAATAGTACATAACGTTATACGTTATAAGGTAATACTATATAACGTTATACGTTAGAAGCTATTACTATATGACGTTATACGTTATAAGGTAATACTATATAACGTTATACGTTAGAAGCTATTACTCTATGACGTTATACGTTATACGGTAATACTATATAACGTTATACGTTAGAAGCTATTACTCTATGACGTTATACGTTATAAGGTAATACTATATAACGTTATACGTTAGAAGCTATTACTCTATGACATTATAGGTTATAAGGTAATACTAGATAACGTTATACGTTATAAGGTATCACTATGTAACGTTAAACGTTAGAAGCTATTACTCTATGACGTTATACGTTATAAGGTAATACTATATAACGCTGTACGTTATTAGGTAATAGCTTATAACGTTATACGTTAGAAGGCATTACTATATAACGTTTTACGTTATAAGGTAATACTATATAGCGTTACACGTGAGAAGCTATTACTATATGACGTTATACCTTATCAGGTAATACTATATAACGTTATACGTTATAAGGTAATACTATATAACGTTGTACGTTATAAGGTAATACTAGATAACGTTATACGTTATAAGGTATTACTATATAACGTTATACGTTAGAAGCTATTACTATATGACGTTATACCTTATAAGGTAATACTATATAACGTTATACGTTAGAAGCTATTACCATATGACGTTATACGTTATAAGGTAATACTATATCACGTTATGCGTCAGAAGCTATTACTATATGACGTTATACGTTGTAAGGTAGTAGTACATAACGTTATACGTTATAAGGTAATACTACATAACATTATACGTTATAAGGTAATAATATATAACGTTGTACGTTATAAGTTAATATTATGCAACGATATACCATAGGAGGTATTACTATGTAACGTTGTGACATAGGAGGTATTACTATGTAACGTTATACGTTGGAAGCTATTACTATATGACGTTATACGTTGTAAGGTAATGGTACATAACGTTATACGTTAGAAGCTATTACTATATGACGTTATACCTTATAAGGTAGTACTATATAACATTATACCTTAGAAGCTATTACTATGTAACTTTATACGTTGGAAGCTATTACTATATGACGTTATACGTTAGAAGCTATTACTCTATGACGTTATACCTTATAAGGTAATACTATATAGCGTTATACGTTAGAAGCTATTACTATGTGACGTTATACCTTGTAAGGTAAGACTATATGACGATATACGTTGTATGGTAATGGTACATAACGTTATACGTTAGAAGCTATTACTATATGACGTTACACCTTATAAGGTAATACTATATAGCGTTATACGTTAGAAGCTATTACTATGTGACGCTATACCTTATAAGGTAGTACTATATAATGTTATACGTCAGAAGCCATTACTATATAACGTTATACATTATAAGGTAATACTATTTAACGTTATACGTAGGAAGATATTACTACATGGCGTTATACCTTATAAGGTAGTACTACATAACTTTATTCGTTATAAGGTAATCAAATATAACGTTATACGATATAAGGTAATACTATATAACATTATACGTCAGAAGCTATTACTATATGACGTTATACGTTATGAGGTAATAGTACATTACGTTATACGTTATAAGGTAGTACTACATAACATTATACGTTATAAGGTAATCCTATATAACGTTGTACGTTATAAGTTAATACTAGATAACGTTATACGTTATAAGGTAATACTATATAACGTTGTACGTTATTAGGTAATAGCTTATAACGTTATACGTTAGAAGGTATTACTATATAACGTTATACCTTATACGGTAATACTATTTAACGTTATACGTAGGAAGGTATTACTACATGGCGTTATACCTTATAAGGTAGTGCTGCATAACTTTATTCGTTATAAGGTAATCAAATATAACGTTATACGTTATGAGGTAATACTATATAACGTTATACGTTAAAAGGTAATACTATACAACGTTGTACGTTATAAGGTAATAGTAGATAACGTTATACGTTATAAGGTAATACTATATAACATTGTACGTTATTTAGTAATACTATATAACGTTATACGTTATAAGATAATACTATATAACATTATACGTGAGAAGCTATTACTATATGACGTTATACGTTATAAGGTAATAGTACATAACGTTATACGTTATAAGGTAATACTACATAACATTATTCGTTATAAGGTAATAATATATAACGTTGTACGTTATAAGTTAATATTATACAACGTTATACCATAGGAGGTATTACTATGTAACGTTAAACGTTAGAAGCTATTACTTTATGACGTTATACGTTATAAGGTAATACTATATAACGTTATACGTTAGAAGCTATTACTATATGACGTTATACGTTATAAGGTAATACTATATAACGTTATACGTTAGAAGCTATTACTCTATGACGTTATACGTTATACGGTAATACTATATAACGTTATACGTTAGAAGCTATTACTCTATGACGTTATACGTTATAAGGTAATACTATATAACGTTATACGTTAGAAGCTATTACTCTATGACATTATACGTTATAAGGTAATACTATTTAACGTTGTACGTTAGAAGCTATTACTATATGACGTTATACGTTATAAGGTAATACTATATAACGTTATACGTTAAAAGCTATGACTATATGACGTTATACCTTATAAGGTAATACTATATAACGTTATACGTTAGAAGCTATTACTCTATGACGTTATACGTTATACGGTAATACAATATAACGTTATACGTTAGAAGCTATTACTATATGACGTACGTTATAAGGTAATACTAGATAACGTTATACGTTATAAGGTAATACTATATAACGTTGTACGTTATTAGGTAATAGCTTATAACGTTATACATTAGAATGTATTACTATATAACGTTATACCTTATAAGGTAATACTATTTAACGTTATACGTAGGAAGCTATTACTACATGGCGTTATACCTTATAAGGTAGTACTACATAACTTTATTCGTTATAAGGTAATCAAATATAACGTTATACGATATAAGGTAATACTATATAACATTATGCGTCAGAAGCTATTACTATATGACGTTATACGTTATGAGGTAATAGTACATTACGTTATACGTTATAAGGTAGTACTACATAACATTATACGTTATAAGGTAATCCTATATAACGTTGTACGTTATAAGTTAATACTAGATAACGTTATACGTTATAAGGTAATACTATATAACGTTGTACGTTATTAGGTAATAGCTTATAACGTTGTACGTTAGAATGTATTACTATATAACGTTATACCTTATAAGGTAATACTATTTAACGTTATACGTAGGAAGGTATTACTACATGCCGTTATACCTTATAAGGTAGTGCTGCATAACTTTATTCGTTATAAGGTAATCAAATATAACGTTATACGTTATGAGGTAATACTATATAACGTTATACGTTAAAAGGTAATACTATACAACGTTGTACGTTATAAGGTAATAGTAGATAACGTTATACGTTATAAGGTAATACTATATAACATTGTACGTTATTTAGTAATACTATATAACGTTATACGTTATAAGATAATACTATATAACCTTATACGTGAGAAGCTATTACTATATGACGTTATACGTTATAAGGTAATAGTACATAACGTTATACGTTGTAAGGTAATACTACATAACATTATTCGTTATAAGGTAATAATATATAACGTTGTACGTTATAAGTTAATATTATACAACGTTATACCATAGGAGGTATTACATTGTAACGTTAAACGTTAGAAGCTATTACTCTATGACGTTATACGTTGTAAGGTAATGCTACATAACATTATACGTTATAAGGTAATAATATATAACGTTGTACGTTATAGGTTAATATTATACAACGTTATACCATAGGAGGTATTACTATGTAACGTTGTAACATAGGAGGTATTACTATGTAACGTTATACGTTGGAAGCTATTACTATATGACGTTATACGTTGTATGGTAATGGTACATAACGTTATACGTTAGAAGCTATTACTATATGACGTTATACCTTATAAGGTAATACTATATAACATTATACGTTAGAAGCTATTACAATGTAACTTTATACGTTGGAAGCTATTACTATATAACGTTATACGTTAGAAGCTATTACTATATAACGTTTTACGTTATAAGGTAATACTATATAGCGTTACACGTTAGAAGCTATTACTATATGACGTTTTACCTTATCAGGTAATTCTATATAACGTTATACGTTATAAGGTAATACTAAATAACGTTGTACGTTATAAGGTAATACTAGATAACGTTATACGTTATAAGGTAATACTATATAACGTTATACGTTAGAAGCTATTACTATATGACGTTATACCTTATAAGGTAATACTATATAACGTTATACGTTAGAAGCTATTACTCTATGACATTATACGTTATAAGGTAATACTATTTAACGTTGTACGTTAGAAGCTATTACTATATGACGTTATACGTTATAAGGTAATACTATATAACGTTATACGTTAAAAGCTATGACTATATGACGTTATACCTTATAAGGTAATACTATATAACGTTATACGTTAGAAGCTATTACTCTATGACGTTATACGTTATACGGTAATACTATATAACGTTATACGTTAGAAGCTATTACTATATGACGTACGTTATAAGGTAATACTAGATAACGTTATACGTTATAAGGTAATACTATATAACGTTGTACGTTATTAGGTAATAGCTTATAACGTTATACGTTAGAAGGTATTACTATATAACGTTATACCTTATAAGGTAATACTATTTAACGTTATACGTAGGAAGGTATTACTACATGGCGTTATACCTTATAAGGTAGTGCTGCATAACTTTATTCGTTATAAGGTAATCAAATATAACGTTATACGTTATGAGGTAATACTATATAACGTTATACGTTAAAAGATAATACTATACAACGTTGTACGTTATAAGGTAATAGTAGATAGCGTTATACGTTATAAGGTAATACTATATAACATTGTACGTTATTTAGTAATACTATATAACGTTATACGTTATAAGGTAATACTATATAACATTATACGTGAGAAGCTATTACTATATGACGTTATACGTTATAAGGTAATAGTATATAACGTTATACGTTATAAGGTAGTACTACATAACATTATTCGTTATAAGGTAATAATATATAACGTTGTACGTTATAAGTTAATATTATACAACGTTATACCATAGGAGGTATTACTATGTAACGTTGTAACATAGGAGGTATTACTATGTAACGTTATACGTTGGAAGCTATTAGTATATGACGTTATACGTTGTATGGTAATGGTACATAACGTTATACGTTAGAAGCTATTACTATATGACGTTATACCTTATAAGGTAATACTATATAACATTATACGTTAGAAGCTATTACAATGTAACTTTATACGTTGGAAGCTATTACTATATGACGTTATACGTTAGAAGCTATTACTCTATGACGTTATACCTTATAAGGTAATACTATATAGCGTTATACGTTAGAAGCTATTACTATGTGACGTTATACCTTGTAAGGTAAGACTATATGACGATATACGTTGTAAGGTAATGGTACATAACGTTATACGTTAGAAGCTATTACTATATGACGTTATACCTTATAAGGTAATACTATATAGCGTTATACGTTAGAAGCTATTACTATGTGACGCTATACCTTATAAGCTAGTACTATATAATGTTAAACGTCAGAAGCCATTACTATATAACGTTATACCTTATAAGGTAATACTATTTAACGTTATACGTAGGAAGCTATTACTACATGGCGTTATACCTTATAAGGTAGTACTACATAACTTTATTCGTTATAAGGTATTCAAATATAACGTTATACGATATAAGGTAATACTATATAACATTATACGTCAGAAGCTATTACTATATGACGTTATACGTTATAAGGTAATAGTACATAACGTTATACGTTATAAGGTAATACTATATAACGTTGTACGTTAGACGCCATTACTATGTGACGTTATACCTTATAAGGTAGTACTATGCAATGTTATACGTTAGAAGCTATTGCTATATGACGTTATACGTTATAAGATAATACTATATAACGTTATACGTTATAAGGTAATACTATATAAGGTTGTACGTTATAAGGTAATACTAGATAACGTTATACGTTATAAGGTAATACTATATAACGCTGTACGTTATTAGGTAATAGCTTATAACGTTATACGTTAGAAGGCATTACTATATAACGTTTTACGTTATAAGGTAATACTATATAGCGTTACACGTTAGAAGCTATTACTATATGACGTTATACCTTATCAGGTAATACTATATAACGTTATACGTTATAAGGTAATACTATATAACGTTGTACGTTATTAGGTAATAGCTTATAACGTTATACGTTAGAAGGTATTACTATACAACGTTATACCTTATACGGTAATACTATTTAACGTTATACGTAGGAAGGTATTACTACATGGCCTTATACCTTATAAGGTAGTGCTGCATAACTTTATTCGTTATAAGGTAATCAAATATAACGTTATACGTTATGAGGTAATACTATATAACGTTATACGTTAAAAGGTAATACTATACAACGTTGTACGTTATAAGGTAATAGTAGATAACGTTATACGTTATAAGGTAATACTATATAACATTGTACGTTATTTAGTAATACTATATAACGTTATACGTTATAAGATAATACTATATAACATTATACGTGAGAAGCTATTACTATATGACGTTATACGTTATAAGGTAATAGTACATAACGTTATACGTTATAAGGTAATACTATATAACGTTATACGTTAGAAGCTATTACTATATGACGTTATACGTTATAAGGTAATACTATATAACGTTATACGTTAGAAGCTATTACTATATGACGTTATACGTTATAAGGTAATACTATATAACGTTATACGTTAGAAGCTATTACTCTATGACGTTATACGTTATACGGTAATACTATATAACGTTATACGTTAGAAGCTATTACTATATGACGTACGTTATAAGGTAATACTAGATAACGTTATACGTTATAAGGTAATCAAATATAACGTTATACGTTATGAGGTAATACTATATAACGTTATACGTTAAAAGATAATACTATACAACGTTGTACGTTATAAGGTAATAGTAGATAGCGTTATACGTTATAAGGTAATACTATATAACATTGTACGTTATTTAGTAATACTATATAACGTTATACGTTATAAGGTAATACTATATAACATTATACGTGAGAAGCTATTACTATATGACGTTATACGTTATAAGGTAATAGTATATAACGTTATACGTTATAAGGTAGTACTACATAACATTATTCGTTATAAGGTAATAATATATAACGTTGTACGTTATAAGTTAATATTATACAACGTTATACCATAGGAGGTATTACTATGTAACGTTGTAACATAGGAGGTATTACTATGTAACGTTATACGTTGGAAGCTATTAGTATATGACGTTATACGTTGTATGGTAATGGTACATAACGTTATACGTTAGAAGCTATTACTATATGACGTTATACCTTATAAGGTAATACTATATAACATTATACGTTAGAAGCTATTACAATGTAACTTTATACGTTGGAAGCTATTACTATATGACGTTATACGTTAGAAGCTATTACTCTATGACGTTATACCTTATAAGGTAATACTATATAGCGTTATACGTTAGAAGCTATTACTATGTGACGTTATACCTTGTAAGGTAAGACTATATGACGATATACGCTGTAAGGTAATGGTACATAACGTTATACGTTAGAAGCTATTACTATATGACGTTATACCTTATAAGGTAATACTATATAGCGTTATACGTTAGAAGCTATTACTATGTGACGCTATACCTTATAAGCTAGTACTATATAATGTTAAACGTCAGAAGCCATTACTATATAACGTTATACCTTATAAGGTAATACTATTTAACGTTATACGTAGGAAGCTATTACTACATGGCGTTATACCTTATAAGGTAGTACTACATAACTTTATTCGTTATAAGGTATTCAAATATAACGTTATACGATATAAGGTAATACTATATAACATTATACGTCAGAAGCTATTACTATATGACGTTATACGTTATAAGGTAATAGTACATAACGTTATACGTTATAAGGTAATACTATATAACGTTGTACGTTAGAAGCCATTACTATGTGACGTTATACCTTATAAGGTAGTACTATGCAATGTTATACGTTAGAAGCTATTGCTATATGACGTTATACGTTATAAGATAATACTATATAACGTTATACGTTATAAGGTAATACTATATAAGGTTGTACGTTATAAGGTAATACTAGATAACGTTATACGTTATAAGGTAATACTATATAACGCTGTACGTTATTAGGTAATAGCTTATAACGTTATACGTTAGAAGGCATTACTATATAACGTTTTACGTTATAAGGTAATACTATATAGCGTTACACGTTAGAAGCTATTACTATATGACGTTATACCTTATCAGGTAATACTATATAACGTTATACGTTATAAGGTAATACTATATAACGTTGTACGTTATTAGGTAATAGCTTATAACGTTATACGTTAGAAGGTATTACTATACAACGTTATACCTTATACGGTAATACTATTTAACGTTATACGTAGGAAGGTATTACTACATGGCCTTATACCTTATAAGGTAGTGCTGCATAACTTTATTCGTTATAAGGTAATCAAATATAACGTTATACGTTATGAGGTAATACTATACAACGTTGTACGTTATAAGGTAATAGTAGATAACGTTATACGTTATAAGGTAATACTATATAACATTGTACGTTATTTAGTAATACTATATAACGTTATACGTTATAAGATAATACTATATAACATTATACGTGAGAAGCTATTACTATATGACGTATTACGTTATAAGGTAATAGTACATAACGTTATACGTTATAAGGTAATACTATATAACGTTATACGTTAGAAGCTATTACTATATGACGTTATACGTTATAAGGTAATACTATATAACGTTATACGTTAGAAGCTATTACTCTATGACGTTATACGTTATACGGTAATACTATATAACGTTATACGTTAGAAGCTATTACTCTATGACGTTATACGTTATAAGGTAATACTATATAACGTTATACGTTAGAAGCTATTACTCTATGACATTATAGGTTATAAGGTAATACTAGATAACGTTATACGTTATAAGGTATCACTATGTAACGTTAAACGTTAGAAGCTATTACTCTATGACGTTATACGTTATAAGGTAATACTATATAACGCTGTACGTTATTAGGTAATAGCTTATAACGTTATACGTTAGAAGGCATTACTATATAACGTTTTACGTTATAAGGTAATACTATATAGCGTTACACGTTAGAAGCTATTGCTATATGACGTTATACCTTATCAGGTAATACTATATAACGTTATACGTTATAAGGTAATACTATATAACGTTGTACGTTATAAGGTAATACGAGATAACGTTATACGTTATAAGGTATTACTATATAACGTTATACGTTAGAAGCTATTACTATATGACGTTATACCTTATAAGGTAATACTATATAACGTTATACGTTAGAAGCTATTACCATATGACGTTATACGTTATAAGGTAATACTATATCACGTTATGCGTCAGAAGCTATTACTATATGACGTTATACGTTGTAAGGTAGTAGTACATAACGTTATACGTTATAAGGTTATACTACATAACATTATACGTTATAAGGTAATAATATATAACGTTGTACGTTATAAGTTAATATTATGCAACGATATACCATAGGAGGTATTACTATGTAACGTTGTGACATAGGAGGTATTACTATGTAACGTTATACGTTGGAAGCTATTACTATATGACGTTATACGTTGTAAGGTAATGGTACATAACGTTATACGTTAGAAGCTATTACTATATGACGTTATACCTTATAAGGTAGTACTATATAACATTATACCTTAGAAGCTATTACTATGTAACTTTATACGTTGGAAGCTATTACTATATGACGTTATACGTTAGAAGCTATTACTCTATGACGTTATACCTTATAAGGTAATACTATATAGCGTTATACGTTAGAAGCTATTACTATGTGACGTTATACCTTGTAAGGTAAGACTATATGACGATATACGTTGTATGGTAATGGTACATAACGTTATACGTTAGAAGCTATTACTATATGACGTTACACCTTATAAGGTAATACTATATAGCGTTATACGTTAGAAGCTATTACTATGTGACGCTATACCTTATAAGGTAGTACTATATAATGTTATACGTCAAAAGCCATTACTATATAACGTTATACATTATAAGGTAATACTATTTAACGTTATACGTAGGAAGATATTACTACATGGCGTTATACCTTATAAGGTAGTACTACATAACTTTATTCGTTATAAGGTAATCAAATATAACGTTATACGATATAAGGTAATACTATATAACATTATACGTCAGAAGCTATTACTATATGACGTTATACGTTATGAGGTAATAGTACATTACGTTATACGTTATAAGGTAGTACTACATAACATTATACGTTATAAGGTAATCCTATATAACGTTGTACGTTATAAGTTAATACTAGATAACGTTATACGTTATAAGGTAATACTATATAACGTTGTACGTTATTA
The DNA here is from genome assembly GCA_037178635.1 of Bombus dahlbomii. Lineage (NCBI taxonomy): Eukaryota > Metazoa > Arthropoda > Insecta > Hymenoptera > Apidae > Bombus > Bombus dahlbomii. Next base: position 17,807,719 of record CM074106.1, read on the forward strand.
GGTAATAGCTTATAACGTTATACGTTAGAAGGTATTACTATATAACGTTATACCTTATACGGTAATACTATTTAACGTTATACGTAGGAAGGTATTACTACATGGCGTTATACCTTATAAGGTAGTGCTGCATAACTTTATTCGTTATAAGGTAATCAAATATAACGTTATACGTTATGAGGTAATACTATATAACGTTATACGGTAAAAGGTAATACTATACAACGTTGTACGTTATAAGGTAATAGTAGATAACGTTATACGTTATAAGGTAATACTATATAACATTGTACGTTATTTAGTAATACTATATAACGTTATACGTTATAAGATAATACTATATAACATTATACGTGAGAAGCTATTACTATATGACGTTATACGTTATAAGGTAATAGTACATAACGTTATACGTTATAAGGTAATACTACATAACATTATTCGTTATAAGGTAATAATATATAACGTTGTACGTTATAAGTTAATATTATACAACGTTATACCATAGGAGGTATTACTATGTAACGTTAAACGTTAGAAGCTATTACTCTATGACGTTATACGTTATAAGGTAATGCTACATAACATTATACGTTATAAGGTAATAATATATAACGTTGTACGTTATAGGTTAATATTATACAACGTTATACCATAGGAGGTATTACTATGTAACGTTGTAACATAGGAGGTATTACTATGTAACGTTATACGTTGGAAGCTATTACTATATGACGTTATACGTTGTATGGTAATGGTACATAACGTTATACGTTAGAAGCTATTACTATATGACGTTATACCTTATAAGGTAATACTATATAACATTATACGTTAGAAGCTATTACAATGTAACTTTATACGTTGGAAGCTATTACTATATAACGTTATACGTTAGAAGCTATTACTATATAACGTTTTACGTTATAAGGTAATACTATATAGCGTTACACGTTAGAAGCTATTACTATATGACGTTTTACCTTATCAGCTAATTCTATATAACGTTATACGTTATAAGGTAATACTAAATAACGTTGTACGTTATAAGGTAATACTAGATAACGTTATACGTTATAAGGTAATACTATATAACGTTATACGTTAGAAGCTATTACTATATGACGTTATACCTTATAAGGTAATACTATATAACGTTATACGTTAGAAGCTATTACTCTATGACATTATACGTTATAAGGTAATACTATTTAACGTTGTACGTTAGAAGCTATTACTATATGACGTTATACGTTATAAGGTAATACTATATAACGTTATACGTTAAAAGCTATGACTATATGACGTTATACCTTATAAGGTAATACTATATAACGTTATACGTTAGAAGCTATTACTCTATGACGTTATACGTTATACGGTAATACTATATAACGTTATACGTTAGAAGCTATTACTATATGACGTACGTTATAAGGTAATACTAGATAACGTTATACGTTATAAGGTAATACTATATAACGTTGTACGTTATTAGGTAATAGCTTATAACGTTATACGTTAGAAGGTATTACTATATAACGTTATACCTTATAAGGTAATACTATTTAACGTTATACGTAGGAAGGTATTACTACATGGCGTTATACCTTATAAGGTAGTGCTGCATAACTTTATTCGTTATAAGGTAATCAAATATAACGTTATACGTTATGAGGTAATACTATATAACGTTATACGTTAAAAGATAATACTATACAACGTTGTACGTTATAAGGTAATAGTAGATAGCGTTATACGTTATAAGGTAATACTATATAACATTGTACGTTATTTAGTAATACTATATAACGTTATACGTTATAAGGTAATACTATATAACATTATACGTGAGAAGCTATTACTATATGACGTTATACGTTATAAGGTAATAGTATATAACGTTATACGTTATAAGGTAGTACTACATAACATTATTCGTTATAAGGTAATAATATATAACGTTGTACGTTATAAGTTAATATTATACAACGTTCTACCATAGGAGGTATTACTATGTAACGTTGTAACATAGGAGGTATTACTATGTAACGTTATACGTTGGAAGCTATTAGTATATGACGTTATACGTTGTATGGTAATGGTACATAACGTTATACGTTAGAAGCTATTACTATATGACGTTATACCTTATAAGGTAATACTATATAACATTATACGTGAGAAGCTATTACTATATGACGTTATACGTTATAAGGTAATAGTATATAACGTTATACGTTATAAGGTAGTACTACATAACATTATTCGTTATAAGGTAATAATATATAACGTTGTACGTTATAAGTTAATATTATACAACGTTCTACCATAGGAGGTATTACTATGTAACGTTGTAACATAGGAGGTATTACAATGTAACTTTATACGTTGGAAGCTATTACTATATGACGTTATACGTTAGAAGCTATTACTCTATGACGTTATACCTTATAAGGTAATACTATATAGCGTTATACGTTAGAAGCTATTACTATGTGACGCTATACCTTATAAGCTAGTACTATATAATGTTAAACGTCAGAAGCCATTACTATATAACGTTATACCTTATAAGGTAATACTATTTAACGTTATACGTAGGAAGCTATTACTACATGGCGTTATACCTTATAAGGTAGTACTACATAACTTTATTCGTTATAAGGTATTCAAATATAACGTTATACGATATAAGGTAATACTATATAACATTATACGTCAGAAGCTATTACTATATGACGTTATACGTTATAAGGTAATAGTACATAACGTTATACGTTATAAGGTAATACTATATAACGTTGTACGTTAGAAGCCATTACTATGTGACGTTATACCTTATAAGGTAGTACTATGCAATGTTATACGTTAGAAGCTATTGCTATATGACGTTATACGTTATAAGATAATACTATATAACGTTATACGTTATAAGGTAATACTATATAAGGTTGTACGTTATAAGGTAATACTAGATAACGTTATACGTTATAAGGTAATACTATATAACGCTGTACGTTATTAGGTAATAGCTTATAACGTTATACGTTAGAAGGCATTACTATATAACGTTTTACGTTATAAGGTAATACTATATAGCGTTACACGTTAGAAGCTATTACTATATGACGTTATACCTTATCAGGTAATACTATATAACGTTATACGTTATAAGGTAATACTATATAACGTTGTACGTTATTAGGTAATAGCTTATAACGTTATACGTTAGAAGGTATTACTATACAACGTTATACCTTATACGGTAATACTATTTAACGTTATACGTAGGAAGGTATTACTACATGGCCTTATACCTTATAAGGTAGTGCTGCATAACTTTATTCGTTATAAGGTAATCAAATATAACGTTATACGTTATGAGGTAATACTATATAACGTTATACGTTAAAAGGTAATACTATACAACGTTGTACGTTATAAGGTAATAGTAGATAACGTTATACGTTATAAGGTAATACTATATAACATTGTACGTTATTTAGTAATACTATATAACGTTATACGTTATAAGAAAATACTATATAACATTATACGTGAGAGGCTATTACTATAAGACGTTATACGTTATAAGGTAATAGTACATAACGTTATACGTTATAAGGTAATACTATATAACGTTATACGTTAGAAGCTATTACTATATGACGTTATACGTTATAAGGTAATACTATATAACGTTATACGTTAGAAGCTATTACTATATGACGTTATACGTTATAAGGTAATACTATATAACGTTATACGTTAGAAGCTATTACTCTATGACGTTATACGTTATACGGTAATACTATATAACGTTATACGTTAGAAGCTATTACTATATGACGTACGTTATAAGGTAATACTAGATAACGTTATACGTTATAAGGTAATCAAATATAACGTTATACGTTATGAGGTAATACTATATAACGTTATACGTTAAAAGATAATACTATACAACGTTGTACGTTATAAGGTAATAGTAGATAGCGTTATACGTTATAAGGTAATACTATATAACATTGTACGTTATTTAGTAATACTATATAACGTTATACGTTATAAGGTAATACTATATAACATTATACGTGAGAAGCTATTACTATATGACGTTATACGTTATAAGGTAATAGTATATAACGTTATACGTTATAAGGTAGTACTACATAACATTATTCGTTATAAGGTAATAATATATAACGTTGTACGTTATAAGTTAATATTATACAACGTTATACCATAGGAGGTATTACTATGTAACGTTGTAACATAGGAGGTATTACTATGTAACGTTATACGTTGGAAGCTATTAGTATATGACGTTATACGTTGTATGGTAATGGTACATAACGTTATACGTTAGAAGCTATTACTATATGACGTTATACCTTATAAGGTAATACTATATAACATTATACGTTAGAAGCTATTACAATGTAACTTTATACGTTGGAAGCTATTACTATATGACGTTATACGTTAGAAGCTATTACTCTATGACGTTATACCTTATAAGGTAATACTATATAGCGTTATACGTTAGAAGCTATTACTATGTGACGTTATACCTTGTAAGGTAAGACTATATGACGATATACGTTGTAATGTAATGGTACATAACGTTATACGTTAGAAGCTATTACTATATGACGTTATACCTTATAAGGTAATACTATATAGCGTTATACGTTAGAAGCTATTACTATGTGACGCTATACCTTATAAGCTAGTACTATATAATGTTAAACGTCAGAGGCCATTACTATATAACGTTATACCTTATAAGGTAATACTATTTAACGTTATACGTAGGAAGCTATTACTACATGGCGTTATACCTTATAAGGTAGTACTACATAACTTTATTCGTTATAAGGTATTCAAATATAACGTTATACGATATAAGGTAATACTATATAACATTATACGTCAGAAGCTATTACTATATGACGTTATACGTTATAAGGTAATAGTACATAACGTTATACGTTATAAGGTAATACTATATAACGTTGTACGTTAGAAGCCATTACTATGTGACGTTATACCTTATAAGGTAGTACTATGCAATGTTATACGTTAGAAGCTATTGCTATATGACGTTATACGTTATAAGATAATACTATATAACGTTGTACGTTATTAGGTAATAGCTTATAACGTTATACGTTAGAAGGTATTACTATACAACGTTATACCTTATACGGTAATACTATTTAACGTTATACGTAGGAAGGTATTACTACATGGCCTTATACCTTATAAGGTAGTGCTGCATAACTTTATTCGTTATAAGGTAATCAAATATAACGTTATACGTTATGAGGTAATACTATATAACGTTATACGTTAAAAGGTAATACTATACAACGTTGTACGTTATAAGGTAATAGTAGATAACGTTATACGTTATAAGGTAATACTATATAACATTGTACGTTATTTAGTAATACTATATAACGTTATACGTTATAAGATAATACTATATAACATTATACGTGAGAAGCTATTACTATATGACGTATTACGTTATAAGGTAATAGTACATAACGTTATACGTTATAAGGTAATACTATATAACGTTATACGTTAGAAGCTATTACTATATGACGTTATACGTTATAAGGTAATACTATATAACGTTATACGTTAGAAGCTATTACTCTATGACGTTATACGTTATACGGTAATACTATATAACGTTATACGTTAGAAGCTATTACTCTATGACGTTATACGTTATAAGGTAATACTATATAACGTTATACGTTAGAAGCTATTACTCTATGACATTATAGGTTATAAGGTAATACTAGATAACGTTATACGTTATAAGGTATCACTATGTAACGTTAAACGTTAGAAGCTATTACTCTATGACGTTATACGTTATAAGATAATACTATATAACATTATACGTGAGAAGCTATTACTATATGACGTTATACCTTATCAGGTAATACTATATAACGTTATACGTTATAAGGTAATACTATATAACGTTGTACGTTATAAGGTAATACTAGATAACGTTATACGTTATAAGGTATTACTATATAACGTTATACGTTAGAAGCTATTACTATATGACGTTATACCTTATAAGGTAATACTATATAACGTTATACGTTAGAAGCTATTACCATATGACGTTATACGTTATAAGGTAATACTATATCACGTTATGCGTCAGAAGCTATTACTATATGACGTTATACGTTGTAAGGTAGTAGTACATAACGTTATACGTTATAAGGTAATACTACATAACATTATACGTTATAAGGTAATAATATATAACGTTGTACGTTATAAGTTAATATTGTGCAACGATATACCATAGGAGGTATTACTATGTAACGTTGTGACATAGGAGGTATTACTATGTAACGTTATACGTTGGAAGCTATTACTATATGACGTTATACGTTGTAAGGTAATGGTACATAACGTTATACGTTAGAAGCTATTACTATATGACGTTATACCTTATAAGGTAGTACTATATAACATTATACCTTAGAAGCTATTACTATGTAACTTTATACGTTGGAAGCTATTACTATATGACGTTATACGTTAGAAGCTATTACTCTATGACGTTATACCTTATAAGGTAATACTATATAGCGTTATACGTTAGAAGCTATTACTATGTGACGTTATACCTTGTAAGGTAAGACTATATGACGATATACGTTGTATGGTAATGGTACATAACGTTATACGTTAGAAGCTATTACTATATGACGTTACACCTTATAAGGTAATACTATATAGCGTTATACGTTAGAAGCTATTACTATGTGACGCTATACCTTATAAGGTAGTACTATATAATGTTATACGTCAGAAGCCATTACTATATAACGTTATACATTATAAGGTAATACTATTTAACGTTATACGTAGGAAGATATTACTACATGGCGTTATACCTTATAAGGTAGTACTACATAACTTTATTCGTTATAAGGTAATCAAATATAACGTTATACGATATAAGGTAATACTATATAACATTATACGTCAGAAGCTATTACTATATGACGTTATACGTTATGAGGTAATAGTACATTACGTTATACGTTATAAGGTAGTACTACATAACATTATACGTTATAAGGTAATCCTATATAACGTTGTACGTTATAAGTTAATACTAGATAACGTTATACGTTATAAGGTAATACTATATAACGTTGTACGTTATTAGGTAATAGCTTATAACGTTATACGTTAGAAGGTATTACTATATAACGTTATACCTTATACGGTAATACTATTTAACGTTATACGTAGGAAGGTATTACTACATGACGTTATACCTTATAAGGTAGTGCTGCATAACTTTATTCGTTATAAGGTAATCAAATATAACGTTATACGTTATGAGGTAATACTATATAACGTTATACGTTAAAAGGTAATACTATACAACGTTGTACGTTATAAGGTAATAGTAGATAACGTTATACGTTATAAGGTAATACTATATAACATTGTACGTTATTTAGTAATACTATATAACGTTATACGTTATAAGATAATACTATATAACATTATACGTGAGAAGCTATTACTATATGACGTTATACGTTATAAGGTAATAGTACATAACGTTATACGTTATAAGGTAATACTACATAACATTATTCGTTATAAGGTAATAATATATAACGTTGTACGTTATAAGTTAATATTATACAACGTTATACCATAGGAGGTATTACTATGTAACGTTAAACGTTAGAAGCTATTACTTTATGACGTTATACGTTATAAGGTAATACTATATAACGTTATACGTTAGAAGCTATTACTATATGACGTTATACGTTATAAGGTAATACTATATAACGTTATACGTTAGAAGCTATTACTCTATGACGTTATACGTTATACGGTAATACTATATAACGTTATACGTTAGAAGCTATTACTCTATGACGTTATACGTTATAAGGTAATACTATATAACGTTATACGTTAGAAGCTATTACTCTATGACATTATACGTTATAAGGTAATACTATTTAACGTTGTACGTTAGAAGCTATTACTATATGACGTTATACGTTATAAGGTAATACTATATAACGTTATACGTTATTAGGTAATAGCTTATAACGTTGTACGTTAGAATGTATTACTATATAACGTTATACCTTATAAGGTAATACTATTTAACGTTATACGTAGGAAGGTATTACTACATGCCGTTATACCTTATAAGGTAGTGCTGCATAACTTTATTCGTTATAAGGTAATCAAATATAACGTTATACGTTATGAGGTAATACTATATAACGTTATACGTTAAAAGGTAATACTATACAACGTTGTACGTTATAAGGTAATAGTAGATAACGTTATACGTTATAAGGTAATACTATATAACATTGTACGTTATTTAGTAATACTATATAACGTTATACGTTATAAGATAATACTATATAACCTTATACGTGAGAAGCTATTACTATATGACGTTATACGTTATAAGGTAATAGTACATAACGTTATACGTTATAAGGTAATACTACATAACATTATTCGTTATAAGGTAATAATATATAACGTTGTACGTTATAAGTTAATATTATACAACGTTATACCATAGGAGGTATTACTATGTAACGTTAAACGTTAGAAGCTATTACTCTATGACGTTATACGTTATAAGGTAATGCTACATAACATTATACGTTATAAGGTAATAATATATAACGTTGTACGTTATAGGTTAATATTATACAACGTTATACCATAGGAGGTATTACTATGTAACGTTGTAACATAGGAGGTATTACTATGTAACGTTATACGTTGGAAGCTATTACTATATGACGTTATACGTTGTATGGTAATGGTACATAACGTTATACGTTAGAAGCTATTACTATATGACGTTATACCTTATAAGGTAATACTATATAACATTATACGTTAGAAGCTATTACAATGTAACTTTATACGTTGGAAGCTATTACTATATAACGTTATACGTTAGAAGCTATTACTATATAACGTTTTACGTTATAAGGTAATACTATATAGCGTTACACGTTAGAAGCTATTACTATATGACGTTTTACCTTATCAGGTAATTCTATATAACGTTATACGTTATAAGGTAATACTAAATAACGTTGTACGTTATAAGGTAATACTAGATAACGTTATACGTTATAAGGTAATACTATATAACGTTATACGTTAGAAGCTATTACTATATGACGTTATACCTTATAAGGTAATACTATATAACGTTATACGTTAGAAGCTATTACTCTATGACATTATACGTTATAAGGTAATACTATTTAACGTTGTACGTTAGAAGCTATTACTATATGACGTTATACGTTATAAGGTAATACTATATAACGTTATACGTTAAAAGCTATGACTATATGACGTTATACCTTATAAGGTAATACTATATAACGTTATACGTTAGAAGCTATTACTCTATGACGTTATACGTTATACGGTAATACTATATAACGTTATACGTTAGAAGCTATTACTATATGACGTACGTTATAAGGTAATACTAGATAACGTTATACGTTATAAGGTAATACTATATAACGTTGTACGTTATTAGGTAATAGCTTATAACGTTATACGTTAGAAGGTATTACTATATAACGTTATACCTTATAAGGTAATACTATTTAACGTTATACGTAGGAAGGTATTACTACATGGCGTTATGCCTTATAAGGTAGTGCTGCATAACTTTATTCGTTATAAGGTAATCAAATATAACGTTATACGTTATGAGGTAATACTATATAACGTTATACGTTATAAGGTAATACTATATAACATTATACGTGAGAAGCTATTTCTATATGACGTTATACGTTATAAGGTAATAGTATATAACGTTATACGTTATAAGGTAGTACTACATAACATTATTCGTTATAAGGTAATAATATATAACGTTGTACGTTATAAGTTAATATTATACAACGTTATACCATAGGAGGTATTACTATGTAACGTTGTAACATAGGAGGTATTACTATGTAACGTTATACGTTGGAAGCTATTACTATATGACGTTATACGTTGTATGGTAATGGTACATAACGTTATACGTTAGAAGCTATTACTATATGACGTTATACCTTATAAGGTAATACTATATAACATTATACGTTAGAAGCTATTACAATGTAACTTTATACGTTGGAAGCTATTACTATATGACGTTATACGTTAGAAGCTATTACTCTATGACGTTATACCTTATAAGGTAATACTATATAGCGTTATACGTTAGAAGCTATTACTATGTGACGTTATACCTTGTAAGGTAAGACTATATGACGATATACGTTGTAAGGTAATGGTGCATAACGTTATACGTTAGAAGCTATTACTATATGACGTTATACCTTATAAGGTAATACTATATAGCGTTATACGTTAGAAGCTATTACTATGTGACGCTATACCTTATAAGCTAGTACTATATAATGTTAAACGTCAGAAGCCATTACTATATAACGTTATACCTTATAAGGTAATACTATTTAACGTTATACGTAGGAAGCTATTACTACATGGCGTTATACCTTATAAGGTAGTACTACATAACTTTATTCGTTATAAGGTATTCAAATATAACGTTATACGATATAAGGTAATACTATATAACATTATACGTCAGAAGCTATTACTATATGACGTTATACGTTATAAGGTAATAGTACATAACGTTATACGTTATAAGGTAATACTATATAACGTTGTACGTTAGAAGCCATTACTATGTGACGTTATACCTTATAAGGTAGTACTATGCAATGTTATACGTTAGAAGCTATTGCTATATGACGTTATACGTTATAAGATAATACTATATAACGTTATACGTTATAAGGTAATACTATATAAGGTTGTACGTTATAAGGTAATACTAGATAACGTTATACGTTATAAGGTAATACTATATAACGCTGTACGTTATTAGGTAATAGCTTATAACGTTATACGTTAGAAGGCATTACTATATAACGTTTTACGTTATAAGGTAATACTATATAGCGTTACACGTTAGAAGCTATTACTATATGACGTTATACCTTATCAGGTAATACTATATAACGTTATACGTTATAAGGTAATACTATATAACGTTGTACGTTATTAGGTAATAGCTTATAACGTTATACGTTAGAAGGTGTTACTATACAACGTTATACCTTATACGGTAATACTATTTAACGTTATACGTAGGAAGGTATTACTACATGGCCTTATACCTTATAAGGTAGTGCTGCATAACTTTATTCGTTATAAGGTAATCAAATATAACGTTATACGTTATGAGGTAATACTATATAACGTTATACGTTAAAAGGTAATACTATACAACGTTGTACGTTATAAGGTAATAGTAGATAACGTTATACGTTATAAGGTAATACTATATAACATTGTACGTTATTTAGTAATACTATATAACGTTATACGTTATAAGATAATACTATATAACATTATACGTGAGAAGCTATTACTATATGACGTTATACGTTATAAGGTAATAGTACATAACGTTATACGTTATAAGGTAATACTATATAACGTTATACGTTAGAAGCTATTACTATATGACGTTATACGTTATAAGGTAATACTATATAACGTTATACGTTAGAAGCTATTACTCTATGACGTTATACGTTATACGGTAATACTATATAATGTTATACGTTAGAAGCAATTACTCTATGACGTTATACGTTATAAGGTAATACTATATAACGTTATACGTTAGAAGCTATTACTCTATGACATTATAGGTTATAAGGTAATACTAGATAACGTTATACGTTATAAGGTATCACTATGTAACGTTAAACGTTAGAAGCTATTACTCTATGACGTTATACGTTATAAGGTAATACTATATAACGCTGTACGTTATTAGGTAATAGCTTATAACGTTATACGTTAGAAGGCATTACTATATAACGTTTTACGTTATAAGGTAATACTATATAGCGTTACACGTTAGAAGCTATTACTATATGACGTTATACCTTATAAGGTAATACTATATAACGTTATACGTTAGAAGCTATTACCATATGACGTTATACGTTATAAGGTAATACTATATCACGTTATGCGTCAGAAGCTATTACTATATGACGTTATACGTTGTAAGGTAGTAGTACATAACGTTATACGTTATAAGGTAATACTACATAACATTATACGTTATAAGGTAATAATATATAACGTTGTACGTTATAAGTTAATATTATGCAACGATATACCATAGGAGGTATTACTATGTAACGTTGTGACATAGGAGGTATTACTATGTAACGTTATACGTTGGAAGCTATTACTATATGACGTTATACGTTGTAAGGTAATGGTACATAATGTTATACGTTAGAAGCTATTACTATATGACGTTATACCTTATAAGGTAGTACTATATAACATTATACCTTAGAAGCTATTACTATGTAACTTTATACGTTGGAAGCTATTACTATATGACGTTATACGTTAGAAGCTATTACTCTATGACGTTATACCTTATAAGGTAATACTATATAGCGTTATACGTTAGAAGCTATTACTATGTGACGTTATACCTTGTAAGGTAAGACTATATGACGATATACGTTGTATGGTAATGGTACATAACGTTATACGTTAGAAGCTATTACTATATGACGTTACACCTTATAAGGTAATACTATATAGCGTTATACGTTAGAAGCTATTACTATGTGACGCTATACCTTATAAGGTAGTACTATATAATGTTATACGTCAGAAGCCATTACTATATAACGTTATACATTATAAGGTAATACTATTTAACGTTATACGTAGGAAGATATTACTACATGGCGTTATACCTTATAAGGTAGTACTACATAACTTTATTCGTTATAAGGTAATACTATATAACGTTATACGTTATAAGGTAATACTATATAACGTTGTACGTTATAAGGTAATACTAGATAACGTTATACGTTATAAGGTATTACTATATAACGTTATACGTTAGAAGCTATTACTATATGACGTTATACCTTATAAGGTAATACTATATAACGTTATACGTTAGAAGCTATTACCATATGACGTTATACGTTATAAGGTAATACTATATCACGTTATGCGTCAGAAGCTATTACTATATGACGTTATACGTTATAAGGTAATAGTACATAACGTTATACGTTATAAGGTAATACTACATAACATTATTCGTTATAAGGTAATAATATATAACGTTGTACGTTATAAGTTAATATTATACAACGTTATACCATAGGAGGTATTACTATGTAACGTTAAACGTTAGAAGCTATTACTTTATGACGTTATACGTTATAAGGTAATACTATATAACGTTATACGTTAGAAGCTATTACTATATGACGTTATACGTTATAAGGTAATACTATATAACGTTATACGTTAGAAGCTATTACTCTATGACGTTATACGTTATACGGTAATACTATATAACGTTATACGTTAGAAGCTATTACTCTATGACGTTATACGTTATAAGGTAATACTATATAACGTTATACGTTAAAAGCTATGACTATATGACGTTATACCTTATAAGGTAATACTATATAACGTTATACGTTAGAAGCTATTACTCTATGACGTTATACGTTATACGGTAATACAATATAACGTTATACGTTAGAAGCTATTACTATATGACGTACGTTATAAGGTAATACTAGATAACGTTATACGTTATAAGGTAATACTATATAACGTTGTACGTTATTAGGTAATAGCTTATAACGTTATACATTAGAATGTATTACTATATAACGTTATACCTTATAAGGTAATACTATTTAACGTTATACGTAGGAAGGTATTACTACATGGCGTTATACCTTATAAGGTAGTGCTGCATAACTTTATTCGTTATAAGGTAATCAAATATAACGTTATACGTTATGAGGTAATACTATATAACGTTATACGTTAAAAGGTAATACTATACAACGTTGTACGTTATAAGGTAATAGTAGATAACGTTATACGTTATAAGGTAAAACTATATAACATTGTACGTTATTTAGTAATACTATATAACGTTATACGTTAAAAGGTAATACTATACAACGTTATACGTTATAAGGTAATAGTACATATCGTTATACGTTATAAGGTAATACTACATATCATTATTCGTTATAAGGTAATAATATATAACGTTGTACGTTATAAGTTAATATTATACAACGTTATACCATAGGAGGTATTACTATGTAACGTTAAACGTTAGAAGCTATTACTCTATGACGTTATACGTTATAAGGTAATACTATATTACGTTATACGTTAGAAGCTATTACTATATGACGTTATACCTTATAAGGTAATACTATTTAACGTTATACGTAGGAAGCTATTACTACATGGCGTTATACCTTATAAGGTAGTACTACATAACTTTATTCGTTATAAGGTAATCAAACATAACGTTATACGATATAAGGTAATAGTATATAACGTTATACGTCAGAAACATTTACTATATGACGTTATACGTTATAAGGTAATAGTACATAACGTTATACGTTATAAGGTAATACTACATAACATTATACGTTATAAGGTAATAATATATAATCTTGTACGTTATAAGTTAATATTATACAACGTTATACCATAGGAGGTACTACTATGTAACGTTATACCATAGGAGGTGTTACTATGTAACGTTATAAGTAGGAAGCTATTACTATATGACGTTATACGTTGTAAGGTAATAGTACATAACGTTATACGTTAGAAGCTATTACTGTGTAACTTTATACGTTGGGAGCAATGACTATATGACGTTATACGTTAGAAGCTATTACTCTATGACCTTATACGTTATAAGGTAATACTATATAACGTTATACGATAGAAGCTATTACTATATGACGTTACACCTTATAAGGTAATACTATATAGCGTTATACGTTAGAAGCTATTACGATGTGACGCTATACCTTATAAGGTAGTACTATATACTGTTATACGTCAGAAGCCATTACTATATAACGTTATACATTATAAGGTAATACTATTTAACGTTATACGTAGGAAGATATTACTACATGGCGTTATACCTTATAAGGTAGTACTACATAACTTTATTCGTTATAAGGTAATCAAATATAACGTTATACGATATAAGGTAATACTATATAACATTATACGTCAGAAGCTATTACTATATGACGTTATACGTTATGAGGTAATAGTACATTACGTTATACGTTATAAGGTAGTACTACATAACATTATACGTTATAAGGTAATCCTATATAACGTTGTACGTTATAAGTTAATACTAGATAACGTTATACGTTATAAGGTAATACTATATAACGTTGTACGTTATTAGGTAATAGCTTATAACGTTATACGTTAGAAGGTATTACTATATAACGTTATACCTTATACGGTAATACTATTTAACGTTATACGTAGGAAGGTATTACTACATGGCGTTATACCTTATAGGGTAGTGCTGCATAACTTTATTCGTTATAAGGTAATCAAATATAACGTTATACGTTATGAGGTAATACTATATAACGTTATACGTTAAAAGGTAATACTATACAACGTTGTACGTTATAAGGTAATAGTAGATAACGTTATACGTTATAAGGTAATACTATATAACATTGTACGTTATTTAGTAATACTATATAACGTTATACGTTATAAGATAATACTATATAACATTATACGTGAGAAGCTATTACTATATGACGTTATACGTTATAAGGTAATAGTACATAACGTTATACGTTATAAGGTAATACTACATAACATTATTCGTTATAAGGTAATAATATATAACGTTGTACGTTATAAGTTAATATTATACAACGTTATACCATAGGAGGTATTACTATGTAACGTTAAACGTTAGAAGCTATTACTTTATGACGTTATACGTTATAAGGTAATACTATATAACGTTATACGTTAGAAGCTATTACTATATGACGTTATACGTTATAAGGTAATACTATATAACGTTATACGTTAGAAGCTATTACTCTATGACGTTATACGTTATACGGTAATACTATATAACGTTATACGTTAGAAGCTATTACTCTATGACGTTATACGTTATAAGGTAATACTATATAACGTTATACGTTAGAAGCTATTACTCTATGACATTATACGTTATAAGGTAATACTATTTAACGTTGTACGTTAGAAGCTATTACTATATGACGTTATACCTTATAAGGTAATACTATTTAACGTTATACGTAGGAAGCTATTACTACATGGCGTTATACCTTATAAGGTAGTACTACATAACTTTATTCGTTATAAGGTAATCAAATATAACGTTATACGATATAAGGTAATAGTATATAACATTATACGTCAGAAACATTTACTATATGACGTTATACGTTATAAGGTAATAGTACATAACGTTATACGTTATAAGGTAATACTACATAACATTATACGTTATAAGGTAATAATATATAATCTTGTACGTTATAAGTTAATATTATACAACGTTATACCATAGGAGCTATTACTATGTATCGTTGTGACATAGGAGGTATTGCTATGTAACGTTATACTTAGGAAGCTATTACTATATGACGTTATACGTTGCAAGGTAATGGTACATAACGTTATACGTTAGAAGCTATTACTATATGACGTTATACCTTATAAGGTAATACTATATAACATTATACGTTAGAAGCTATTACTATGTAACTTTATACGTTGGAAGCTATTACTATATGACGTTATACGTTAGAAGCTATTACTCTATGACGTTATACCTTATAAGGTAATACTATATAGCGTTATACGTTAGAAGCTATTACTATGTGACGTTATACCTTGTAAGGTAAGACTATATGAGGATATACGTTGTAAGGTAATGGTACATAACGTTATACGTTAGAAGCTATTACTATATGACGTTATACCTTATAAGGTAATAATATATAGCGTTATACATTAGAAGCTATTACTATGTGACGCTATACCTTATAAGGTAGTACTATATAATGTTATACGTCAGAAGCCATTACTATATAACGTTATACCTTATAAGGTAATACTATTTAACGTTATACGTAGGAAGCTATTACTACATGGCGTTATACCTTATAAGGTAGTACTACATAACTTTAATCGTTATAAGGTAATCAAATATAACGTTATACGATATAAGGTAATAGTATATAACATTATACGTCAGAAGCTATTACTATATGACGTTATACGTTATAAGGTAATAGTACATAACGTTATACGTTATAAGATAATACTACATAACATTATACGTTATAAGGTAATAATATATAATCTTGTACGTTATAAGTTACTAATATACAACGTTATACCATAGGATGTACTACTATGTAACGTTATACCATAGGAGGTATTACTATGTAACGTTATAAGTAGGAAGCTGTTACGATATGACGTTATACGTTGTAAGGTAATAGTACATAACGTTATACGTTAGAAGCTATAACTATATTACGTTATACCTTATAAGGTAATACTATATAACGTTATACGTCTGAAGCTATTACTATATGACGTTATACCTTATAAGGTAATACTATATAACGTTATACGTCTGAAGCTATTACTATATGACGTTATACCTGATAAGGTAATACTATATAACGTTATACGACAGAAGCTATTACTAAATAACGTTATACCTGATAAGGTAGTACTATTTAACGTTATACGTTAGAAGCTATTACTATATGACCTTATACCTTATAAGGTAATACTATATAACGTTATACGTCTGAAGCTATTACTATATGACGTTATACGTTATAAGGTAATCGTATATAGCGTTATACGTTATAAGGTAATACTATATAACGTTATACGTTAGAAGCTATTACTATATGACGTTATACCTTATAAGGTAATACTATATAACGTTATACGATAGAAGCTATTACTAAATAACGTTATACCTGATAAGGTAATACTATATAACGTTATACGATAGAAGCTATTACTAAATAACGTTATACCTGATAAGGTAATACTATTTAACGTTATACGTTAGAAGCTATTACTATATGACGTTATACCTTATAAGGTAATACTATTTAACGTTATACGTAGGAAGCTATTACTACATGGCGTTATACCTTATAAGGTAGTACTACATAACTTTATTCGTTATAAGGTAATCAAATATAACGTTATACGTTATAAGGTAATACTAAATAACATTATACGTCAGAAGCTATTACTATACAACGTTGTACGTTATAAGGTAATAGTACATAACGTTATACGTTATAAGGTAATACTACATAACAATATACATTATAAGGTAATAATATATAACGTTGTACGTTATAAGTTAATATTATACAACGTTATACCATAGGAGGTATTACTATGTAACGTTATGCCATAGGAGGTATTACTATGTAACGTTATACGTTGGAAGCTATTACTATATGACGTTATACGTTGTAAGGTAATGGTACATAACGTTATACGCTAGAAGCTAATACTATATGACGTTGTACGTTATAAGGTAATACGATATAACGTTGTACGTTATTAGGTAATAGCTTATAACGTTATACGTTAGAAGGTATTACTATATAACGTTATACCTTATAAGGTAATACTATTTAACGTTATACGTAGGAAGCTATTACTACATGGCGTTATACCTTATAAGGTAGTACTACATAACATTATTCGTTATAAGGTAATAATATATAACGTTGTACGTTATAAGTTAATATTATACAACGTTATACCATAGGAGGTATTACTATGTAACGTTAAACGTTAGAAGCTATTACTCTATGACGTTATACGTTATAAGGTAATACTATATCACGTTATGCGTCAGAAGCTATTACTATATGACGTTATACGTTGTAAGGTAGTAGTACATAACGTTATACGTTATAAGGTAATACTACATAACATTATACGTTATAAGGTAATAATATATAACGTTGTACGTTATAAGTTAATATTATACAACGTTATACCATAGGAGCTATTACTATGTATCGTTGTGACATAGGAGGTATTGCTATGTAACGTTATACTTAGGAAGCTATTACTATATGACGTTATACGTTGCAAGGTAATGGTACATAACGTTATACGTTAGAAGCTATTACTATATGACGTTATACCTTATAAGGTAATACTATATAACATTATACGTTAGAAGCTATTACTATGTAACTTTATACGTTGGAAGCTATTACTATATGACGTTATACGTTAGAAGCTATTACTCTATGACGTTATACCTTATAAGGTAATACTATATAGCGTTATACGTTAGAAGCTATTACTATGTGACGTTATACCTTGTAAGGTAAGACTATATGAGGATATACGTTGTAAGGTAATGGTACATAACGTTATACGTTAGAAGCTATTACTATATGACGTTATACCTTATAAGGTAATAATATATAGCGTTATACATTAGAAGCTATTACTATGTGACGCTATACCTTATAAGGTAGTACTATATAATGTTATACGTCAGAAGCCATTACTATATAACGTTATACCTTATAAGGTAATACTATTTAACGTTATACGTAGGAAGCTATTACTACATGGCGTTATACCTTATAAGGTAGTACTACATAACTTTAATCGTTATAAGGTAATCAAATATAACGTTATACGATATAAGGTAATAGTATATAACATTATACGTCAGAAGCTATTACTATATGACGTTATACGTTATAAGGTAATAGTACATAACGTTATACGTTATAAGATAATACTACATAACATTATACGTTATAAGGTAATAA
Source organism: Bombus dahlbomii (assembly GCA_037178635.1). Taxonomy (NCBI): domain Eukaryota; kingdom Metazoa; phylum Arthropoda; class Insecta; order Hymenoptera; family Apidae; genus Bombus; species Bombus dahlbomii. The sequence goes on from CM074106.1 coordinate 17,827,605, forward strand.
TATATAATCTTGTACGTTATAAGTTACTAATATACAACGTTATACCATAGGATGTACTACTATGTAACGTTATACCATAGGAGGTATTACTATGTAACGTTATAAGTAGGAAGCTGTTACGATATGACGTTATACGTTGTAAGGTAATAGTACATAACGTTATACGTTAGAAGCTATAACTATATTACGTTATACCTTATAAGGTAATACTATATAACGTTATACGTCTGAAGCTATTACTATATGACGTTATACCTTATAAGGTAATACTATATAACGTTATACGTCTGAAGCTATTACTATATGACGTTATACCTGATAAGGTAATACTATATAACGTTATACGACAGAAGCTATTACTAAATAACGTTATACCTGATAAGGTAGTACTATTTAACGTTATACGTTAGAAGCTATTACTATATGACCTTATACCTTATAAGGTAATACTATATAACGTTATAGGTCTGAAGCTATTACTATATGACGTTATACGTTATAAGGTAATCGTATATAGCGTTATACGTTATAAGGTAATACTATATAACGTTATACGTTAGAAGCTATTACTATATGACGTTATACCTTATAAGGTAATACTATATAACGTTATACGATAGAAGCTATTACTAAATAACGTTATACCTGATAAGGTAATACTATATAACGTTATACGATAGAAGCTATTACTAAATAACGTTATACCTGATAAGGTAATACTATTTAACGTTATACGTTAGAAGCTATTACTATATGACGTTATACCTTATAAGGTAATACTATTTAACGTTATACGTAGGAAGCTATTACTACATGGCGTTATACCTTATAAGGTAGTACTACATAACTTTATTCGTTATAAGGTAATCAAATATAACGTTATACGTTATAAGGTAATACTAAATAACATTATACGTCAGAAGCTATTACTATACAACGTTGTACGTTATAAGGTAATAGTACATAACGTTATACGTTATAAGGTAATACTACATAACAATATACATTATAAGGTAATAATATATAACGTTGTACGTTATAAGTTAATATTATACAACGTTATACCATAGGAGGTATTACTATGTAACGTTATGCCATAGGAGGTATTACTATGAAACGTTATACGTTGGAAGCTATTACTATATGACGTTATACGTTGTAAGGTAATGGTACATAACGTTATACGCTAGAAGCTAATACTATATGACGCTGTACGTTATAAGGTAATACGATATAACGTTGTACGTTATTAGGTAATAGCTTATAACGTTATACGTTAGAAGGTATTACTATATAACGTTATACCTTATAAGGTAATACTATTTAACGTTATATGTAGGAAGCTATTTCTGCATGGCGTTATACCTTATAAGGTAGGACTACATAACTTTATTCGTTATAAGGTAATCAAATATAACGTTATACGTTATAAGGTAATACTATATAACGTTATACGTTAAAAGGTAATACTATATAACGTTGTACGTTATAAGGTAGTAGTAGATAACATTATGCGTTATAAGGAAATACTATCTAACTTCGTACGTTATTTAGTAATACTATATAACGTTATAAGTTATAAGGTAATACTATATAACATTATACGTCAGAAGATACTACTATATGACGTTATACGTTATAAGGTAACACTGTATAACGTTATACCTTATTAGGTAATAGCTTATAACGTTATACGTTAGAAGCTATTACTATATGACGTTATACTTTATAAGGTAAGACTATATGACGTTATACGTTGTAAGGTAATGGTACATAACGTTATACGTTAGAAGCTATTACTATATGACGTTATACCTTATAAGGTAATACTATATAACGTTATACGTTAAAAGGTAATACTATACAACGTTGTACGTTACAAGGTAATAGTAGATAACGTTATACGTTATAAGGTAATACTATATAACGTTGTACGTTAGAAGCCATTACTATGAGACGTTATACCTTATAAGGTAGTACTATGCAATGTTATACGTTAGAAGCTATTGCTATATGACGTTATACGTTATAAGATAATACTATATAACGTTGTACTTTATTAGGTAATAGCTTATAACGTTATACGTTAGAAGGCACTACTATATAACGTTATACCTTATAAGGTAATACTATTTAACGTTATACGTAGGAAGCTATTACTACATGGCGTTATACCTTATAAGGTAGTACTACATAACATTATTCGTTATAAGGTAATAATATATAACGTTGTACGTTATAAGTTAATATTATACAACGTTATACCATAGGAGGTATTACTATGTAACGTTAAACGTTAGAAGCTATTACTCTATGACGTTATACGTTATAAGGTAATACTATATCACGTTATGCGTCAGAAGCTACTACTATATGACGTTATACGTTGTAAGGTAGTAGTACATAACGTTATACGTTATAAGGTAATACTACATAACATTATACGTTATAAGGTAATAATATATAACGTTGTACGTTATAAGTTAATATTATACAACGTTATACCATAGGAGCTATTACTATGTAACGTTGTGACATATGTGGTATTGCTATGTAACGTTATACTTAGGAAGCTATTACTATATGACGTTATACGTTGCAAGGTAATGGTACATAACGTTATACGTTAGAAGCTATTACTATATGACGTTATACCTTATAAGGTAATACTATATAACATTATACGTTAGAAGCTATTACTATGTAACTTTATACGTTGGAAGCTATTACTATATGACGTTATACGTTAGAAGCTATTACTCTATGACGTTATACCTTATAAGGTAATACTATATAGCGTTATACGTTAGAAGCTATTACTATGTGACGTTATACCTTGTAAGGTAAGACTATATGACGATATACGTTGTAAGGTAATGGTACATAACGTTATACGTTAGAAGCTATTACTATATGACGTTATACCTTATAAGGTAATAATATATAGCGTTATACGTTAGAAGCTATTACTATGTGACGCTATACCTTATAAGGTAGTACTATATAATGTTATACGTCAGAAGCCATTACTATATAACGTTATACCTTATAAGGTAATACTATTTAACGTTATACGTAGGAAGCTATTACTACATGGCGTTATACCTTATAAGGTAGTACTACATAACTTTAACCGTTATAAGGTAATCAAATATAACGTTATACGATATAAGGTAATAGTATATAACATTATACGTCAGAAGCTATTACTATATGACGTTATACGTTATAAGGTAATAGTACATAACGTTATACGTTATAAGATAATACTACATAACATTATACGTTATAAGGTAATAATATATAATCTTGTACGTTATAAGTTAATAATATACAACGTTATACCATAGCAGGTACTACTATGTAACGTTATACCATAGGAGGTATTACTATGTAACGTTATAAGTAGGAAGCTGTTACGATATGACGTTATACGTTGTAAGGTAATAGTACATAACGTTATACGTTAGAAGCTATAACTATATAACGTTATACCTTATAAGGTAATACTATATAACGTTATACGTCTGAAGCTATTACTATATGACGTTATACCTTATAAGGTAATACTATATAACGTTATACGTCTGAAGCTATTACTATATGACGTTATACCTGATAAGGTAATACTATATAACGTTATACGACAGAAGCTATTACTAAATAACGTTATACCTGATAAGGTAGTACTATTTAACGTTATACGTTAGAAGCTATTACTATATGACCTTATACCTTATAAGGTAATACTATATAACGTTATACGTCTGAAGCTATTACTATATGACGTTATACGTTATAAGGTAATCGTATATAGCGTTATACGTTATAAGGTAATACTATATAACGTTATACGTTAGAAGCTATTACTATATGACGTTATACCTTATAAGGTAATACTATATAACGTTATACGATAGAAGCTATTACTAAATAACGTTATACCTGATAAGGTAATACTATATAACGTTATACGATAGAAGCTATTACTAAATAACGTTATACCTGATAAGGTAATACTATTTAACGTTATACGTTAGAAGCTATTACTATATGACGTTATACCTTATAAGGTAATACTATTTAACGTTATACGTAGGAAGCTATTACTACATGGCGTTATACCTTATAAGGTAGTACTACATAACTTTATTCGTTATAAGGTAATCAAATATAACGTTATAAGTTATAAGGTAATACTAAATAACATTATACGTCAGAAGCTATTACTATACAACGTTGTACGTTATAAGGTAATAGTACATAACGTTATACGTTAGAAGGCATTACTATATAACGTTATACCTTATAAGGTAATACTATTTAACGTTATACGTAGGAAGCTATTACTACATGGCGTTATACCTTATAAGGTAGTACTACATAACTTTATTCGTTATAAGGTAATCAAATATAACGTTATACGTTATAAGGTAATACTATATAACATTATACGTCAGAAGCTATTACTATATGACGTTATACGATATAAGGTAATAGTACATAACGTTATACGTTATAAGGTAATTCTATATAACGTTACACGTTAAAGGGTAATACTATACAACGTTGTACGTTATAAGGTAATAGTACATAACGTTATACGTTATAAGGTAATAGTACATAACGTTATACGTTATAAGGTAATACTATATAACATTGTACGTTATTTAGTAATACTATATAACGTTATACGTTATAAGGTAATACTATGTAACGTTATACGTTAGAAGCTATTACTATATGACGTTATACTTTATAAGGTAATACTATATAACGTTATACGTTAGAAGCTATTACTTTGTAACTTTAGACGTTGGACGCTATTACTATATAACGTTAAACGTTAGAAGCTATTACTATATGACGTTATACGTTATAAGGTAATAGTATATACCGTTATACGTTGTAAGGTAATGGTACATAACGTTATACGTTAGAAGCTATTACTATATGACGTTATACCTTATAAGGTAATACTATATAACGTTATACGTTAGAAGCTATTACCATATGACGTTATACGTTATAAGGTAATACTATATCACGTTATGTGTCAGAAGATATTACGTTGTAACTTTAGACGTTAGAAGCTATTACTTTGTAACTTTAGACGTTGGACGCTATTACTATATAACGTTAAACGTTAGAAGCTATTACTCTATGACGTTATACCTTATAAGGTAATACTATATAACGTTATACGTTAGAAGCTATTACCATATGACGTTATACGTTATAAGGTAATACTATATCACGTTATGTGTCAGAAGATATTACGTTGTAAGGTAATAGCTTATAACGTTATACGTTAGAAGGCATTACTATATAACGTTATACCTTATAAGGTAATACTATTTAACGTTATACGTAGGAAGCTATTACTACATGGCGTTATACCTTATAAGGTAGTACTACATAACTTTATTCGTTATAAGGTAATCAAATATAACGTTATGCGTTATAAGGTAATACTACATAACATTATACGTTATAAGGTAATAATATATAACGTTGTACGTTGTAAGGTAATATTACACAACGTTATACCATAGGAGGTATTACTATGTAACGTTATGCCACAGGAGGTATTACTATGTAACGTTATACGTTAGAAGCTATTACTATGTCACTTTATACGTTGGAAGCTATTACTATATGACGTTATACGTTGTAAGGTAATAGTACATAACGTTATACGTTAGAAGCTATTACTATATGACGTTATACCTTATAAGGTAATACTATATAACGTTATACGTTAGAAGCTATTACTATATGACGCTATACCTTATAAGGTAGTACTATATAATGTTATACGTCAGAAGCTATTACTATATGACGTTATACGTTATAAGGTAACCAAATATAACGTTATACGTTAGACGCTCTTACTATATGACGTTATACGTTATAAGGTAATACTATATAACATCATACGTTATAAGGTAATACTATATAGCGTAATAAGTTATTAGGTAATAGCTTATAACGTTATATGTTAGAAGCTATTACTATTTGACGTTATACGTTATAAGGTAATACTACATAACGTTATACATTAGAAGCTATTACTATATGATGTTATACCTTATATGGTAATACTATATGACGTTGCACGTTATAAGGTAATACTATATAACGTTATACGATACAAGGTACTAATATATATCGTTGTACGTTGTAAGTTAATATCATACAACGTTATACCATAGGAGGTATTGCTATATAACGTTATAGGTAGGAAGCTAGTACTATATGATATTATACGTTGTAAGGTAATAGTACACAACGTTATACGTTAGTAGATATTACTATACGACGTTATACGTTATAAGTTAATATTTTATAAGGTTGTACGTTATTAGAGAATACTATGTAACGTTACACGTTGTAAGGTAATTCTGTATAACGTTATACGTTATTAGATATTACTATATGATGTTATACGTTATAAGGTAATACTATATAACGTTGTACGTTATTAAGTAATACTATATAACATCATACGATGTAAGGTAATACTATATAGCGTTATAAGTTATCAGGTAATAGCTTATAACACTATATGTTAGAAGCTATTACTATGTGACGTTATACCTTATAAGGTAGTACTATATAACGTTATACGTCAGAAGCCATTACTATATGACGTTATACATTATAAGGTAATACTATATAACGTTATACGTTAGAAGCTATTACAATATTATTTTATACGGTATACGGTAATACTACATAACGTTATACGTTATTTAGTAATACTATATAATGTTATACGTTATAAGGTAATATTATATAGCGTTATACGTTAGAAGCTGTTACTCTATGACGTTATACGTTATAAGGTAATACTATTTAATGTTATACGTTAGAAGCTATTACTATATGACGTTATACGTTATAAGGTAATACTATATAAAGTTATACGTTAAAAGCTATGACTATATGACGTTATACCTTATAAGGTAATACTATATAACGTTGTACGTTCGAAGCCATTACTATGTGACGTTATACGTTTTAAGGTAGTACTATATAACGTTATACGTCAGAAGCTATTACTATATGACGTTATACGTTATAAGGTAATAGTACATAACGTTATACGTTATAAGGTAATACTACATAACATTATACGTTAAAAGGTAATAATATATAACGTTGTACGTTATAAGTTAATATTATACAACGTTATACCACAGGAGGTATTACTATGTAACGTTATGCCATAGGAGGTATTACTATATAACGTTATAGGTAGGAAGCTAGTACTATATGATGTTATACGTTGTAAGGTAATAGTACACAACGTTATACGTTAGTAGATATTACTATACGACTTTATACGTTATAAGTTAATATTTTATAATGTTGTACGTTATTAGGGAATACTATATAACGTTACACGTTGTAAGGTAATTCTGTATAACGTTATACGTTATTCGCTATTACTATACGACGTTATACGTTATAAGGTAATACTATATAACGTTGTGCGTTATTAAGTAATACTATATAACATCATACGTTATAAGGTAATACTATATAGCGTTATAAGTTATTAGGTAATAGCTTATAACGTTATACCTTAGAAGCTATTACTATATGACGTTATTCGTTAGAAGGTAATACTACATAATGTTATACAATAGAAGCTATTACTATATGACGTAATACCATATAAGGTAATACTATATAACGTTATACGTTAGAAGCTATTACTATATGACGTTATACGTCATAAGGAAATACTATATAACGCTGTACGTTATTAGGTAATAGCTTATAACGTTATACGTTAGAAGGTATTAGTATATAACGTTATACCTTATAAGGTAATACTATTTAACGTTATACGTAGGAAGCTATTACTACATGGCGTTATACCTTATAAGGTAGTACTATATAATGTTATACGTCAGAAGCTATTGCTATATGACGTTATACGTCATAAGGAAATACTATATAACGCTGTACGTTATTAGGTAATAGCTTATAACGTTATACGTTAGAAGGTATTAGTATATAACGTTATACCTTATAAGGTAATACTATTTAACGTTATACGTAGGAAGCTATTACTACATGGCGTTATACCTTATACGGTAGTACTACATAACTTTATTCGTTATAAGGTAATCAAATATAACGTTATACGTTATAAGGTAATACAATATAACATTATACGTCAGAAGCTATTACTATATGACGTTATACGTTGAAAGGTAATAGTACTTAACGTTATACGTTATAAGGTAATACTACATAACATTATTCGTTATAAGGTAATAATATATAACGTTGTACGTTGGAAGCTATGACTATATGACCATATACCTTATAAGGTAATACTATATAACGTTATACGATACAAGGTACTAATATATATCGTTGTACGTTGTAAGTTAATATCATACAACGTTATACCATAGGAGGTATTGCTATATAACGTTATAGGTACGAAGCTAGTACTACATGATATTATACGTTATAAGGTAATAGTACACAACGTTATACGTTAGTAGATATTACTATACGACGTTATACGTAATAAGTTAATATTTTATAAGGTTGTACGTTATTAGAGAATACTATGTAACGTTACACGTTGTAAGGTAATTCTGTATAACGTTATACGTTATTAGATATTACTATATGATGTTATACGTTATAAGGTAATACTATATAACGTTGTACGTTATTAAGTAATACTATATAACATCATACGATGTAAGGTAATACTATATAGCGTTATAAGTTATCAGGTAATAGCTTATAACACTATATGTTAGAAGCTATTACTATGTGACGTTATACCTTATAAGGTAGTACTATATAACGTTATACGTCAGAAGCCATTACTATATGACGTTATACATTATAAGGTAATACTATATAACGTTATACCTTAGAAGCTATTACAATATTATTTTATACGGTATACGGTAATGCTACATAACGTTATACGTTATTTAGTAATACTATATAATGTTATACGTTATAAGGTAATATTATATAGCGTTATACGTTAGAAGCTGTTACTCTATGACGTTATACGTTATAAGGTAATACTATTTAATGTCATACGTTAGAAGCTATTACTATATGACGTTATACGTTATAAGGTAATACTATATAACGTTATACGTTAAAAGCTATGACTATATGACGGTATACCTTATAAGGTAATACTATATAACGTTATACGTTAGAAGCTATTACTATGTAACTTTATACGTTGGAAGCAATGACTATATGGCGTTATAAGTTAGAAGCTATTACTCTATGACGTTATACGTTGTATGGTAATGGTACATAACGTTATACGTTAGAAGCTATTACTATATGACGTTATACCTTATAAGGTAATACTATATAACGTTGTACGTTCGAAGCCATTACTATGTGACGTTATACGTTTTAAGGTAGTACTATATAACGTTATACGTCAGACGCTATTACTATATGACGTTATACGTTATAAGGTAATAGTACATAACGTTATACGTTATAAGGTAATACTACATAACATTATACGTTAAAAGGTAATAATATATAACGTTGTACGTTATAAGTTAATATTATACAACGTTATACCACAGTAGGTATTACTATGTAACGTTATGCCATAGGAGGTATTACTATATAACGTTATAGGTAGGAAGCTAGTACTATATGATGTTATACGTTGTAAGGTAATAGTACACAACGTTATACGTTAGTAGATATTACTATACGACTTTATACGTTATAAGTTAATATTTTATAATGTTGTACGTTATTAGGGAATACTATATAACGTTACACGTTGTAAGGTAATTCTGTATAACGTTATACGTTATTCGCTATTACTATACGACGTTATACGTTATAAGGTAATACTATATAACGTTGTGCGTTATTAAGTAATACTATATAACATCATACGTTATAAGGTAATACTATATAGCGTTATAAGTTATTAGGTAATAGCTTATAACGTTATACCTTAGAAGCTATTACTATATGACGTTATTCGTTAGAAGGTAATACTACATAATGTTATACAATAGAAGCTATTACTATATGACGTAATACCTTATAAGGTAATACTATATAACGTTATACGTTAGAAGCTATTACTATATGACGTTATACGTCATAAGGTAATACTACATAACGTTATACGTTAGAAGCTATGACTATATGACGTTATACCTTATAAGGTAATACTATATAACGTTATACGTTAGAATCTATTACTCTATGACGTTATACGTTATACGGTAATACTATATAACGTTACACGTTAGAAGCTATTACTATATGACGTTGTACGTTATAAGGTAATACTAGATAACGTTATACGTTATAAGGTAATACTATATAACTTTGTACGTTAGAAGCCATTACTATGTGACGTTATACCTTATAAGGTAGTACTATATAATGTTATACGTCAGAAGCTATTGCTATATGACGTTATACGTCATAAGGTAATACTATATAACGCTGTACGTTATTAGGTAATAGCTTATAACGTTATACGTTAGAAGGTATTAGTATATAACGTTATACCTTATAAGGTAATACTATTTAACGTTATACGTTGGAAGCTATTACTACATGGCGTTATACCTTATAACGTAGTACTACATAACTTTATTCGTTATAAGGTAATCAAATATAACGTTATACGTTATAAGGTAATACAATATAACATTATACGTCAGAAGCTATTACTATATGACGTTATACGTTAAAAGGTAATAGTACTTAACGTTATACGTTATAAGGTAATACTACATAACATTATTCGTTATAAGGTAATAATATATAACGTTGTACGTTAGAAGCTATGACTATATGACCTTATACCTTATAAGGTAATACTATATAACGTTATACGTTAGAATCTATTACTCTATGACGTTATATGTTATACGGTAATACTATATAACGTTATACGTTAGAAGCTATAACTATATTACGTTATACCTTATAAGGTATTACTATTTAACGTTATACGTTATAAGGTAATACTATATAACGTTATACGTTAGAAGCTATTACTATGTAGCTTTATACGTTGGAAGCTATTACTATATGTCGTTATACGTTAGAAGCTATTTCTCTATGACGTTATACGTTATAAGGTAATACTATATAACGTTATACGTTAGAAGCTATTACTCTATGACGTTATACGTAATACGGTAATGCTATACAACGTTAAACGTTAGAAGCTATTACTATATGACGTTATACGTTATAAGGTAATACTATATAGCGTTATACGTTATAAGGTAATACTATATAACGTTGTACGTTATTAGGTAATAGCTTATAACGTTATACGTTAGAAGGTATAACTATATAACGTTATACCTTATAAGGTTATACTATTTAACGTTATACGTAGGAAGCTATTACCACATGGCGTTAAACCTTATAAGGTAGTACTACATAACTTTATTCGTTATAAGGTAATCAAATATAACGTTATTCGTTATAAGGTAATACTATATAACATTATACGTCTGAAGCTATTACGATATGACGTTATACGTTATAAGTTAATAGTACATAACGTTATACGTTATAAGGTAATACTACATAACATTATACGTTATAAGGTAATAATATATAACGTTGTACGTTATAAGATAATATTATATAACGTTAGACCATAGGAGGTACTACTATGTAACGTTATTCCATAGGAGGTATTACTGTGTATCTTTATAAGTAGTAAGCTATTACTATATGACGTTATACGTTGTAAGGTAATAGTACATAACGTTATACGTTATAAGGTAATACTATATAACGTTGTACGTTATTAGGTAATAGCTTATAACGTTATACGTTAGAATGTATTACTATATAACGTTATACCTGATAAGGTAATACTATATAACGTTGTACGTTATAAGGTAATACTAGATAACGTTATACGTTATAAGGTAATACTATATAACGTTGTACGTTATTAGGTAATAGCTTATAACGTTATACGTTAGAATGTATTACTATATAACGTTATACCTGATAAGGTAATACTATTTAACGTTATATGTAGGAAGCTATTGCTACATGGCGTTATACCTTATAAAGTAGTACTACATAACTTTACATGTTATAAGGTAATCAAATACAACGTTATACGTTATAAGGTAATACTATATAACGTTATACGTTAAAAGGTAATACTATACAACGTTGTACGTTATAAGGTAATAGTAGATAACGTTATACGTTATAAGGTAATACTATATAATTTTGTACGTTATTTAGTAATACTATATAACGTTATACGTTATACGGTAATACTATATAACATTATACGTAAGAAGCTATTACTATATGACGTTATACGTTATACGGTAATTCTATATAACGTTATACGTTAGAAGCTATTACTGTATGACGTTGTACGTTATAAGGTAATACTAGATAACGTTATACGTTATAAGGTAATACTATACAACGTTGTACGTTAGAAGCCATTACTATGTGACGTTATACGTTATAAGGTAGTACTATATAATGTTATACGTCAGAAGCTATTAATATATGACGTTATACGCTATAAGGTAATACTAGATAACGTTATACGTTATAAGGTAATCCTATATAACATTGTACGTTATAAGTTAATACTAGATAACGTTATACGTTTTAAGGTAATACTATATAACGTTGTACGTTATTAGGTAATAGCTTATAACGTTATACGTTAGAAGGTATTATTATATAACGTTATACCTTATAAGGAAATACTATTTAACGTTATACGTAGGAAGGTATTACTACATGGCGTTATACCTTATAAGGTAGTGCTGCATAACTTTATTCGTTATAAGGTAATCAAATATAACGTTATACGTTATAAGGTAATACTATATAACGTTATACGTTAAAAGGTAATACTATACAACGTTGTACGTTATAAGGTAATAGTAGATAACGTTATACGTTATAAGGTAATACTATATAACATTGTACGTTATTTAGTAATACTATATAACGTTATACGTTAGAAGGTAATACTATATAACATTATACGTGAGAAGCTATTACTATATGACGTTATACGTTATAAGGTAATAGTACATAATGTTATACGTTATAAGGTAATACTACATAACATTTTACGTTATAAGGTAATAATATAAAACGTTGTACGTTATAAGTTAATATTATACAACTTTATACCATAGGATGTATTACTATGTAACGTTATGCCATAGGAGGTATTACTATATAACGTTATAGGTAGGAAGCTAGTACTATATGATGTTATACGTTGTAAGGTAATAGTACACAACGTTATACGTTAGTAGATATTACTATATGACGTTATACGTTATAAGTTAATATTTTATAAGGTTGTACGTTATTAGGGAATACTATATAACGTTACACGTTGTAAGGTAATTCTGTATAACGTTATACGTTATAAGGTAACCAAATATAACGTTATACGTTAGAGGCTCTCACTATATGACGTTATACGTTATAAGGTAACCGAATATAACGTTATACGTTGGAAGCTCTCACTATATGACGTTATACGTTATAAGGTAATACTATATATATATTTGTACGTTATTTAGTAATACTATATAACGTTACAGTTTATAACGTTATACGTTAGAAGCTATTACTATATGACGTTATACGTTATAAGGTAATACTATATAACGTTGTACGTTATGAAGTAATACTATATAACATCATACGTTGTAAGGTTATACTATATGGCGTTATAAGTTGTTAGGTAATAGCTTATAACGTTATATGTTAGAAGCTATTACTATTTGACGTTATACGTTATAAGGTAATACTACATAACGTTATACATTAGAAGCTATTACTATATGATGTTATACGTTATAAGGTAATACTATATGACGTTGCACGTTATAAGGTAATACTATATAACGTTATACGATACAAGGTACTAATATATATCGTTGTACTTTGTAAGTTAATATCATACAACCGTATACCATAGGAGGTATTGCTATATAACGATATAGGTAGGAAGCTAGTACTATATGATATTATACGTTGTAAGGTAATAGTACACAACGTTATACGTTAGTAGATATTACTATACGACGTTATACGTTATAAGTTAATATTTTATAAGGTTGTACGTTATTAGGGAATACTATATAACGTTACACGTTGTAAGGTAATTCGGTATAACGTTATACGTTATTAGATATTACTATATGACGTTATACGTTATAAGGTAATACTATATAACGTTGTACGTTATTAAGTAATACTATATAACATCATACGATGTAAGGTAATACTATATAGCGTTATAAGTTATCAGGTAATAGCTTATAACACTATATGTTAGAAGCTATTACTATGTGACGTTATACCTTATAAGGTAGTACTATATAACGTTATACGTCAGAAGCCATTACGATATGACGTTATACATTATAAGGCAATACTATATAACGTTAAACGTTAGAAGCTATTACTATATTATTTTATACGGTATACGGTAATACTATATAACGTTATACCTTATTTAGTAATACTATATAACGTTATACGTTATAAGGTAATATTATATAGCGTTATACGTTAGAAGCTATTACTATATAACATTACACATTATAAGGTAATACTATATAACTTTGTACGTTATTTAATAATACTATATAACGTTATACTTTATAAGGTAATATTATATAGCGTTATACGTTAGAAGGTAACACTATATGGCGTTCTACCATATAAGGTAATACTACACAACCTTATACGTTGTAAGGTAATCAAATATAACGTTATACGTTAGAAGCTCTTACTATATGACGTTATACGTTATAAGGTAATACTATATAACTTTGTACGTTATTTAATAATACTATATGACGTTATACCTTACAAGGTAATACTATTTAACGTTATACGTAGGAAGCTATTACTATATGACGTTATACTTTATAAGGTAATACTATATAACGTTATACGTTATAAGGTAATATTATATAACGTTATACATTATAAGGTAATAGCTTATAACGTTATACGTTAGAAGGTATTACTATATAACGTTATACCTTATAAGGTAATACTATTTAACGTTATACGTTAAAAGGTAATACTATACAACGTTGTACGTTATAAGGTAATAGTAGATAACGTTATACGTTATAAGGTAATACTATTTAACTTTGTACGTTATTTAGTAATACTATATAACGTTATACGTTATAAGGTAATACTATAAAACATTATACGTGAGAAGCTATTACTATATGACGTTATACGTTATAAGGTAATAGTACATAACGTTATACGTTATAAGGTAATACTACATAACATTATTCGTTATAAGGTAATAATATATAACGCTGTACGTTATAAGTTAATATTATACAACGTTATACCATAGGAGGTATTACTATGTAACGTTATACCATAGTAGGTATTACTATGTAACGTTATACGTAGGAAGATATTACTATATGACGTTATACGTTGTATGGTAATGGTACATAACGTTATACGTTAGAAGCTATTACTATGTAACTTTATACGTTGGAAGCTATTACTATATGACGTTATACGTTAGAAGCTATTACTCTATGACGTTATACGCTATAAGGTAATACTATATAACGTTACACGTTAGAAGCTATTACTCTATGACGTTATACGTTCTAAGGTAATACTATATAACGTTATACGGTAGAAGCTAATACTATATGACGTTATACGTCATAAGGTATTACTACATAACGTTATACGTTAGAAGCTATTACTATGTAACTTTATACGTTGGAAGCTATTACTATATGACGTTATACGTTAGAAGCCATTACTCTATGACGTTATACGTTATAAGGTAATACTATATAACGTTATATGTTAGAAGCTATTACTCTATGACGTTATACGTTATAAGGTAATACTATATAACGTTATACGTCAGAAGATATTACTACATGACGTTGTACGTTATAAGGTAGTACTACATAACTTTATTCGTTATAAGATAATCAAATATAACGTTATACGTTATAAGGTAATACAATATTACATTATACGTCAGAAGCTATTAATATATGACGTTATACGTTATAAGGTAAGAGCACATAACGTTATACGTTGTACGGTTATACTACATAACATTATTCGTTATAAGGTAATAATGTATAACGTTGTACGTTATAAGTTAATATAATACAACGTTATACCATAGGAGGTATTACTATGTAACGTTATACGTAGGAAGCTATTACTATATGACGTTATACGTTG
Organism: Bombus dahlbomii; assembly: GCA_037178635.1. Taxonomy (NCBI): domain Eukaryota; kingdom Metazoa; phylum Arthropoda; class Insecta; order Hymenoptera; family Apidae; genus Bombus; species Bombus dahlbomii. Next base: position 17,843,886 of record CM074106.1, read on the forward strand.
TAAGGTAATGGTACATAACGTTATACGTTAGGAGCTATTACTATATGACGTTATACCTTATAAGGTAGTACTATATAACGTTATACGTTAGAAGCTATTACTATGTAACTTTATACGTTGGAAGCTATTACTATATGACGTTATACGTTAGAAGCTATTACTCTATGACGTTATACGTTATAAGGTAATACTATATAACGTTATACGTTAGAAGCTATTACTCTATGACGTTATACGTTACAAGGTAATACTATATAACGTTATACGTTAGAAGCTAATACTATGTAACTTTATACGTTGGAAGCTATTACTATATGACGTTATACGTTAGAAGCCATTACTCTATGACGTTATACGTTATAAGGTAATACTATATAACGTTATATGTTAGAAGCTATTACTCTATGACGTTATACGTTATAAGGTAATACTATATAACGTTATACGTCAGAAGATATTACTACATGACGTTGTACGTTATAAGGTAGTACTACATAACTTTATTCGTTATAAGATAATCAAATATAACGTTATACGTTATAAGGTAATACAATATTACATTATACGTCAGAAGCTATTAATATATGACGTTATACGTTATAAGGTAAGAGCACATAACGTTATACGTTGTACGGTTATACTACATAACATTATTCGTTATAAGGTAATAATGTATAACGTTGTACGTTATAAGTTAATATAATACAACGTTATACCATAGGAGGTATTACTATGTAACGTTATACGTAGGAAGCTATTACTCTATGACGTTATACGTTATAAGGTAATACTATATAACGTTATACGTTAGAAGCTATGACTATATGACGTTATACCTTATAAGGTAATACTATATAACGTTATACGTTATAAGGTAATCAAATATAACGTTATACGTTAGAAGCTCTTACTATATGACGTTATACGTTATAAGGTAATACTATATAACTTTGTACGTTATTTAATAATACTATATGACGTTATACCTTACAAGGTAATACTATTTAACGTTATACGTAGGAAGCTATTACTCTATGACGTTATACGTTATAAGGTAATACTATATAACGTTATACGTTAGAAGCTATTACTCTATGACGTTATACGTTAGAAGCTAATACTATATGACGTTATACGTTAGAAGCTATTACTCTATGACGTTATACGTTATAAGGTAATACTATATAACGTTATACGTTAGAAGCTATTACTCTATGACGTTATACGTTATAAGGTAATACTATATAACGTTATACGTTAGAAGCTAATACTATATGACGTTATACGTTAGAAGCTATGACTATATGGCGTTCTACCATATAAGGTAATACTACACAACCTTATACGTTATAAGGTAATCAAATATAACGTTATACGTTAGAAGCTCTTACTATATGACGTTATACGTTATAAGGTAATACTGTATAACTTTGTACGTTATTTAATAATACTATATGACGTTATACCTTACAAGGTAATACTATTTAACGTTATACGTAGGCAGCTATTACTATATGACGTTATACTTTATAAGGTAATACTATATAACGTTATACGTTATAAGGTAATATTATATAACGTTATACATTATAAGGTAATACTATATAACGTTATACGTCAGAAGCTATTACTACATGACGTTGTACGTTATAAGGTAATACTAGATAACGTTATACGTTATAAGGTAATACTATATAACGTTGTACGTTATTAGGTAATAGCTTATAACGTTGTACGTTATAAGTTAATATAATACAACGTTATACCATAGGAGGTATTACTATGTAACGTTATACGTAGGAAGCTATTACTATATGACGTTATACGTTGTAAGGTAATGGTACATAAGGTTATACGTTAGAAGCTATTACTATATGACGTTATACCTTATAAGGTAGTACTATATAACGTTATACGTTAGAAGCTATTACTATGTAACTTTATACGTTGGAAGCTATTACTATATAACGTTATACGTTATAAGGTAATACTATAAAACATTATACGTGAGAAGCTATCACTATATGACGTTATACGTTATAAGGTAATAGTACATAACGTTATACGTTATAAGGTAATACTACATAACATTATTCGTTATAAGGTAATAATATATAACGTTGTACGTTATAAGTTAATATTATAGAACGTTATACCATAGGAGGTATTACTATGTAACGTTATACCATAGTAGGTATTACTATGTAACGTTATACGTAGGAAGATATTACTATATGACGTTATACGTTGTATGGTAATGGTACATAACGTTATACGTTAGAAGCTATTACTATGTAACTTTATACGTTGGAAGCTATTACTATATGACGTTATACGTTAGAAGCTATTACTCTATGACGTTATACGCTATAAGGTAATACTATATAACGTTACACGTTAGAAGCTATTACTCTATGACGTTATACGTTCTAAGGTAATACTATATAACGTTATACGTCAGAAGCTAATACTATATGACGTTATACGTCATAAGGTAATACTACATAACGTTATACGTTAGAAGCTATTACTATGTAACTTTATACGTTGGAAGCTATTACTATATGACGTTATACGTTAGAAGCTATTACTCTATCACGTTATACGTTATAAGGTAATACTATATAACGTTATATGTTAGAAGCTATTACTCTATGACGTTATACGTTATAAGGTAATACTATATAACGTTATACGTCAGAAGATATTACTACATGACGTTGTACGTTATAAGGTAGTACTACATAACTTTATTCGTTGTAAGATAATCAAATATAACGTTATACGTTATAAGGTAATACAATATAACATTATACGTCAGAAGCTATTACTATATGACGTTATACGTTATAAGGTAATAGTACATAACGTTATACGTTGTACGGTTATACTACATAACATTATTCGTTATAAGGTAATAATATATAACGTTGTACGTTATAAGTTATTATAATACAACGTTATACCATAGGAGGTATTACTATGTAACGTTATACGTAGGAAGCTATTACTATATGACGTTATACGTTGTAAGGTAATGGTACATAACGTTATACGTTAGAAGCTATTACTATATGACGTTATACCTTATAAGGTAGTACTATATAACGTTATACGTTAGAAGCTATTACTATGTAACTTTATACGTTGGAAGCTATTACTATATGACGTTATACGTTAGAAGCTATTACTCTATGACGTTATACGTTATAAGGTAATACTATATAACGTTATACGTTAGAAGCTATTACTCTATGACGTTATACGTTATAAGGTAATACTATATAACGTTATACTTTATAAGGTAATATTATATAGCGTTATACGTTAGAAGGTAACACTATATGGCGTTCTACCATATAAGGTAATACTACACAACCTTATACGTTATAAGGTAATCAAATATAACGTTATACGTTAGAAGCTCTTACTATATGACGTTATACGTTATAAGGTAATACTATATAACTTTGTACGTTATTTAATAATACTATATGACGTTATACCTTACAAGGTAATACTATTTAACGTTATACGTAGGAAGCTATTACTATATGACGTTATACTTTATAAGGTAATATTATATAACGTTATACGTTATAAGGTAATATTATATAACGTTATACATTATAAGGTAATACTATATAACGTTATACGTCAGAAGCTATTACTACATGACGTTGTACGTTATAAGGTAATACTAGATAACGTTATACGTTATAAGCTAATACTATATAACGTTGTACGTTATTAGGTAATAGCTTATAACGTTATACGTTAGAAGGTATTACTATATAACGTTATACCTTATAAGGTAATACTATTTAACGTTATACGTTAAAAGGTAATACTATACAACGTTGTACGTTATAAGGTAATAGTAGATAACGTTATACGTTATAAGGTAATACTATTTAACTTTGTACGTTATTTAGTAATACTATATAACGTTATACGTTATAAGGTAATACTATAAAACATTATATGTGAGAAGCTATTACTATATGACGTTATACGTTATAAGGTAATAGTACATAACGTTATACGTTATAAGGTAATACTACATAACATTATTCGTTATAAGGTAATAATATATAACGTTGTACGTTATAAGTTAATATTATACAACGTTATACCATAGGAGGTATTACTATGTAACGTTATACCATAGTAGGTATTACTATGTAACGTTATACGTAGGAAGATATTACTATATGACGTTATACGTTGTATGGTAATGGTACATAACGTTATACGTTAGAAGCTATTACTATGTAACTTTATACGTTGGAAGCTGTTACTATATAACGTTACACGTTAGAAGCTATTACTCTATGACGTTATACGTTCTAAGGTAATACTATATAACGTTATACGTTAGAAGCTAATACTATATGACGTTATACGTCATAAGGTAATACTACATAACGTTATACGTTAGAAGCTATTACTATGTAACTTTATACGTTGGAAGCTATTACTATATGACGTTATACGTTAGAAGCCATTACTCTATGACGTTATACGTTATAAGGTAATACTATATAACGTTATATGTTAGAAGCTATTACTCTATGACGTTATACGTTATAAGGTAATACTATATAACGTTATACGTCAGAAGATATTACTACATGACGTTGTACGTTATAAGGTAGTACTACATAACTTTATTCGTTATAAGATAATCAAATATAACGTTATACGTTATAAGGTAATACAATATTACATTATACGTCAGAAGCTATTAATATATGACGTTATACGTTATAAGGTAAGAGCACATAACGTTATACGTTGTACGGTTATACTACATAACATTATTCGTTATAAGGTAATAATGTATAACGTTGTACGTTATAAGTTAATATAATACAACGTTATACCATAGGAGGTATTACTATGTAACGTTATACGTAGGAAGCTATTACTATATGACGTTATACGTTGTAAGGTAATGGTACATAACGTTATACGTTAGGAGCTATTACTATATGACGTTATACCTTATAAGGTAGTACTATATAACGTTATACGTTAGAAGCTATTACTATGTAACTTTATACGTTGGAAGCTATTACTATATGACGTTATACGTTAGAAGCTATTACTCTATGACGTTATACGTTATAAGGTAATACTATATAACGTTATACGTTAGAAGCTATTACTCTATGACGTTATACGTTACAAGGTAATACTATATAACGTTATACGTTAGAAGCTAATACTATGTAACTTTATACGTTGGAAGCTATTACTATATGACGTTATACGTTAGAAGCCATTACTCTATGACGTTATACGTTATAAGGTAATACTATATAACGTTATATGTTAGAAGCTATTACTCTATGACGTTATACGTTATAAGGTAATACTATATAACGTTATACGTCAGAAGATATTACTACATGACGTTGTACGTTATAAGGTAGTACTACATAACTTTATTCGTTATAAGATAATCAAATATAACGTTATACGTTATAAGGTAATACAATATTACATTATACGTCAGAAGCTATTAATATATGACGTTATACGTTATAAGGTAAGAGCACATAACGTTATACGTTGTACGGTTATACTACATAACATTATTCGTTATAAGGTAATAATGTATAACGTTGTACGTTATAAGTTAATATAATACAACGTTATACCATAGGAGGTATTACTATGTAACGTTATACGTAGGAAGCTATTACTATATGACGTTATACGTTGTAAGGTAATGGTACATAACGTTATACGTTAGGAGCTATTACTATATGACGTTATACCTTATAAGGTAGTACTATATAACGTTATACGTTAGAAGCTATTACTATGTAACTTTATACGTTGGAAGCTATTACTATATGACGTTATACGTTAGAAGCTATTACTCTATGACGTTATACGTTATAAGGTAATACTATATAACGTTATACGTTAGAAGCTATGACTATATGACGTTATACCTTATAAGGTAATACTATATAACGTTATACGTTATAAGGTAATCAAATATAACGTTATACGTTAGAAGCTCTTACTATATGACGTTATACGTTATAAGGTAATACTATATAACTTTGTACGTTATTTAATAATACTATATGACGTTATACCTTACAAGGTAATACTATTTAACGTTATACGTAGGAAGCTATTACTCTATGACGTTATACGTTATAAGGTAATACTATATAACGTTATACGTTAGAAGCTATTACTCTATGACGTTATACGTTAGAAGCTAATACTATATGACGTTATACGTTAGAAGCTATTACTCTATGACGTTATACGTTATAAGGTAATACTATATAACGTTATACGTTAGAAGCTATTACTCTATGACGTTATACGTTATAAGGTAATACTATATAACGTTATACGTTAGAAGCTAATACTATATGACGTTATACGTTAGAAGCTATGACTATATGGCGTTCTACCATATAAGGTAATACTACACAACCTTATACGTTATAAGGTAATCAAATATAACGTTATACGTTAGAAGCTCTTACTATATGACGTTATACGTTATAAGGTAATACTGTATAACTTTGTACGTTATTTAATAATACTATATGACGTTATACCTTACAAGGTAATACTATTTAACGTTATACGTAGGCAGCTATTACTATATGACGTTATACTTTATAAGGTAATACTATATAACGTTATACGTTATAAGGTAATATTATATAACGTTATACATTATAAGGTAATACTATATAACGTTATACGTCAGAAGCTATTACTACATGACGTTGTACGTTATAAGGTAATACTAGATAACGTTATACGTTATAAGGTAATACTATATAACGTTGTACGTTATTAGGTAATAGCTTATAACGTTGTACGTTATAAGTTAATATAATACAACGTTATACCATAGGAGGTATTACTATGTAACGTTATACGTAGGAAGCTATTACTATATGACGTTATACGTTGTAAGGTAATGGTACATAAGGTTATACGTTAGAAGCTATTACTATATGACGTTATACCTTATAAGGTAGTACTATATAACGTTATACGTTAGAAGCTATTACTATGTAACTTTATACGTTGGAAGCTATTACTATATAACGTTATACGTTATAAGGTAATACTATAAAACATTATACGTGAGAAGCTATCACTATATGACGTTATACGTTATAAGGTAATAGTACATAACGTTATACGTTATAAGGTAATACTACATAACATTATTCGTTATAAGGTAATAATATATAACGTTGTACGTTATAAGTTAATATTATAGAACGTTATACCATAGGAGGTATTACTATGTAACGTTATACCATAGTAGGTATTACTATGTAACGTTATACGTAGGAAGATATTACTATATGACGTTATACGTTGTATGGTAATGGTACATAACGTTATACGTTAGAAGCTATTACTATGTAACTTTATACGTTGGAAGCTATTACTATATGACGTTATACGTTAGAAGCTATTACTCTATGACGTTATACGCTATAAGGTAATACTATATAACGTTACACGTTAGAAGCTATTACTCTATGACGTTATACGTTCTAAGGTAATACTATATAACGTTATACGTCAGAAGCTAATACTATATGACGTTATACGTCATAAGGTAATACTACATAACGTTATACGTTAGAAGCTATTACTATGTAACTTTATACGTTGGAAGCTATTACTATATGACGTTATACGTTAGAAGCTATTACTCTATCACGTTATACGTTATAAGGTAATACTATATAACGTTATATGTTAGAAGCTATTACTCTATGACGTTATACGTTATAAGGTAATACTATATAACGTTATACGTCAGAAGATATTACTACATGACGTTGTACGTTATAAGGTAGTACTACATAACTTTATTCGTTATAAGATAATCAAATATAACGTTATACGTTATAAGGTAATACAATATAACATTATACGTCAGAAGCTATTACTATATGACGTTATACGTTATAAGGTAATAGTACATAACGTTATACGTTGTACGGTTATACTACATAACATTATTCGTTATAAGGTAATAATATATAACGTTGTACGTTATAAGTTATTATAATACAACGTTATACCATAGGAGGTATTACTATGTAACGTTATACGTAGGAAGCTATTACTATATGACGTTATACGTTGTAAGGTAATGGTACATAACGTTATACGTTAGAAGCTATTACTATATGACGTTATACCTTATAAGGTAGTACTATATAACGTTATACGTTAGAAGCTATTACTATGTAACTTTATACGTTGGAAGCTATTACTATATGACGTTATACGTTAGAAGCTATTACTCTATGACGTTATACGTTATAAGGTAATACTATATAACGTTATACGTTAGAAGCTATTACTCTATGACGTTATACGTTATAAGGTAATACTATATAACGTTATACTTTATAAGGTAATATTATATAGCGTTATACGTTAGAAGGTAACACTATATGGCGTTCTACCATATAAGGTAATACTACACAACCTTATACGTTATAAGGTAATCAAATATAACGTTATACGTTAGAAGCTCTTACTATATGACGTTATACGTTATAAGGTAATACTATATAACTTTGTACGTTATTTAATAATACTATATGACGTTATACCTTACAAGGTAATACTATTTAACGTTATACGTAGGAAGCTATTACTATATGACGTTATACTTTATAAGGTAATACTATATAACGTTATACGTTATAAGGTAATATTATATAACGTTATACATTATAAGGTAATACTATATAACGTTATACGTCAGAAGCTATTACTACATGACGTTGTACGTTATAAGGTAATACTAGATAACGTTATACGTTATAAGCTAATACTATATAACGTTGTACGTTATTAGGTAATAGCTTATAACGTTATACGTTAGAAGGTATTACTATATAACGTTATACCTTATAAGGTAATACTATTTAACGTTATACGTTAAAAGGTAATACTATACAACGTTGTACGTTATAAGGTAATAGTAGATAACGTTATACGTTATAAGGTAATACTATTTAACTTTGTACGTTATTTAGTAATACTATATAACGTTATACGTTATAAGGTAATACTATAAAACATTATATGTGAGAAGCTATTACTATATGACGTTATACGTTATAAGGTAATAGTACATAACGTTATACGTTATAAGGTAATACTACATAACATTATTCGTTATAAGGTAATAATATATAACGTTGTACGTTATAAGTTAATATTATACAACGTTATACCATAGGAGGTATTACTATGTAACGTTATACCATAGTAGGTATTACTATGTAACGTTATACGTAGGAAGATATTACTATATGACGTTATACGTTGTATGGTAATGGTACATAAAGTTATACGTTAGAAGCTATTACTATGTAACTTTATACGTTGGAAGCTGTTACTATATAACGTTACACGTTAGAAGCTATTACTCTATGACGTTATACGTTGTAAGGTAATGGTACATAACGTTATACGTTAGAAGCTATTACTATATGACGTTATACCTTATAAGGTAGTACTATATAGCGTTATACGTTAGAAGCTATTACTATGTAACTTTATACGTTGGAAGCTATTACTATATGACGTTATACGTTAGAAGCTATTACTCTATGACGTTATACGTTATAAGGTAATACTATATAACGTTATACGTTAGAAGCTATTACTCTATGACGTTATACGTTATAAGGTAATACTATATAACGTTATACGATAGAAGCTAATACTATATGACGTTATACGTTAGAAGCTATGACTATATGACGTTATACCTTATAAGGTAATACTATATAACGTTATACGATAGAATCTATTACTCTATGACGTTATAACTTATAGGGTAATACTATATAACGTTATACGTTAGAAGCTATTACTATATAACGTTGTACGTTATTAGGTAATAGCTTATAACGTTATATGTTAGAAGCTATTACTATTTGACGTTATACGTTATAAGGTAATGCTACATAACGTTATACATTAGAAGCTATTACTATATGATGTTATACCTTATAAGGTAATACTATATGACGTTGCACGTTATAAGGTAATACTATATAACGTTATACGATACAAGGTACTAATATATATCTTTGTACGTTGTAAGTTAATATCATACAACGTTATACCATAGGAGGTATTGCTATATAACGTTATAGGTAGGAAGCTAGTACTATATGATATTATACGTTGTAAGGTAATAGTACACAACGTTATACGTTAGTAGATATTACTATACGACGTTATACGTTATAAGTTAATATTTTATAAGGTTGTGCGTTATTAGGGAATACTATATAACGTTACACGTTGTAAAGTAATTCTGTATAACGTTATACGTGAGAAGCTATTACTATATGACGTTATACGTTATAAGGTAATACTATATAACGTTATACGTTAGACGCTATTACTCTATGACATTATACGTTAAAAGGTAATACTATTTAACGTTATACGTTAGAAGCTATTACTATATGACGTTATACGTTATAAGGTAATACTATATAATGTTATACGTTATTAGGTAATAGTTCATAACGTTATACATTACAAGGTAGTACTATATAACGTCATACATTGGAAGCTATTACCATATAACGTTATAGGTTATTAGGTAATAGCTTATAACTTTATACGTTGGAAGATTTTACTATATGACGTTATACCTTATAAGGTAATACTATATAACTTTATACGTTATAAGGTAATACTATATAGCGTTATACCTTATAAGGTAATACTATTTAATGTTATACGTAGGAAGCTAGTACTATATGACGTTATACGTTGTCAGGTGATAGTACATAAAGTTATACGTTAGAAGCTATTACAATACGACGTTATACGTTATAAGTTAATATTTTATTACTTTGTACGTTATTAGGTAATACTATATAACGTTACACGGTATAAGGTAATTCTCTATAACGTTATACGTTAGAAGCTATTACTATATGACGTTATACCTTATAAGGTAATACTATATAACGTTATTCGTAGGAAGCTATTACTATATCGCGTTATACCTTATAAGGTAATACTATATAACTTTATACGTTATAAGGTAATACTATATAGCGTTATACGTTATTAGGTAATAGCTTATAACGTTATACGTTAGAAGCAATTACTACGTGATGTTATACCTCATAGGGTATCTCTATATAACGTCATACGTTAGAAGCTATGACTACATGACGTTGTACGTTATAAGGTAATACTAGATAACGTTATACGTTATAAGGTAATACTATATAACGTTGTACGTTATTAGGTAATATCTTATAACGTTATACGTTAGAAGGTATTACTATATAACGTTATACCTTATAAGGTAATACTATTTAATGTTATACGTAGGAAGGTATTACTACATGGCGCTGTACCTTATAAGGTAGTGCTACATAACTTTATTCGTTATAAGGTAATCAAATATAACGTTATACGTTATAAGGTGATACTATATAACGTTATACGTTAAAAGGTAATACTATACAACGTTATACATTATAAGGTAATACTATATAACGTTATACGTCAAAAGCTATTACTATATGACGTTATAAGTTATCAGGTAATACTATATAACGTTATACGTTATAAGGTAATACTATATAACGTTGTACGTTATTAGGTAATAGCTTATAACGTTATACGTTAGAAGGTATTACTATATGACGTTATACCTTACAAGGTAATACTATTTACCGTTATACGTAGGAAACTATTACTATATGGCGTCATACCTTATAAGGTAGTACTACATAACTTTATACGTAATTAGGTAATCAAATATAACTTTATACGTTATATGGTAATACTATATAGCGGTATTCCGTTAGAAGCTATTACTATAAGACGTTATACGTTATAAGGTAATACTATATAATGTTATACGTTATTAGGTAATAGTTCATAACGTCATACATTACAAGGTAGTACTATATAACGTCATACGTTGGAAGCAATTACCATATAAAGTTATAGGTTATTAGGTAATAGCTTATAACTTTATACGTTGGAAGATTTTACTATATGACGTTATACCTTATAAGGTAATACTATATAACGTTATACGTAGGAAGCTAGTACTATATGACGTTATACGTTGTAAGGTGATAGTACATAAAGTTATACGTTAGAAGCTACTACAATACGACGTTATACGTTATAAGTTAATATTTTATTACTTTGTACGTTATTAGGTAATACTATATAACGTTACACGGTATAAGGTAATTCTCTATAACGTTATACCTTAGAAGCTATTACTATATGACGTTATACCTTATAAGGTAATACTATATAACGTTATTCGTCGGAAGCTATTACTACATGGCGTTGTACCTTATAAGGTAGTGCTACATAACCTTATTCGTTATAAGGTAATCAAATATAACGTTATACGTTATAAGGTAATAGTATATAACTTTATACGTTAAAAGGTAATACTATACAACGTTGTACGTTATAAGGTAATAGTAGATAACGTTATACGTTATAAGGTAATACTATATAACTTTGTAGGTTATTTAGTAATACTATATAACGTTATACGTTATAAGGTAATACTATAAAACATTATACGTGAGAAGCTATTACTATATGACGTTATACGTTATAAGGTAATAGTACATAACGTTATACGTTATAAGGTAATACTACATAACATTATTCGTTATAAGGTAATAATATATAACGTTGTACGTTATAAGTTAATATTATACAACGTTATACCATAGGAGGTATTACTATGTAACGTTATACCATAGTAGGTATTACTATGTAACGTTATACGTAGGAAGATATTACTATATGACGTTATACGTTGTATGGTAATGGTACATAACGTTATACGTTAGAAGCTATTACTATGTAAATTTATACGTTGGAAGCTATTACTATATGACGTTATACGTTAGAAGCTATTACTCTATGACGTTATACGCTATAAGGTAATACTATATAACGTTACACGTTAGAAGCTATTACTCTATGACGTTATACGTTCTAAGGTAATACTATATAACGTTATACGTCAGAAGCTAATACTATATGACGTTATACGTCATAAGGTAATACTACATAACGTTATACGTTAGAAGCTATTACTATGTAACTTTATACGTTGGAAGCTATTACTATATGACGTTATACGTTAGAAGCTATTACTCTATCACGTTATACGTTATAAGGTAATACTATATAACGTTATACGTTAGAAGCAATTACTACGTGATGTTATACCTCATAGGGTATCTCTATATAACGTCATACGTTAGAAGCTATGACTACATGACGTTGTACGTTATAAGGTAATACTAGATAACGTTATACGTTATAAGGTAATACTATATAACGTTGTACGTTATTAGGTAATATCTTATAACGTTATACGTTAGAAGGTATTACTATATAACGTTATACCTTATAAGGTAATACTATTTAATGTTATACGTAGGAAGGTATTACTACATGGCGCTGTACCTTATAAGGTAGTGCTACATAACTTTATTCGTTATAAGGTAATCAAATATAACGTTATACGTTATAAGGTGATACTATATAACGTTATACGTTAAAAGGTAATACTATACAACGTTATACATTATAAGGTAATACTATATAACGTTATACGTCAAAAGCTATTACTATATGACGTTATAAGTTATCAGGTAATACTATATAACGTTATACGTTATAAGGTAATACTATATAACGTTGTACGTTATTAGGTAATAGCTTATAACGTTATACGTTAGAAGGTATTACTATATGACGTTATACCTTACAAGGTAATACTATTTACCGTTATACGTAGGAAACTATTACTATATGGCGTCATACCTTATAAGGTAGTACTACATAACTTTATACGTAATTAGGTAATCAAATATAACTTTATACGTTATATGGTAATACTATATAGCGGTATTCCGTTAGAAGCTATTACTATAAGACGTTATACGTTATAAGGTAATACTATATAATGTTATACGTTATTAGGTAATAGTTCATAACGTCATACATTACAAGGTAGTACTATATAACGTCATACGTTGGAAGCAATTACCATATAAAGTTATAGGTTATTAGGTAATAGCTTATAACTTTATACGTTGGAAGATTTTACTATATGACGTTATACCTTATAAGGTAATACTATATAACGTTATACGTAGGAAGCTAGTACTATATGACGTTATACGTTGTAAGGTGATAGTACATAAAGTTATACGTTAGAAGCTACTACAATACGACGTTATACGTTATAAGTTAATATTTTATTACTTTGTACGTTATTAGGTAATACTATATAACGTTACACGGTATAAGGTAATTCTCTATAACGTTATACCTTAGAAGCTATTACTATATGACGTTATACCTTATAAGGTAATACTATATAACGTTATTCGTCGGAAGCTATTACTACATGGCGTTGTACCTTATAAGGTAGTGCTACATAACTTTATTCGTTATAAGGTAATCAAATATAACGTTATACGTTATAAGGTAATAGTATATAACTTTATACGTTAAAAGGTAATACTATACAACGTTGTACGTTATAAGGTAATAGTAGATAACGTTATACGTTATAAGGTAATACTATATAACTTTGTAGGTTATTTAGTAATACTATATAACGTTATACGTTATAAGGTAATACTATAAAACATTATACGTGAGAAGCTATTACTATATGACGTTATACGTTATAAGGTAATAGTACATAACGTTATACGTTATAAGGTAATACTACATAACATTATTCGTTATAAGGTAATAATATATAACGTTGTACGTTATAAGTTAATATTATACAACGTTATACCATAGGAGGTATTACTATGTAACGTTATACCATAGTAGGTATTACTATGTAACGTTATACGTAGGAAGATATTACTATATGACGTTATACGTTGTATGGTAATGGTACATAACGTTATACGTTAGAAGCTATTACTATGTAAATTTATACGTTGGAAGCTATTACTATATGACGTTATACGTTAGAAGCTATTACTCTATGACGTTATACGCTATAAGGTAATACTATATAACGTTACACGTTAGAAGCTATTACTCTATGACGTTATACGTTCTAAGGTAATACTATATAACGTTATACGTCAGAAGCTAATACTATATGACGTTATACGTCATAAGGTAATACTACATAACGTTATACGTTAGAAGCTATTACTATGTAACTTTATACGTTGGAAGCTATTACTATATGACGTTATACGTTAGAAGCTATTACTCTATCACGTTATACGTTATAAGGTAATACTATATAACGTTATATGTTAGAAGCTATTACTCTATGACGTTATACGTTATAAGGTAATACTATATAACGTTATACGTCAGAAGATATTACTACATGACGTTGTACGTTATAAGGTAGTACTACATAACTTTATTCGTTATAAGATAATCAAATATAACGTTATACGTTATAAGGTAATACAATATAACATTATACGTCAGAAGCTATTACTATATGACGTTATACGTTATAAGGTAATAGTACATAACGTTATACGTTGTACGGTTATACTACATAACATTATTCGTTATAAGGTAATAATATATAACGTTGTACGTTATAAGTTAATATAATACAACGTTATACCATAGGAGGTATTACTATGTAACGTTATACGTAGGAAGCTATTACTATATGACGTTATACGTTGTAAGGTAATGGTACATAACGTTATACGTTAGAAGCTATTACTATATGACGTTATACCTTATAAGGTAGTACTATATAACGTTATACGTTAGAAGCTATTACTATGTAACTTTATACGTTGGAAGCTATTACTATATGACGTTATACGTTAGAAGCTATTACTCTATGACGTTATACGTTATAAGGTAATACTATATAACGTTATACGTTAGAAGCTATTACTCTATGACGTTATACGTTATAAGGTAATACTATATAACGTTATACTTTCTAAGGTAATATTATATAGCGTTATACGTTAGAAGGTAACACTATATGGCGTTCTACCATATAAGGTAATACTACACAACCTTATACGTTATAAGATAATCAAATATAACGTTATACGTTAGAAGTTCTTACTATATGACGTTATACGTTATAAGGTAATACTATATAACTTTGTACGTTATTTAATAATACTATATGACGTTATACCTTACAAGGTAATACTATTTAACGTTATACGTAGGAAGCTATTACTATATGACGTTATACTTTATAAGGTAATATTATATAACGTTATACGTTATAAGGTAATATTATATAACGTTATACATTATAAGGTAATACTATATAACGTTATACGTCAGAAGCTATTACTACATGACGTTGTACGTTATAAGGTAATACTAGATAACGTTATACGTTATAAGCTAATACTATATAACGTTGTACGTTATTAGGTAATAGCTTATAACGTTATACGTTAGAAGGTATTACTATATAACGTTATACCTTATAAGGTAATACTATTTAACGTTATACGTTAAAAGGTAATACTATACAACGTTGTACGTTATAAGGTAATAGTAGATAACGTTATACGTTATAAGGTAATACTATTTAACTTTGTACGTTATTTAGTAATACTATATAACGTTATACGTTATAAGGTAATACTATAAAACATTATATGTGAGAAGCTATTACTATATGACGTTATACGTTATAAGGTAATAGTACATAACGTTATACGTTATAAGGTAATACTACATAACATTATTCGTTATAAGGTAATAATATATAACGTTGTACGTTATAAGTTAATATTATACAACGTTATACCATAGGAGGTATTACTATGTAACGTTATACCATAGTAGGTATTACTATGTAACGTTATACGTAGGAAGATATTACTATATGACGTTATACGTTGTATGGTAATGGTACATAACGTTATACGTTAGAAGCTATTACTATGTAACTTTATACGTTGGAAGCTGTTACTATATAACGTTACACGTTAGAAGCTATTACTCTATGACGTTATACGTTCTAAGGTAATACTATATAACGTTATACGTTAGAAGCTAATACTATATGACGTTATACGTCATAAGGTAATACTACATAACGTTATACGTTAGAAGCTATTACTATGTAACTTTATACGTTGGAAGCTATTACTATATGACGTTATACGTTAGAAGCTATTACTCTATGACGTTATACGTTATAAGGTAATACTATATAACGTTATATGTTAGAAGCTATTACTCTATGACGTTATACGTTATAAGGTAATACTATATAACGTTATACGTCAGAAGATATTACTACATGACGTTGTACGTTATAAGGTAGTACTACATAACTTTATTCGTTATAAGATAATCAAATATAACGTTATACGTTATAAGGTAATACAATATAACATTATACGTCAGAAGCTATTACTATATGACGTTATACGTTATAAGGTAATAGTACATAACGTTATACGTTGTACGGTTATACTACATAACATTATTCGTTATAAGGTAATAATATATAACGTTGTACGTTATAAGTTAATATAATACAACGTTATACCATAGGAGGTATTACTATGTAACGTTATACGTAGGAAGCTATTACTATATGACGTTATACGTTGTAAGGTAATGGTACATAACGTTATACGTTAGAAGCTATTACTATATGACGTTATACCTTATAAGGTAGTACTATATAGCGTTATACGTTAGAAGCTATTACTATGTAACTTTATACGTTGGAAGCTATTACTATATGACGTTATACGTTAGAAGCTATTACTCTATGACGTTATACGATAGAATCTATTACTCTATGACGTTATAACTTATAGGGTAATACTATATAACGTTATACGTTAGAAGCTATTACTATATAACGTTGTACGTTATTAGGTAATAGCTTATAACGTTATATGTTAGAAGCTATTACTATTTGACGTTATACGTTATAAGGTAATGCTACATAACGTTATACATTAGAAGCTATTACTATATGATGTTATACCTTATAAGGTAATACTATATGACGTTGCACGTTATAAGGTAATACTATATAACGTTATACGATACAAGGTACTAATATATATCTTTGTACGTTGTAAGTTAATATCATACAACGTTATACCATAGGAGGTATTGCTATATAACGTTATAGGTAGGAAGCTAGTACTATATGATATTATACGTTGTAAGGTAATAGTACACAACGTTATACGTTAGTAGATATTACTATACGACGTTATACGTTATAAGTTAATATTTTATAAGGTTGTGCGTTATTAGGGAATACTATATAACGTTACACGTTGTAAAGTAATTCTGTATAACGTTATACGTGAGAAGCTATTACTATATGACGTTATACGTTATAAGGTAATACTATATAACGTTATACGTTAGACGCTATTACTCTATGACATTATACGTTAAAAGGTAATACTATTTAACGTTATACGTTAGAAGCTATTACTATATGACGTTATACGTTATAAGGTAATACTATATAATGTTATACGTTATTAGGTAATAGTTCATAACGTTATACATTACAAGGTAGTACTATATAACGTCATACATTGGAAGCTATTACCATATAACGTTATAGGTTATTAGGTAATAGCTTATAACTTTATACGTTGGAAGATTTTACTATATGACGTTATACCTTATAAGGTAATACTATATAACTTTATACGTTATAAGGTAATACTATATAGCGTTATACCTTATAAGGTAATACTATTTAATGTTATACGTAGGAAGCTAGTACTATATGACGTTATGCGTTGTCAGGTGATAGTACATAAAGTTATACGTTAGAAGCTATTACAATACGACGTTATACGTTATAAGTTAATATTTTATTACTTTGTACGTTATTAGGTAATACTATATAACGTTACACGGTATAAGGTAATTCTCTATAACGTTATACCTTAGAAGCTATTACTATATGACGTTATACCTTATAAGGTAATACTATATAACGTTATTCGTCGGAAGCTATTACTACATGGCGTTGTACCTTATAAGGTAGTGCTACATAACTTTATTCGTTATAAGGTAATAGTATATAACTTTATACGTTAAAAGGTAATACTATACAACGTTGTACGTTATAAGGTAATAGTAGATAACGTTATACGTTATAAGGTAATACTATATAACTTCGTAGGTTATTTAGTAATACTATATAACGTTATACGTTATAAGGTAATACTATAAAACATTATACGTGAGAAGCTATTACTATATGACGTTATACGTTATAAGGTAATAGTACATAACGTTATACGTTATAAGGTAATACTACATAACATTATTCGTTATAAGGTAATAATATATAACGTTGTACGTTATAAGTTAATATTATACAACGTTATACCATAGGAGGTATTACTATGTAACGTTGTACCATAGTAGGTATTACTATGTAACGTTATACGTCAGAAGCCATTACTGTATGACGTTATACATTATAAGGTAATACTATATAACGTTATACGTTAGAAGCTATTACTATATTATTTTATACGGTATACGGTAATACTATATGACTTTATACGATATTTAGTAATACTATATAACGTTATACGTTATAAGGTAATATTATATAGCGTTATACGTTAGAAGCTATTACTATATAACATTACACATTATAAGGTAATACTATATAACCTTGTACGTTATTTAATAATACTATATAACGTTATACGTTATAAGGTAATATTATATAACGTTATACGTTAGAAGCTATTACTATATTATTTTATACGGTATACGGTAATACTATATGACGTTATACGTTATTTAGTAATACTATATAACGTTATACGTTAGAAGGTATTACTATATGACGTTATACCTTATAAGGTAATACTATTTAACGTTATACGTAGGAAGCTATTACTACATGGCGTTATACCTTATAAGGTAGTACTACATAACTTTATTCGTTATAAGGTAATCAAATATAACGTTATACGTTATAAGGTAATACTATATAACATTGTACGTTATTAGGTAATAGCTTATAACGTTATACGTTAGAAGGTATTACTATATAACGTTATACCTTATAAGGTAATACTATTTACCGTTATACGTAGGAAGGTATTACTACATGGCGTTATACCTTATAAGGTAGTGCTACATAACTTTATTCGTTATAAGGTAATCAAATATAACGTTATCCGTTATATGGTAATACTATATAGACGTTATACGTTAGAAGCTATTACTATGTAACTTTATACGTTGGAAGCTATTACTATATGACGTTATACGTTAGAAGCTATTACTCTATGACGTTATACCTTATAAGGTAATACTATATAGCGTTATACGTTAGACGCTATTACTATGTGACGTTATACCTTGTAAGGTAAGAATATATGACGATATACGTTGTAAGGTAATGGTACATAACGTTATACGTTAGAAGCCATTACTATATGACGTTATACCTTATAAGGTAATACTATATAGCGTTATACGTTAGAAGCTATTACTATGTGACGCTATACCTTATAAGGTAGTACTATATAATGTTATACGTCAGAAGCCATTACTATATAACGTTATACCTTATTAGGTAATATTATTTAACGTTATACGTAGGAAGGTATTACTACATGGCGTTATACCTTATAAGGTAGTGCTACATAACTTTATTCGTTATAAGGTAATCAAATATAACGTTATACGATATAAGGTAATACTATATAACATTATACGTCAGAAGCTATTACTACATGACGTTATACGTTATAAGGTAATACTAGATAACGTTATACGTCAGAAGCTATTACTATATGACGTTATACGTTATAAGGTAATACTAGATAACGTTATACGTCAGAAGCTATTACTATATGACGTTATTCGTTATAAGGTAATACTAGATAAAGTTATACGTTATAAGGTAATCCTATATAACGTTGTACGTTATATGTTAATACTAGATAACGTTATACGTTAAAAGGTAATACTATACAACGTTGTACGTTATAAGGTAATAGTAGATAACGTTATACGTTAGAAGCTATTACTCTATGACGTTATACGTTATAAGGTAATACTATATAACGTTATACGTTAGAAGGTAATACTATACAACGTTGTACGTTGTAAGGTAGTAGTACATAACGTTATACGATATAAGGTAATACTATATAACATTATACGTCAGAAGCTATTACTACATGACGTTATACGTTATAAGGTAATACTAGATAACGTTATACGTTAGAAGCTATTACCTTATGACGTTATACGTTATAAGGTAATACTATATCACGTTATGCGTCAGAAGCTATTACTATATGACGTTATACGTTGTAAGGTAGTAGTACATAACGTTATACGTTATAAGGTAATACTACATAACATTATACGTTATAAGGTAATAATATATAACGTTGTACGTTAGAAGCTATTACTATGTAACTTTATACGTTGGAAGCTATTACTATATGACGTTATACGTTAGAAGCTATTACTCTATGACGTTATAACTTATAAGGTAATACTATATAGCGTTATACGTTAGAAGCTATTACTATGTGACGTTACTTGCTAGGTAGGTAGTTACTTGTAAGGTAAGACTATATGACGTTATACGTTGTAAGGTAATGGTACATAACGTTATACGTTAGAAGCTATTACTATATGACGTTATACCTTATAAGGTAATACTATATAACGTTATACGATGGAAGCTATTACTATGTAACGTTATATCTGATAAGGTATTACTATTAAACGTTATACGTTAGAAGCTATTAGTCTATGACGTTATACGTTATAAGGTAATACTATTTCACGTTATACGTTAGAAGCTATTACTATATGACGTTATACCTTATAAGGTAATACTATATAACGTTATACGTTAGAAGCTATTACTATATGACGTTATACCTTATAAGGTAATACTATATAACGTTATACGTTAGAAGCTATTACCATATGACGGTTACGTTATAAGGTAATACTATATCACGTTATGCGTCAGAAGCTATTACTATATGACGTTATACGTTGTAAGGTAATAGTACATAACGTTATACGTTAGAAGCTATTACTATATGACGTCATACCTTACAATGTAATACTATATAACGTTATACGTTAGAAGCTATTACTATGTAACTTTATACGTTGGAAGCTATTACTATATGACGTTCTATGTTATAAGGTAATAGTACATGACGTTATACGTTATAAGGTAATACTACATAACATTATACGTTATAAGGTAATAATATATAACGCTGTACGTTATAAGTTAATATTATACAACGTTATACCATAGGAGGTACTACTGTGTAACGTTATACCATAGGAGGTATTACTATGTAACGTTATACGTTGGAAGCTATTACTCTATGACGTTATACGTTATAAGGTAATACTATATAAAGTTATACGTTAGAAGCTAATACTATATGACGTTATACGTCATAAGGTAATACTATATAACGTTATTCGTTAGAAGCTATGACTATATGTCGTTATACCATTTATGGTAATACTATATAACGTTATACGTTAGAATCTACTACTCTATGACGTTATACGTTATACGGTAATACTATATAACGTTGTACGTTAGAAGCCATTTCTATGTGACGTTATACCTTATAAGGTAGTACTATATAATGTTATACGTCAGAAGCTATTACTATATGACGTTATACGTTATAAGGTAATACTATATCACGTTATGCGTCAGAAGCTATTACTATATGACGTTATACGTTGTAAGGTAATAGTACATAACGTTATACGTTAGAAGCTATTACTATATGACGTCATACCTTACAATGTAATACTATATAACGTTATACGTTATAAGGTAATACTATATAACGTTATACGTTAAAAGGTAATACTATACAACGTTGTACGTTATAAGGTAATAGTACATAACGTTATACGTTATAAGGTAATACTACATAACATTATATGTTATAAGGTAATAACATATAACGTTGTACGTTGTAAGTTAATATTATACAACGTTATACCACAGGAGGTATTACTATGTAACGTTATGCCATAGGAGGTATTACTATGTAACGTTATACGTTGGAAGCTATTACTCTATGACGTTAAACGTTGTAAGGTAATGGTACATAACGTTATACGTTAGAAGCTATTACTATATAACGTTATACGTTAGAAGCTATTAGTCTATGACGTTATATGTTATAAGGTAATACTATTTCACGTTATACGTTAGAAGCTATTACTATATGACGTTATACCTTATAAGGTAATACTATATAACGTTATACGTTAGAAGCTATTACTATATGACGTTATACCTTATAAGGTAATACTATATAACGTTATACGTTAGAAGCTATTACCATATGACGTTCACGTTATAAGGTAATACTATATCACGTTATGCGTCAGAAGCTATTACCATATGACGTTATACCTTATAAGGTAATAGTATATAACGTTATACGTTAGAAGCTATTACTATGTAACTTTATACGTTGGAAGCAATTACTATATGACGTTATACGTTACAAGCTATTACTCTATGACGTTATACCTTATAAGGTAGTACTATATAATGTTATACGTCAGAAGCTATTACTATATAACGTTATACCTTATAAGGCAATACTATTTAACGTTATACGTAGGAAGCTATTGCTATATGGCGTTATACCTTATAAGGTAGTACTACATAACTTTATTCGTTATAAGGTAATCAAATATAACGTTATACGTTATAAGGTAATACTATATAACATTATACGTCAGAAGCTATTACTGTATGTCGTTATACGTTATAAGTTAATAGTACATAACGTTATACGTTGTAAGGTAATACTACATAACGTTGTACGTTATAAGGTAATAGTAGATAACGTTATTCGTTATAAGGAAATACTATCTAACTTTGTACGTTATTTAGTAATACTATATAACGTTATAAGTTATAAGGTAATACTATATAACATTATACGTTAGAAGCTATTACTATATGACGTTATACCTTATAAGGTAATACTATATAACGTTATACGTTAGAAGCTATTACTATGTAACTTTATACGTTGGAAGCTATTACTATATGACGTTGTACGTTATAAGGTAATTCTAGATAACGTTATACGTTATAATGTAATACTATATAACGTTGTACGTTAGAAGCCATTACTATGTGACGTTATACCTTATAAGGTAGTACTATATAATGTTATACGTCAGAAGCTATTACTATATGACGTTATACGTTATAAGGTAATACTATATAACGTTGTACGTTATTAGGTAATAGCTTATAACGTTATACGTTAGAAGGTATTACTATATAACGTTATACCTTATAAGGTAATACTATTTAACGTTATACGTAGGAAGCTATTACTACATGGCGTTATACCTTATAAGGTAGTACTACATAACTTTATTCGTTATAAGGTAATCAAATATTACGTTATACGTTATAAGGTAATACTATATAACATTATACGTCAGAAGCTATTACTCTATGACTTTATACGTTATAAGGTAATACTAGATAACGTTATACGTTATAAGGTAATCCTATATAACGCTATACGTTATAAGGTAATACTATATAACGTTATACGTTAGAAGATATTACTCTATGACATTATACGTTATAAGGTAATACTATTTAACGTTATACGTTAGAAGCTATTACTCTATGACGTTATACGTTATACGGTAATCCTATATAACGTTGTACGTTATAAGTTAATACTAGATAACGTTATACGTTATAAGGTAATACTATATAACGTTGTACGTTAGAAGCCACTACTACGTGACGTTATACGTTATAAGGTAGTACTATATAATGTTATACGTCAGAAGCTATTACTATATGACGTTATACGTTATAAGGTAATACTAGATAACGTTATACGTCAGAAGCTATTACTATATGACGTTATACGTTATAAGATAATACTAGATAACGTTATACGTTATAAGGTAATCCTATATAACGTTGTACGTTATAAGTTAATACTAGATAACGTTATACGTTAAAAGGTAATACTATACAACGTTGTACGTTATAAGGTAATAGTAGATAACGTTATACGTTAGAAGCTATTACTCTATGACGTTATACGTTATAAGGTAATACTATTTAACGTTATACGTAGGAAGCTATTACTGCATGGCGTTATACCTTATAAGGTAGTACTACATAACTTTATTCGTTATAAGGTAATCAAATATAACGTTATACGTTATAAGGTAATACTATATAACGTTATACGTTAGAAGCTATTACTATATGACGTTATACGTTGTAAGGTAATGGTACATAACATTATACGTTAGAAGCTATTCCTCTATGACGTTATACGTTATAAGGTAATACTATATAACGTTATGCGTTAGAAGCTATTACTCTATGACGTTATACGTTATAAGGTAATACTATTTAACGTTATACGTTAGAAGCTATTACTATATGACGTTATAACTTATAAGGTAATACTATATAACGTTGTACGTTATAAGGTAATACTAGATAACGTTATACGATATAAGGTAATACTATATAACGTTGTACGTTATTAGGCAATAGCTTATAACGTTATACGTTAGAATGTATTACTATATAACGTTATACCTTATAAGGTAATACTATTTAACGTTATACGTAGGAAGGTATTACTACATGGCGTTATACCTTATAAAGTAGTGCTACATAACTTTATTCGTTATAAGGTAATAAAATATAACGTTATACGTTATAAGGTAATACTATATAACGTTATACGTTAAAAGGTAATACTATACAACGTTGTACGTTATTTAGTAATACTATATAACGTTATACGTTATAAGGTAATACTATATAACATTATACGTGAGAAGCTATTACTATATGACGTTATACGTTATAAGGTAATAGTACATAACTTTATACGTTATAATGTTATACTACATAACATTATTCGTTATAAGGTAATAATATATAACGTTGTACGTTATAAGTTAATATTATACAACGTTATACCATAGGAGGTATTACTATGTAACGTTATACGTAGGAAGCTATTACTATATGACGTTATACGTTGTAAGGTAATACTATAAAACGTTATACATTAGAAGCTATTACAATATGACGTTATACGTTATAAGGTAATAGTACATAACGTTATACGTTATAAGGTAATACTACATAACATTATACGTTATAAGGTAATAATATATAACGTTGTACGTTATAAGTTAATATTATACAACGTTATACCACAGGAGGTATTACTATGTAACGTTATGCCATAGGAGGTATTACTATATAACGTTATAGGTAGGAAGCTAGTACCATATGATGTTATACGTTGTAAGGTAATAGTACACAACGTTATACGTTAGTAGATATTACTATATGACGTTATACGTTATAAGGTAATACTATATGACGTTGCACGTTAGAAGCTAATACTATATAACGTTATACCTTATAAGGTAATACTATATAACGTTGTACGTTATAAGGTAATACTAGGTAACGTTATACGTTATAAGGTAATACTATATAACGTTATACGATACAAGGTAATAATATATATCGTTGTACGTTGTAAGTTAATATTATACAACGTTATACCATAGGAGGTATTACTATGTAACGCTATTCGTTGGAAGCTATTACTATATGACGTTATACGTTGTAAAGTAATGGTACATAACGTTATACGTAGGAAGCTATTACTATATGACGTTATACCTTATAAGGTAATACTATATAACGTTATACGTTAGAAGCTATTAGTATGTAACTTTATACGTTGGAAGCTATTACCATATGACGTTATACGTTATAAGGTAATAGTACATAACGTTATACGTTATAAGGTAGTACTACATAACATTATACGTTATAAGGTAATAATATATAACGTTGTACGTTTATGTTAATATTATACAACGTTATAACATAGGAGGTACTACTATGTAACGTTATACCATAGGAGGTATTACTATGTAACGTTATAAGTAGGAAGCTATTACTATATGACGTTATACGTTGTAAGGTAATAGTACATAACGTTATACGTTAGAAGCTATAACTATATTACGCTATACCTTATAAGGTAATACTATATAACGTTATACGATAGAAGCTATTACTATATAACGTTATACCTGATAAGGTAATACTATATAGCGTTATACGTTAGAAGCTATTACTATGTGACGTTATACCTTATAAGGTAGTACTATATAATGTTATACGTCAGAAGCTATTACTATATAACGTTATACCTTATAAGGTAATACTATTTAACGTTATACGTAGGAAGCTATTACTATATCGCGTTATACCTTATAAGGTAGTACTACATAACATTATTCGTTATAAGGTAATCAAATATAACGTTATACGTTATAAGGTAATACTATATAACATTATACGTCAGAAGCTATTACTATATGTCGTTATACGTTATAAGGTAATAGTACATAACGTTATACGTTATAAGGTAATACTACATAACAATATACGTTATAAGGTAATAATATATAACGTTGTACGTTATAAGTTAATATTATACAACGTTATACCATAGGAGGTATTACTATGTAACGTTATGCCATAGGAGGTATTACTATGTATCGTTATAGGTTGGAAGCTATTACTATATGACGTTATACGTTGTAAGGTAATGGTACATAACGTTATACGTTAGAAGCTATTACCATATGACGTTATACCTTATAAGGTAATTCTATATAACGTTATACGTTAGAAGCTATTACTATGTAACTTTATACGTTGGAAGCAATTACTATATTACGTTATACGTTACAAGCTATTGCTCTATGACGTTATACCTTATAAGGTAATACTATATAGCGTTATACGTTAGAAGCTATTACTATGTGACGTTATACCTTATAAGGTAAGACTATATGACGTTATACGTTGTAAGGTAATGGTACATAACGTTATACGTTAGAAGCTATTACTATATGACGTTATACCTTATAAGGTAATACTATATAGCGTTATACGTTCGAAGCTATTACTATGTGACGTTATACCTTATAAGGTAGTACTATATAATGTTATACGTCAGAAGCTATTACTATATAACGTTATACCTTATAAGGCAATACTATTTAACGTTATGCGTAGGAAGCTATTACTATATGGCGTTATACCTTATAAGATAGTACTACATAACTTTATTCGTTATAAGGTAATCAAATATAACGTTATACGTTATAAGGTAATACTATATAACATTATACGTCAGAAGCTATTACTGTATGTCGTTATACGTTATAAGTTAATAGTACATAACGTTATACGTTATAAGGTAATACTACATGACGTTGTACGTTATAAGGTAATAGGAGATAACGTTATACGTTATAAGGAAATACTATCTAACTTTGTACGTTATTTAGTAATACTATATAACGTTATAAGTTATAAAGTAATACTATATAACATTATACGTCAGAAGCTACTACTATATGACGTTATACGTTATAAGGTAACACTGTATAACGTTATACCTTATTACGTAATAGCTTATAACGTTATACGTTAGAAGCTATTACTATATGACGTTATACCTTATAAGGAAAGACTATATGACGTTATACGTTGTAAGGTAATGGTACATAACGTTATACGTTAGAAGCTATTACTATATGACGTTATACCTTATAAGGTAATACTATATAACGTTATACGTTAGAAGCTGTTACTATGTAACTTTATACGTTGGAAGCTATTACTATATGACGTTGTACGTTATAAGGTAATTCTAGATAACGTTATACGTTATTAGGTAATAGCTTATAACGTTATACGTTAGAAGGTATTACTATATAACGTTATACCTTATAAGGTAATACTATTTAACGTTATACGTAGGAAGCTATTACTACATGGCGTTATACCTTATAAGGTAGTACTACATAACTTTATTCGTTATAAGGTAATCAAATATTACGTTATACGTTATAAGGTAATACTATATAACATTATACGTCAGAAGCTATTACTATATGTCGTTATACGTTATAAGGTAATAGTACATAACGTTATACGTTAGAAGCTATTACTATATGACGTTATACCTTATAAGGTAATACTATATAACGTTATACGTTAGAAGCTATTACTATGTAACTTTATACGTTGGAAGCTATTACTATATGACGTTATACGTTATAAGGTAATACTACATAACGTTGTACGTTATAAGGTAATAGTAGATAACGTTATACGTTATAAGGAAATACTATCTAACTTTGTACGTTATTTAGTAATACTATATAGCGTTATAAGTTATAAGGTAATACTATATAACATTATACGTCAGAAGCTACTACTATATGTCGTTATACGTTAGAATGTAATACTATATAACGTTGTACGTTATTAGGTAATAATATATAACGTTGTACGTTATATGTTAATATTATACAACGTTATACCATAGGAGGTACTACTATGTAACGTTATACCATAGGAGGTATTACTATGTAACTTTATACGTTGGAAGCTATTACTATATAACGTTAAACGTTAGAAGCTATTACTCTATGACGTTATACGTTATAAGGTAATACTATATAACGTTATACGTTAAAAGCTATGACTATATGACGTTATACCTTGTAAGGTAATACTATATAACGTTATACGTTAGAAGCTATTACTCTATGACTTTATACGTTATAAGGTAATACTAGATAACGTAATACGTTATAAGGTAATACTATATAACGTTGTACGTTATTAGGCAATAGCTTATAACGTTATGCGTTAGAAGGTATTACTATATAACGTTATACCTTATAAGGTAATACTATTTAACGTTATACGTAGGAAGGTATTACTACATGGCGTTATACCTTATAAGGTAGTGCTACATAACTTTATTCGTTATAAGGTAATCAAATATAACGTTATACGTTATAAGGTAATACTATATAACGTTATACGTTAAAAGGTAATACTATACAACGTTGTACGTTATTTAGTAATACTATATAACGTTATACGTTATAAGGTAATACTATATAACATTATACGTGAGAAGCTATTACTATATGATGTTATACGTTATAAGGTAACAGTACATAACTTTATACATTATAAGGTAAGACTACATAACATTATTCGTTATAAGGTAATAATATATAACGTTGTACGTTATAAGTTAATATTATACAACGTTATACCATAAGAGGTATTACTATGTAACGTTATACGTAGGAAGCTATTACTATATGACGTTATACGTTGTAAGGTAATACTATAAAACGTTATACGTTAGAAGCTATTACAATATGACGTTATACGTTATAAGGTAATAGTACATAACGTTGTACGTTATAAGGTAATACTACATAACATTATACGTTATAAGGTAATAATATATAACGTTGTACGTTATAAGTTAATATTATACAACGTTATACAGTAGGAGGTACTACTATGTAACGTTATACCATAGGAGGTATTACTATGTAACGTTATGCGTTGGAAGCTATTACTATATGACGTTATACGTTATAAGGTAATAATATACAACGTTGTACGTTATAAGTTAATATTATACAACGTTATACCATAGGAGGTATTACTATGTAACGTTATGCCATAGGAGGTATTACTATGTGACGTTATACCTTATAAGGTAAGACTATATGACGTTATACGTTGTACGGTAATGGTACATAACGTTATACGTTAGAAGCTACTACTATATGACGTTATACGTTATAAGGTAATAGTACATAACGTTATACGTTAGAAGGTAATACTACATAACATTATACGTTATAATGTAATAATATATAACGTTGTACGTTATAAGTTAGAAGCTATTATTATATGACGTTATTCCTTATAAGGTAATACTATATAACGTTATACGATAGAAGCCACTACTATATAACGTTATACCTGATAAGGTAATACTATTTAACGTTATACGTTAGAAGCTATTACTATATGACGTTATACCTTATAAGGTAATACTATATAACGTTATACGTCTGAAGCTATTACTATATGACGTTATACGTTATAAGGTAATAGTACATAGCGTTATACGTTATAAGGTAATACTATATAACGTTGTACGTTAGAAGCCATTACTATGTGACGTCATACCTTATAAGGTAGTACTATACAATGTTATACGTTAGAAGCTGTTGCTATATGACGTTGTACGTTATAAGGTAATACTATATAGCGTTATACGTTATAAGGTAATACTATATAACGTTGTACTTTATTAGGTAATAGCTTATAACGTTATACGTTAGAAGGCATTACTATATACCGTTATACTTTATAAGGTAATACTATTTAACGTTATACGTAGGAAGCTATTACTACATGGCGTTATACCTTATAAGGTAGTACTACATAACTTTATTCGTTATAAGGTAATCAAATATAACGTTATACGTTATAAGGTAATACTATATAACATTATACGTCAGAAGCTATTACTATATGACGTAATACGATATAAGGTAATAGTACATAACGTTATACGTTATAAGGTAATTCTATATAACGTTATACGTTAAAAGGTAATACTATACAACGTTGTACGTTATAAGGTAATAGTACATAACGTTATACGTTATAAGGTAATACTACATAACATTATACGTTATAAGGTAATAATATATAACGTTGTACGTTGTAAGTTAATATTATACAACGTTATACCATAGGAGGTACTACTATGTAAAGTTATGCCATAGGAGGTATTACTATGTAACGTTATACGTTGGAAGCTATTACTATATGACGTTATACGTTATAAGGTAATAATATGCAACGTTGTACGTTATAAGTTAATATTATACAACGTTATACCATAGGAGGTATTACTATGTAACGTTATGCCATAGGAGGTATTACTATGTGACGTTATACCTTATAAGGTAAGACTATATGACGTTATACGTTGTAAGGTAATGGTACATAACGTTATACGTTAGAAGCTACTACTATATGACGTTATACGTTATAAGGTAATAGTACATAACCTTATACGTTAGAAGGTAATACTACATGACATTATACGTTATAATGTAATAATATATAACGTTGTACGTTATAAGTTAATATTATACAACGTTATAACATAGGAGGTACTACTATGTAACGTTATACCATAGGAGGTATTACTATGTAACGTTATAAGTAGGAAGCTATTACTATATGACGTTATACGTTGTAAGGTAATAGTACATAACGTTATACGTTAGAAGCTATAACTATATTACGTTATACCTTATAAGGTAATACTATATATAATGTTATACGTTAGAAGCTATTATTATATGACGTTATTCCTTATAAGGTAATACTATATAACGTTATACGATAGAAGCCACTACTATATAACGTTATACCTGATGAGGTAATACTATTTAACGTTATACGTTAGAAGCTATTACTATATGACGTTATACCTTATAAGGTAATACTATATAACGTTATACGTCTGAAGCTATTACTATATGACGTTATACGTTATAAGGTAATAGTACATAGCGTTATACGTTATAAGGTAATACTATATAACGTTGTACTTTATTAGGTAATAGCTTATAACGTTATACGTTAGAAGGCATTACTATATATCGTTATACTTTATAAGGTAATACTATTTAACGTTATACGTAGGAAGCTATTACTACATGGCGTTATACCTTATAAGGTAGTACTACATAACTTTATTCGTTATAAGGTAATCAAATATAACGTTATACGTTATAAGGTAATACTATATAACGTTATACGTTAGAAGCTATTACTCTATGACGTTATACGTTATACGGTAATACTATTTAACGTTATACGTTAGAAGCTGTTACTATATGACGTTATACATTATAAGGTAATACTATATAACGTTATACGTTAGAAGCTATTACTATATTATTTTATACGGTATACGGTAATACTATATAACGTTATACGTTATAAGGTAACACTGTATAACGTTATACCTTATTAGGTAATAGCTTATAGCGTTATACGTTAGAAGCTATTACTATATGACGTTATACCTTATAAGGTAAGGCTATATGACGTTATACGTTGTATGGTAATTGTACATAACGTTATACGTTATAATGTAATACTATATAACGTTGTACGTTAGAAGCCATTACTATGTGACGTTATACCTTATAAGGTAGTACTATATAATGTTATACGTCAGAAGCTACTACTATATGACGTTATACGTTATAAGGTAATACTATATAACGTTGTACGTTAAAAGCTATGACTATATGACGTTATACCTTGTAAGGTAATACTATATAACGTTGTACGTTATAAGGTAATAGTAGATAACGTTATACGTTATAAGGAAATACTATATAACTTTGTACGTTATTTAGTAATACTATATAGCGTTATAAGTTATAAGGTAATACTATATAACATTATACGTCAGAAGCTACTACTATATGTCGTTATACGTTAGAAGGTAATACTATATAACGTTGTACGTTATTAGGTAATAATATATAACGTTGTACGTTATATGTTAATATTATACAACGTTATACCATAGGAGGTACTACTATGTAACGTTATACCATAGGAGGTATTACTATGTAACTTTATACGTTGGAAGCTATTACTATATAACGTTAAACGTTAGAAGCTATTACTCTATGACGTTATACGTTATAAGGTAATACTATATAACGTTATACGTTAAAAGCTATGACTATATGACGTTATACCTTGTAAGGTAATACTATATAACGTTATACGTTAGAAGCTATTACTCTATGACTTTATACGTTATAAGGTAATACTAGATAACGTAATACGTTATAAGGTAATCCTATATAACGTTGTACGTTATAAGGTAATACTAGTTAACGTTATACGTTATAAGGTAATACTATATAACGTTGTACGTTATTAGGCAATAGCTTATAACGTTATGCGTTAGAAGGTATTACTATATAACGTTATACCTTATAAGGTAATACTATTTAACGTTATACGTAGGAAGGTATTACTACATGGCGTTATACCTTATAAGGTAGTGCTACATAACTTTATTCGTTATAAGGTAATCAAATATAACGTTATACGTTATAAGGTAATACTATATAACGTTATACGTTAAAAGGTAATACTATACAACGTTGTACGTTATTTAGTAATACTATATAACGTTATACGTTATAAGGTAATACTATATAACATTATACGTGAGAAGCTATTACTATATGATGTTATACGTTATAAGGTAACAGTACATAACTTTATACATTATAAGGTAAGACTACATAACATTATTCGTTATAAGGTAATAATATATAACGTTGTACGTTATAAGTTAATATTATACAACGTTATACCATAAGAGGTATTACTATGTAACGTTATACGTAGGAAGCTATTACTATATGACGTTATACGTTGTAAGGTAATACTATAAAACGTTATACGTTAGAAGCTATTACAATATGACGTTATACGTTATAAGGTAATAGTACATAACGTTGTACGTTATAAGGTAATACTACATAACATTATACGTTATAAGGTAATAATATATAACGTTGTACGTTATAAGTTAATATTATACAACGTTATACCATAGGAGGTACTACTATGTAACGTTATACCATAGGAGGTATTACTATGTAACGTTATGCGTTGGAAGCTATTACTATATGACGTTATACGTTATAAGGTAATAATATACAACGTTGTACGTTATAAGTTAATATTATACAACGTTATACCATAGGAGGTATTACTATGTAACGTTATGCCATAGGAGGTATTACTATGTGACGTTATACCTTATAAGGTAAGACTATATGACGTTATACGTTGTAAGGTAATGGTACATAACGTTATACGTTAGAAGCTACTACTATATGACGTTATACGTTATAAGGTAATAGTACATAACGTTATACGTTAGAAGGTAATACTACATAACATTATACGTTATAATGTAATAATATATAACGTTGTACGTTATAAGTTAGAAGCTATTATTATATGACGTTATTCCTTATAAGGTAATACTATATAACGTTATACGATAGAAGCCACTACTATATAACGTTATACCTGATAAGGTAATACTATTTAACGTTATACGTTAGAAGCTATTACTATATGACGTTATACCTTATAAGGTAATACTATATAACGTTATACGTCTGAAGCTATTACTATATGACGTTATACGTTATAAGGTAATAGTACATAGCGTTATACGTTATAAGGTAATACTATATAACGTTGTACGTTAGAAGCCATTACTATGTGACGTCATACCTTATAAGGTAGTACTATACAATGTTATACGTTAGAAGCTGTTGCTATATGACGTTGTACGTTATAAGGTAATACTATATAGCGTTATACGTTATAAGGTAATACTATATAACGTTGTACTTTATTAGGTAATAGCTTATAACGTTATACGTTAGAAGGCATTACTATATACCGTTATACTTTATAAGGTAATACTATTTAACGTTATACGTAGGAAGCTATTACTACATGGCGTTATACCTTATAAGGTAGTACTACATAACTTTATTCGTTATAAGGTAATCAAATATAACGTTATACGTTATAAGGTAATACTATATAACGTTATACGTTAGAAGCTATTACTCTATGACGTTATACGTTATACGGTAATACTATTTAACGTTATACGTTAGAAGCTATTACTATATGACGTTATACATTATAAGGTAATACTATATAACGTTATACGTTAGAAGCTATTACTATATTATTTTATACGGTATACGGTAATACTATATAACGTTATACGTTATAAGGTAACACTGTATAACGTTATACCTTATTAGGTAATAGCTTATAGCGTTATACGTTAGAAGCTATTACTATATGACGTTATACCTTATAAGGTAAGGCTATATGACGTTATACGTTGTATGGTAATTGTACATAACGTTATACGTTAGAAGCTATTACTATATGACGTTATACCTAATAAGGTAATACTATATAACGTTATACGTCAGAAGCTATTACTATATGACGTTGTACGTTATAAGGTAATACTAGATAACGTTATACGTTATAAGGTAATACTATATAACGTTGTACGTTATAAGGTAATACTAGATAACGTTATACGTTATAAGGTAATACTATATAACGTTGTACGTTAGAAGCCATTGCTATGTGACGTTATACGTTATAAGGTAGTACTATATAATGTTATACGTCAGAAGCTATTACTATATGACGTTATACGTTATAAGGTAATACTAGATAACGTTATACGTTATAAGGTAATACTAGATAACGTTATACGTTATAAGGTAATACTATATAACGTTGTACGTTATAAGGTAATACTAGATAACGTTATACGTTATAAGGTAATACTATATAACGTTGTACGTTAGAAGCCATTACTATGTGACGTTATACGTTATATGGTAGTACTATATGATGTTATACGTCAGAAGCTATTACTATATGACGTAATACGATATAAGGTAATAGTACATAACGTTATACGTTATAAGGTAATTCTATATAACGTTATACGTTAAAAGGTAATACTAT
Organism: Bombus dahlbomii; assembly: GCA_037178635.1. NCBI lineage: Eukaryota > Metazoa > Arthropoda > Insecta > Hymenoptera > Apidae > Bombus > Bombus dahlbomii. The sequence continues at coordinate 17,880,562 of CM074106.1, forward strand.
ACAACGTTGTACGTTATAAGGTAATAGTACATAACGTTATACGTTATAAGGTAATACTACATAACATTATACGTTATAAGGTAATAATATATAACGTTGTACGTTGTAAGTTAATATTATACAACGTTATACCATAGGAGGTACTACTATGTAAAGTTATGCCATAGGAGGTATTACTATGTAACGTTATACGTTGGAAGCTATTACTGTATGACGTTATACGTTATAAGGTAATAATATGCAACGTTGTACGTTATAAGTTAATATTATACAACGTTATACCATAGGAGGTATTACTATGTAACGTTATGCCATAGGAGGTATTACTATGTGACGTTATACCTTATAAGGTAAGACTATATGACGTTATACGTTGTAAGGTAATGGTACATAACGTTATACGTTAGAAGCTACTACTATATGACGTTATACGTTATAAGGTAATAGTACATAACCTTATACGTTAGAAGGTAATACTACATGACATTATACGTTATAATGTAATAATATATAACGTTGTACGTTATAAGTTAATATTATACAACGTTATAACATAGGAGGTACTACTATGTAACGTTATACCATAGGAGGTATTACTATGTAACGGTATAAGTAGGAAGCTATTACTATATGACGTTATACGTTGTAAGGTAATAGTACATAACGTTATACGTTAGAAGCTATAACTATATTACGTTATACCTTATAAGGTAATACTATATATAATGTTATACGTTAGAAGCTATTATTATATGACGTTATTCCTTATAAGGTAATACTATATAACGTTATACGATAGAAGCCACTACTATATAACGTTATACCTGATAAGGTAATACTATTTAACGTTATACGTTAGAAGCTATTACTATATGACGTTATACCTTATAAGGTAATACTATATAACGTTATACGTCTGAAGCTATTACTATATGACGTTATACGTTATAAGGTAATAGTACATAGCGTTATACGTTATAAGGTAATACTATATAACGTTGTACTTTATTAGGTAATAGCTTATAACGTTATACGTTAGAAGGCATTACTATATATCGTTATACTTTATAAGGTAATACTATTTAACGTTATACGTAGGAAGCTATTACTACATGGCGTTATACCTTATAAGGTAGTACTACATAACTTTATTCGTTATAAGGTAATCAAATATAACGTTATACGTTATAAGGTAATACTATATAACGTTATACGTTAGAAGCTATTACTCTATGACGTTATACGTTATACGGTAATACTATTTAACGTTATACGTTAGAAGCTATTACTATATGACGTTATACATTATAAGGTAATACTATATAACGTTATACGTTAGAAGCTATTACTATATTATTTTATACGGTATACGGTAATACTATATAACGTTATACGTTATAAGGTAACACTGTATAACGTTATACCTTATTAGGTAATAGCTTATAGCGTTATACGTTAGAAGCTATTACTATATGACGTTATACCTTATAAGGTAAGGCTATATGACGTTATACGTTGTATGGTAATTGTACATAACGTTATACGTTATAATGTAATACTATATAACGTTGTACGTTAGAAGCCATTACTATGTGACGTTATACCTTATAAGGTAGTACTATATAATGTTATACGTCAGAAGCTACTACTATATGACGTTATACGTTATAAGGTAATACTATATAACGTTGTACGTTAAAAGCTATGACTATATGACGTTATACCTTGTAAGGTAATACTATATAACGTTGTACGTTATAAGGTAATAGTAGATAACGTTATACGTTATAAGGAAATACTATATAACTTTGTACGTTATTTAGTAATACTATATAGCGTTATAAGTTATAAGGTAATACTATATAACATTATACGTCAGAAGCTACTACTATATGTCGTTATACGTTAGAAGGTAATACTATATAACGTTGTACGTTATTAGGTAATAATATATAACGTTGTACGTTATATGTTAATATTATACAACGTTATACCATAGGAGGTACTACTATGTAACGTTATACCATAGGAGGTATTACTATGTAACTTTATACGTTGGAAGCTATTACTATATAACGTTAAACGTTAGAAGCTATTACTCTATGACGTTATACGTTATAAGGTAATACTATATAACGTTATACGTTAAAAGCTATGACTATATGACGTTATACCTTGTAAGGTAATACTATATAACGTTATACGTTAGAAGCTATTACTCTATGACTTTATACGTTATAAGGTAATACTAGATAACGTAATACGTTATAAGGTAATCCTATATAACGTTGTACGTTATAAGGTAATACTAGTTAACGTTATACGTTATAAGGTAATACTATATAACGTTATACGTTAAAAGGTAATACTATACAACGTTGTTCGTTATTTAGTAATACTATATAACGTTATACGTTATAAGGTAATACTATATAACATTATACGTGAGAAGCTATTACTATATGATGTTATACGTTATAAGGTAACAGTACATAACTTTATACATTATAAGGTAAGACTACATAACATTATTCGTTATAAGGTAATAATATATAACGTTGTACGTTATAAGTTAATATTATACAACGTTATACCATAAGAGGTATTACTATGTAACGTTATACGTAGGAAGCTATTACTATATGACGTTATACGTTGTAAGGTAATACTATAAAACGTTATACGTTAGAAGCTATTACAATATGACGTTATACGTTATAAGGTAATAGTACATAACGTTGTACGTTATAAGGTAATACTACATAACATTATACGTTATAAGGTAATAATATATAACGTTGTACGTTATAAGTTAATATTATACAACGTTATACCATAGGAGGTACTACTATGTAACGTTATACCATAGGAGGTATTACTATGTAACGTTATGCGTTGGAAGCTATTACTATATGACGTTATACGTTATAAGGTAATAATATACAACGTTGTACGTTATAAGTTAATATTATACAACGTTATACCATAGGAGGTATTACTATGTAACGTTATGCCATAGGAGGTATTACTATGTGACGTTATACCTTATAAGGTAAGACTATATGACGTTATACGTTGTAAGGTAATGGTACATAACGTTATACGTTAGAAGCTACTACTATATGACGTTATACGTTATAAGGTAATAGTACATAACGTTATACGTTAGAAGGTAATACTACATAACATTATACGTTATAATGTAATAATATATAACGTTGTACGTTATAAGTTAATATTATACAACGTTATAACATAGGAGGTACTACTATGTAACGTTATAACATAGGAGGTATTACTATGTAACGTTATAAGTAGGAAGCTATTACTATATGACGTTATACGTTGTAAGGTAATAGTACATAACGTTATACGTTAGAAGCTATAACTATATTACGTTATACCTTATAAGGTAATACTATATATAATGTTATACGTTAGAAGCTATTATTATATGACGTTATTCCTTATAAGGTAATACTATATAACGTTATACGATAGAAGCCACTACTATATAACGTTATACCTGATAAGGTAATACTATTTAACGTTATACGTTAGAAGCTATTACTATATGACGTTATACCTTATAAGGTAATACTATATAACGTTATACGTCTGAAGCTATTACTATATGACGTTATACGTTATAAGGTAATAGTACATAGCGTTATACGTTATAAGGTAATACTATATAACGTTGTACGTTAGAAGCCATTACTATGTGACGTCATACCTTATAAGGTAGTACTATACAATGTTATACGTTAGAAGCTGTTGCTATATGACGTTGTACGTTATAAGGTAATACTATATAGCGTTATACGTTATAAGGTAATACTATATAACGTTGTACTTTATTAGGTAATAGCTTATAACGTTATACGTTAGAAGGCATTACTATATACCGTTATACTTTATAAGGTAATACTATTTAACGTTATACGTAGGAAGCTATTACTACATGGCGTTATACCTTATAAGGTAGTACTACATAACTTTATTCGTTATAAGGTAATCAAATATAACGTTATACGTTATAAGGTAATACTATATAACATTATACGTCAGAAGCTATTACTATATGACGTAATACGATATAAGGTAATAGTACATAACGTTATACGTTATAAGGTAATTCTATATAACGTTATACGTTAAAAGGTAATACTATACAACGTTATACCTGATAAGGTAATACTATTTAACGTTATACGTTAGAAGCTATTACTATATGACGTTATACCTTATAAGGTAATACTATATAACGTTATACGTCTGAAGCTATTACTATATGACGTTATACGTTATAAGGTAATAGTACATAGCGTTATACGTTATAAGGTAATACTATATAACGTTGTACTTTATTAGGTAATAGCTTATAACGTTATACGTTAGAAGGCATTACTATATATCGTTATACTTTATAAGGTAATACTATTTAACGTTATACGTAGGAAGCTATTACTACATGGCGTTATACCTTATAAGGTAGTACTACATAACTTTATTCGTTATAAGGTAATCAAATATAACGTTATACGTTATAAGGTAATACTATATAACGTTATACGTTAGAAGCTATTACTCTATGACGTTATACGTTATACGGTAATACTATTTAACGTTATACGTTAGAAGCTATTACTATATGACGTTATACATTATAAGGTAATACTATATAACGTTATACGTTAGAAGCTATTACTATATTATTTTATACGGTATACGGTAATACTATATAACGTTATACGTTATAAGGTAACACTGTATAACGTTATACCTTATTAGGTAATAGCTTATAGCGTTATACGTTAGAAGCTATTACTATATGACGTTATACCTTATAAGGTAAGGCTATATGACGTTATACGTTGTATGGTAATTGTACATAACGTTATACGTTATAATGTAATACTATATAACGTTGTACGTTAGAAGCCATTACTATGTGACGTTATACCTTATAAGGTAGTACTATATAATGTTATACGTCAGAAGCTACTACTATATGACGTTATACGTTATAAGGTAATACTATATAACGTTGTACGTTAAAAGCTATGACTATATGACGTTATACCTTGTAAGGTAATACTATATAACGTTGTACGTTATAAGGTAATAGTAGATAACGTTATACGTTATAAGGAAATACTATATAACTTTGTACGTTATTTAGTAATACTATATAGCGTTATAAGTTATAAGGTAATACTATATAACATTATACGTCAGAAGCTACTACTATATGTCGTTATACGTTAGAAGGTAATACTATATAACGTTGTACGTTATTAGGTAATAATATATAACGTTGTACGTTATATGTTAATATTATACAACGTTATACCATAGGAGGTACTACTATGTAACGTTATACCATAGGAGGTATTACTATGTAACTTTATACGTTGGAAGCTATTACTATATAACGTTAAACGTTAGAAGCTATTACTCTATGACGTTATACGTTATAAGGTAATACTATATAACGTTATACGTTAAAAGCTATGACTATATGACGTTATACCTTGTAAGGTAATACTATATGACGTTATACGTTAGAAGCTATTACTCTATGACTTTATACGTTATAAGGTAATACTAGATAACGTAATACGTTATAAGGTAATCCTATATAACGTTGTACGTTATAAGGTAATACTAGTTAACGTTATACGTTATAAGGTAATACTATATAACGTTATACGTTAAAAGGTAATACTATACAACGTTGTTCGTTATTTAGTAATACTATATAACGTTATACGTTATAAGGTAATACTATATAACATTATACGTGAGAAGCTATTACTATATGATGTTATACGTTATAAGGTAACAGTACATAACTTTATACATTATAAGGTAAGACTACATAACATTATTCGTTATAAGGTAATAATATATAACGTTGTACGTTATAAGTTAATATTATACAACGTTATACCATAAGAGGTATTACTATGTAACGTTATACGTAGGAAGCTATTACTATATGACGTTATACGTTGTAAGGTAATACTATAAAACGTTATACGTTAGAAGCTATTACAATATGACGTTATACGTTATAAGGTAATAGTACATAACGTTGTACGTTATAAGGTAATACTGCATAACATTATACGTTATAAGGTAATAATATATAACGTTGTACGTTATAAGTTAATATTATACAACGTTATACCATAGGAGGTACTACTATGTAACGTTATACCATAGGAGGTATTACTATGTAACATTATGCGTTGGAAGCTATTACTATATGACGTTATACGTTATAAGGTAATAATATACAACGTTGTACGTTATAAGTTAATATTATACAACGTTATACCATAGGAGGTATTACTATGTAACGTTATGCCATAGGAGGTATTACTATGTGACGTTATACCTTATAAGGTAAGACTATATGACGTTATACGTTGTAAGGTAATGGTACATAACGTTATACGTTAGAAGCTACTACTATATGACGTTATACGTTATAAGGTAATAGTACATAACGTTATACGTTAGAAGGTAATACTACATAACATTATACGTTATAATGTAATAATATATAACGTTGTACGTTATAAGTTAATATTATACAACGTTATAACATAGGAGGTACTACTATGTAACGTTATAACATAGGAGGTATTACTATGTAACGTTATAAGTAGGAAGCTATTACTATATGACGTTATACGTTTAAGGTAATAGTACATAACGTTATACGTTAGAAGCTATAACTATATTACGTTATACCTTATAAGGTAATACTATATATAATGTTATACGTTAGAAGCTATTATTATATGACGTTATTCCTTATAAGGTAATACTATATAACGTTATACGATAGAAGCCACTACTATATAACGTTATACCTGATAAGGTAATACTATTTAACGTTATACGTTAGAAGCTATTACTATATGACGTTATACCTTATAAGGTAATACTATATAACGTTATACGTCTGAAGCTATTACTATATGACGTTATACGTTATAAGGTAATAGTACATAGCGTTATACGTTATAAGGTAATACTATATAACGTTGTACGTTAGAAGCCATTACTATGTGACGTCATACCTTATAAGGTAGTACTATACAATGTTATACGTTAGAAGCTGTTGCTATATGACGTTGTACGTTATAAGGTAATACTATATAGCGTTATACGTTATAAGGTAATACTATATAACGTTGTACTTTATTAGGTAATAGCTTATAACGTTATACGTTAGAAGGCATTACTATATACCGTTATACTTTATAAGGTAATACTATTTAACGTTATACGTAGGAAGCTATTACTACATGGCGTTATACCTTATAAGGTAGTACTACATAACTTTATTCGTTATAAGGTAATCAAATATAACGTTATACGTTATAAGGTAATACTATATAACATTATACGTCAGAAGCTATTACTATATGACGTAATACGATATAAGGTAATAGTACATAACGTTATACGTTATAAGGTAATTCTATATAACGTTATACGTTAAAAGGTAATACTATACAACGTTGTACGTTATAAGGTAATAGTACATAACGTTATACGTTATAAGGTAATACTACATAACATTATACGTTATAAGGTAATAATATATAACGTTGTACGTTGTAAGTTAATATTATACAACGTTATGCCATAGGAGGTACTACTATGTAAAGTTATGCCATAGGAGGTATTACTATGTAACGTTATACGTTGGAAGCTATTACTATATGACGTTATACGTTATAAGGTAATAATATACAACGTTGTACGTTATAAGTTAATATTATACAACGTTATACCATAGGAGGTATTACTATGTAACGTTATGCCATAGGAGGTATTACTATGTGACGTTATACCTTATAAGGTAAGACTATATGACGTTATACGTTGTAAGGTAATGGTACATAACGTTATACGTTAGAAGCTACTACTATATGACGTTATACGTTATAAGGTAATAGTACATAACGTTATACGTTAGAAGGTAATACTACATGACATTATACGTTATAATGTAATAATATATAACGTTGTACGTTATAAGTTAATATTATACAACGTTATAACATAGGAGGTACTACTATGTAACGTTATACCATAGGAGGTATTACTATGTAACGTTATAAGTAGGAAGCTATTACTATATGACGTTATACGTTGTAAGGTAATAGTACATAACGTTATACGTTAGAAGCTATAACTATATTACGTTATACCTTATAAGGTAATACTATATATAATGTTATACGTTAGACGCTATTATTATATGACGTTATTCCTTATAAGGTAATACTATATAACGTTATACGATAGAAGCCACTACTATATAACGTTATACCTGATAAGGTAATACTATTTAACGTTATACGTTAGAAGCTATTACTATATGACGTTATACCTTATAAGGTAATACTATATAACGTTATACGTCTGAAGTTATTACTATATGACGTTATACGTTATAAGGTAATAGTACATAGCGTTATACGTTATAAGGTAATACTATATAACGTTGTACTTTATTAGGTAATAGCTTATAACGTTATACGTTAGAAGGCATTACTATATATCGTTATACTTTATAAGGTAATACTATTTAACGTTATACGTAGGAAGCTATTACTACATGGCGTTATACCTTATAAGGTAGTACTACATAACTTTATTCGTTATAAGGTAATCAAATATAACGTTATACGTTATAAGGTAATACTATATAACGTTATACGTTAGAAGCTATTACTCTATGACGTTATACGTTATACGGTAATACTATTTAACGTTATACGTTAGAAGCTATTACTATATGACGTTATACATTATAAGGTAATACTATATAACGTTATACGTTAGAAGCTATTACTATATTATTTTATACGGTATACGGTAATACTATATAACGTTATACGTTATAAGGTAACACTGTATAACGTTATACCTTATTAGGTAATAGCTTATAGCGTTATACGTTAGAAGCTATTACTATATGACGTTATACCTTATAAGGTAAGGCTATATGACGTTATACGTTGTATGGTAATTGTACATAACGTTATACGTTAGAAGCTATTACTATATGACGTTATACCTAATAAGGTAATACTATATAACGTTATACGTCAGAAGCTATTACTATATGACGTTGTACGTTATAAGGTAATACTAGATAACGTTATACGTTATAAGGTAATACTATATAACGTTGTACGTTATAAGGTAATACTAGATAACGTTATACGTTATAAGGTAATACTATATAACGTTGTACGTTAGAAGCCATTACTATGTGACGTTATACGTTATAAGGTAGTACTATATAATGTTATACGTCAGAAGCTATTACTATATGACGTTATACGTTATAAGGTAATACTAGATAACGTTATACGTTATAAGGTAATACTAGATAACGTTATACGTTATAAGGTAATACTATATAACGTTGTACGTTATAAGGTAATACTAGATAACGTTATACGTTATAAGGTAATACTATATAACGTTGTACGTTAGAAGCCATTACTATGTGACGTTATACGTTATATGGTAGTACTATATGATGTTATACGTCAGAAGCTATTACTATATGACGTTATACGTTATAAGGTAATACTAGATAACGTTATACGTTATAAGGTAATACTAGATAACGTTATACGTTATAAGGTAATACTATATAACGTTGTACGTTATTAGGTAATAGCTTATAACGTTATACGTTAGAAGGTATTACTATACAATGTTATACCTTATAAGGTAATACTATTTAACGTTATACGTGGGAAGCTATTACTGCATGGCGTTATACCTTATAAGGTAGTACTACATAACTTTATTCGTTATAAGGTAATCAAATATAACGTTATACGTTATAAGATAATACTATATAACGTAATACGTTAAAAGGTAATACTATATAACGTTGTACGTTATAAGGTAATAGTAGATAACGTTATACGTTATAAGGAAATACTATATTACTTTGTACGTTATTTAGTAATACTATATAACGTTATAAGTTATAAGGTAATACTATATAACATTATATGTCAGAAGCTACTACTATATGACGTTATACGTTATAAGGTAACACTGTATAACGTTATACCTTATTATGTAATAGCTTATAACGTTATACGTTAGATGCTATTACTATATGACGTTATACCTTATAAGGTAAGACTATATGACGTTATACGTTGTAAGGTAATGGTACATAACGTTATACGTTATTAGGTAATAGCTTATAACGTTATACGTTAGAAGGCATTGCTATATAACGTTATACCTTATAAGGTAGTACTATTTAACGTTATACGTAGGAAGCTATTACTACATGGCGTTATACCTTATAAGGTAGTACTACATAACTTTATTCGTTATAAGGTAATCAAATATAACGTTCTACGTTATAAGGTAATACTATATAACATTATACGTCAGAAGCTATTATTATATGACGTTATTCGTTATAAGGTAATAGTACATAACGTTATACGTTATAAGGTAATACTACATAACATTATACGTTAAAAGGTAATAGTATATAACGTTGTACGTTGTAAGGTAATATTATACAACTTTATACCATAGGAGGTATTACTATTTAACGTTATGCCATAGGAGGTATTACTATGTAACGTTATACGTTAGAAGCTATTACTATGTAACTTTATACGTTGGAAGCTATTACTATATAACGTTAAACGTTAGAAGCTATTACTCTATGACGTTATACGTTATAAGGTAATACTATATAACGTTGTACGTGAGAAGCTATTACTCTATGACGTTTTACGTTATAAGGTAATACTATTTAACGTTATACGTTAGAAGCTATTACTATGTAACTTTATACGTTGGAAACTATTACTATATAACGTTAAACGTTAGAAGCTATTACTCTATGACGTTATACATTATAAAGTAATACTATATAACGTTATACGTTAGAAGCTATTACTCTATGACGTTATACGTTATAAGGTAATACTATTTAACGTTATACGTTAGAAGCTATTACTATATGGCGTTATACGTTATAAGGTAATACTATATAACGTTATACGTTAAAAGCTATGACTATATGACGTTATACCTTATAAGGTAATACTATATAACGTTATAAGTTAGAAGCTATTACTCTATGACGTTATACGTTATACGGTAATACTATTTAACGTTATACGTTAGAAGCAACTACTATATGACGTTGTACGTTATAAGGTAATACCAGATAACGTTATACGCTATAAGGTAATACTATATAACGTTGTACGTTAGAAGCCATTACTATGTGACGTTATACGTTATAAGGTAGTACTATATAATGTTATACGTCAGAAGCTATTACTATATGACGTTATACGTTATAAGGTAATACTAGATAATGTTATACGTTATAAGGTAATCCTATATAACGTTGTACGTTACATGGTAATACTAGATAACGTTATACGTTATAAGGTAATACTATATCACGTTATGCGTCAGAATCTATTACTATATGACGTTATATGTTATAAGGTAATAGTATATAACGTTATACCTTATAAGGTAATACTACATAACATTATACGTTATAAGGTAATAATATATAACGTTGTACGTTGTAAGGTAATATTATACAACGTTATACCATAGGAGGTATTACTATGTAACGTTATGCCATAGAAGGTATTACTATGTAACGTTATACGTTGGAAGCTATTACTGTATGACGTTATACGTTATAAGGTAATACTATTTAACGTTATACGTTAGAAGCTATTACTCTATGACGTTATACGTTATAAGGTAATACTATATAACGTTATACGTTAGAAGCTATCACTCTATGACGTTATACGTTATAAGGTAATACTATTTAACGTTATACGTTAGAAGCTATTACTATATGACGTTATACCTTATAAGGTAATACTATATAACGTTGTACGTTAGAAGCCATTACTATGTGACGTTATACGTTATAAGGTAGTACTATATAATGTTATACGTCAGAAGCTACTACTATATGACGTTATACGTTATAAGGTAACACTGTATAACGTTATACCTTATTATGTAATAGCTTATAACGTTATACGTCAGAAGCTATTACTATATGACGTTATACGTTATAAGGTAATACTAGATAACGTTATACCCTATAAGGTAATCCTATATAACGTTGTACGTTATAAGGTAATACTAGATAACGTTATACGTTATAAGGTAATACTATATAACGTTGTACGTTATTAGGTAATAGCTTATAACGTTATACGTTAGAAGGTATTACTATACAATGTTATACCTTATAAGGTAATACTATTTAACGTTATACGTAGGAAGCTATTACTCCATGGCGTTATACCTTATAAGGTAGTACTACATAACTTTATTCGTTATAAGGTAATCAAATATAACGTTATACGTTATAAGGTAATACTATATAACATTATACGTCAGAAGCTATTACTATATGACGTAATACGATATAAGGTAATAGTACATAACGTTATACGTTATAAGGTAATTCTATATAACGTTATACGTTAAAAGGTAATACTATACAACGTTGTACGTTATAAGGTAATAGTACATAACGTTATACGTTATAAGGTAATACTACATAACATTATACGTTATAAGGTAATAATATATAACGTTGTACGTTGTAAGTTAATATTATACAACGTTATGCCATAGGAGGTACTACTATGTAAAGTTATGCCATAGGAGGTATTACTATGTAACGTTATACGTTGGAAGCTATTACTATATGACGTTATACGTTATAAGGTAATAATATACAACGTTGTACGTTATAAGTTAATATTATACAACGTTATACCATAGGAGGTATTACTATGTAACGTTATGCCATAGGAGGTATTACTATGTGACGTTATACCTTATAAGGTAAGACTATATGACGTTATACGTTGTAAGGTAATGGTACATAACGTTATACGTTAGAAGCTACTACTATATGACGTTATACGTTATAAGGTAATAGTACATAACGTTATACGTTAGAAGGTAATACTACATGACATTATACGTTATAATGTAATAATATATAACGTTGTACGTTATAAGTTAATATTATACAACGTTATAACATAGGAGGTACTACTATGTAACGTTATACCATAGGAGGTATTACTATGTAACGTTATACGTTGGAAGCTATTACTATATGACGTTATACGTTATAAGGTAATAATATACAACGTTGTACGTTATAAGTTAATATTATACAACGTTATACCATAGGAGGTATTACTATGTAACGTTATGCCATAGGAGGTATTACTATGTGACGTTATACCTTATAAGGTAAGACTATATGACGTTATACGTTGTAAGGTAATGGTACATAACGTTATACGTTAGAAGCTACTACTATATGACGTTATACGTTATAAGGTAATAGTACATAACGTTATACGTTAGAAGGTAATACTACATGACATTATACGTTATAATGTAATAATATATAACGTTGTACGTTATAAGTTAATATTATACAACGTTATAACATAGGAGGTACTACTATGTAACGTTATACCATAGGAGGTATTACTATGTAACGTTATAAGTAGGAAGCTATTACTATATGACGTTATACGTTGTAAGGTAATAGTACATAACGTTATACGTTAGAAGCTATAACTATATTACGTTATACCTTATAAGGTAATACTATATATAATGTTATACGTTAGAAGCTATTATTATATGACGTTATTCCTTATAAGGTAATACTATATAACGTTATACGATAGAAGCCACTACTATATAACGTTATACCTGATAAGGTAATACTATTTAACGTTATACGTTAGAAGCTATTACTATATGACGTTATACCTTATAAGGTAATACTATATAACGTTATACGTCTGAAGCTATTACTATATGACGTTATACGTTATAAGGTAGTAGTACATAGCGTTATACGTTATAAGGTAATACTATATAACGTTGTACTTTATTAGGTAATAGCTTATAACGTTATACGTTAGAAGGCATTACTATATATCGTTATACTTTATAAGGTAATACTATTTAACGTTATACGTAGGAAGCTATTACTACATGGCGTTATACCTTATAAGGTAGTACTACATAACTTTATTCGATATAAGGTAATCAAATATAACGTTATACGTTATAAGGTAATACTATATAACGTTATACGTTAGAAGCTATTACTCTATGACGTTATACGTTATACGGTAATACTATTTAACGTTATACGTTAGAAGCTATTACTATATGACGTTATACATTATAAGGTAATACTATATAACGTTATACGTTAGAAGCTATTACTATATTATTTTATACGGTATACGGTAATACTATATAACGTTATACGTTATAAGGTAACACTGTATAACGTTATACCTTATTAGGTAATAGCTTATAGCGTTATACGTTAGAAGCTATTACTATATGACGTTATACCTTATAAGGTAAGGCTATATGACGTTATACGTTGTATGGTAATTGTACATAACGTTATACGTTAGAAGCTATTACTATATGACGTTATACCTAATAAGGTAATACTATATAACGTTATACGTCAGAAGCTATTACTATATGACGTTGTACGTTATAAGGTAATACTAGATAACGTTATACGTTATAAGGTAATACTATATAACGTTGTACGTTATAAGGTAATACTAGATAACGTTATACGTTATAAGGTAATACTATTTAACGTTATACGTTAGAAGCTATTACTATGTAACTTTATACGTTGGAAACTATTACTATATAACGTTAAACGTTAGAAGCTATTACTCTATGACGTTATACATTATAAAGTAATACTATATAACGTTATACGTTAGAAGCTATCACTCTATGACGTTATACGTTATAAGGTAATACTATTTAACGTTATACGTTAGAAGCTATTACTATATGACGTTATACCTTATAAGGTAATACTATATAACGTTGTACGTTAGAAGCCATTACTATGTGACGTTATACGTTATAAGGTAGTACTATATAATGTTATACATCAGAAGCTATTACTATATGACGTTATACGTTATAAGGTAATACTAGATAACGTTATACGTTATAAGGTAATCCTATATAACGTTGTACGTTATAAGGTAATACTAGATAACGTTATACGTTATAAGGTAATACTATATAACGTTGTACGTTATTAGGTAATAGCTTATAACGTTATACGTTAGAAGGTATTACTATATAACGTAATACCTTATAAGGTAATACTATATAACGTTATACGTAGGAAGGTATTACTACATGGCGTTATACCTTATAAGGTAGTGCTACATAACTTCATTCGTTATAAGGTAACCAAATATAACGTTATACGTTATAAGGTAATACTATATAACGTTATACGTTAAAAGGTAATACTATATAACGTTATACGTTAGAAGCTATTACTATATGATGTTATACCTTATAAGGTAATACTATATAACGTTATATGTTAGAAGCTATTACCATATGACGTTATACGTTATAAGGTAATACTATATCACGTTATGCGTCAGAATCTATGACTATATGACGTTATACGTTTTAAGGTACTAGTACATAACGTTATACGTTATAAGGTAATAGTACATAACATTATACGTTATAAGGTAATAATATATAACGTTGTACGTTGTATGGTAATATTATACAATGTTATACCATAGGAGGTATTACTATGTAACGTTATGCCATAGAAGGTATTACTATGTAACGTTATACGTTAGAAGCTATTACTATATGACGTTATACGTTGTAAGGTAGTGGTACGTAACGTTATACGTTAGAAGCTATTACCATATGACGTTATACGTTATAAGGTAATACTATATCACGTTATGCGTCAGAATCTATTACTATATGACGTTATACGTTTTAAGGTAATAGTACATATCGTTATACGTTATAAGGTAATACTACATAACATTATACGTTATAAGGTAATAATATATAACGTTGTACGTTGTATGGTAATATTATACAATGTTATACCATAGGAGGTATTACTATGTAACGTTATGCCATAGAAGGTATTACTATGTAACGTTATACGTTAGAAGCTATTACTATATGACGTTATACGTTGTAAGGTAATGGTACATAACGTTATACGTTAGAAGCTATTACTATGTAACTTTATACGTTGGAAGCTATTACTATATGACGTTATACATTACAAGCTATTACTCTATAACGTTATACCTTATAAGGTAATACTATATAGCGTTATACGTTAGAAGCTATTACTATGTGACGTTACACCTTATAAGGTAGTACTATATAATGTTATACGTCAGAAGCTATTACTATATAACGTTATACCTTATAAGGTAATACTATTTAACGTTATACGTAGGAAGCTATTACTATATCGCGTTATACCTTATAAGGTAGTACTACATAACTTTATTCGTTATAAGGTAATCAAATATAACGTTATACGTTAGAAGCTATTACTCTATGACGTTATACGTTATAAGGTAATACTATTTAACGTTATACGTTAGAAGCTATCACTCTATGACGTTATACGTTATAAGGTAATACTATATAACGTTATACGTTAGAAGCTATTACTATATTATTTTATACGGTATACGGTAATACTATATAACGTTATACGTTATAAGGTAACACTGTATAACGTTATACCTTATTAGGTAATATCTTATAACGTTATACGTTAGAAGCTATTACTATATGACGTTATACCTAATAAGGTAATACTATATAACGTTATACGTCAGAAGCTATTACTATATGACGTTTTACGTTATAAGGTAATACTATATAGCGTTATACGTTAGAAGCTATTACTATATGACGTTGTACTTATAAGGTAATACTAGATAACGTTATACGTTATAAGGTAATACTATATAACGTTGTACGTTATAAGGTAATACTAGATAACGTTATACGTTATAAGGTAATACTATATAACGTTGTACGTTATTACGTAATAGCTTATAACGTTATACGTTAGAAGGTATTACTATACAATGTTATACCTTATAAGGTAATACTATTTAACGTTATACGTAGGAAGCTATTACTGCATGGCGTTATACCTTATAAGGTAGTACTACATAACTTTATTCGTAATAAGGTAATCAAATATAACGTTATACGTTATAAGATAATACTATATAACGTAATACGTTAAAAGGTAATAATATATAACGTTGTACGTTATAAGGTAATAGTAGATAACGTTATACGTTATAAGGAAATACTATATAACTTTGTACGTTATTTAGTAATACTATATAACGTTATAAGTTATAAGGTAATACTATATAACATTATACGTCAGAAGCTACTACTATAAGACGTTATACCTTATAAGGTAATACTATATAACGTTGTACGTTAGAAGCCATTACTATGTGACGTTATACGTTATAAGGTAGTACTATATAATGTTATACATCAGAAGCTATTACTATATGACGTTATACGTTATAAGGTAATACTAGATAACGTTATACGTTATAAGGTAATCCTATATAACGTTGTACGTTATAAGGTAATACTAGATAACGTTATACGTTATAAGGTAATACTATATAACGTTGTACGTTATTAGGTAATAGCTTATAACGTTATACGTTAGAAGGTATTACTATATAACGTTATACCTTATAAGGTAATACTATATAACGTTATACGTAGGAAGGTATTACTACATGGCGTTATACCTTATAAGGTAGTGCTACATAACTTCATTCGTTATAAGGTAACCAAATATAACGTTATACGTTATAAGGTAATACTATATAACGTTATACGTTAAAAGGTAATACTATATAACGTTATACGTTAGAAGCTATTACTATATGATGTTATACCTTATAAGGTAATACTATATAACGTTATACGTTAGAAGCTATTACCATATGACGTTATACGTTTTAAGGTACTAGTACATAACGTTATACGTTATAAGGTAATAGTACATAACATTATACGTTATAAGGTAATAATATATAACGTTGTACGTTGTATGGTAATATTATACAATGTTATACCATAGGAGGTATTACTATGTAACGTTATGCCATAGAAGGTATTACTATGTAACGTTATACGTTAGAAGCTATTACTATATGACGTTATACGTTGTAAGGTAGTGGTACGTAACGTTATACGTTAGAAGCTATTACCATATGACGTTATACGTTATAAGGTAATACTATATAACGTTATACGTTAAAAGCTATGACTATATGACGTTATACCTTATAAGGTAATACTATATAACGTTATAAGTTAGAAGCTATTACTCTATGACGTTATACGTTATACGGTAATACTATTTAACGTTATACGTTAGAAGCTACTACTATATGACGTTGTACGTTATAAGGTAATACCAGATAACGTTATACGCTATAAGGTAATACTATATAACGTTGTACGTTAGAAGCCATTACTATGTGACGTTATACGTTATAAGGTAGTACTATATAATGTTATACGTCAGAAGCTATTACTATATGACGTTATACGTTATAAGGTAATACTAGATAATGTTATACGTTATAAGGTAATCCTATCTAACGTTGTACGTTATATGGTAATACTAGATAACGTTATACGTTATAAGGTAATACTATATCACGTTATGCGTCAGAATCTATTACTATATGACGTTATATGTTATAAGGTAATAGTATATAACGTTATACGTTATAAGGTAATACTACATAACATTATACGTTATAAGGTAATAATATATAACGTTGTACGTTATAAGGTAATATTATACAACGTTATACCATAGGAGGTATTACTATGTAACGTTATGCCATAGAAGGTATTACTATGTAACGTTATACGTTGGAAGCTATTACTGTATGACGTTATATGTTGTAAGGTAATGGTACATAACGTTATACGTTAGAAGCTATTACTCTATGACGTTATACGTTATAAGGTAATACTATATAACGTTATACGTTAGAAGCTATCACTCTATGACGTTATACGTTATAAGGTAATACTATTTAACGTTATACGTTAGAAGCTATTACTATATGACGTTATACCTTATAAGGTAATACTATATAACGTTGTACGTTATTAGGTAATAGCTTATAACGTTATACGTTAGAAGGTATTACTATATAACGTTATACGTTATAAGGTAATACTATATAACGTTGTACGTTATTAGGTAATAGCTTATAACGTTATACGTTAGAAGGTAATACTATATAACGTTATACGTTAGAAGCTATCACTCTATGACGTTATACGTTATAAGGTAGTACTATATAATGTTATACATCAGAAGCTATTACTATATGACGTTATACGTTATAAGGTAATACTAGATAACGTTATACGTTATAAGGTAATCCTATATAACGTTGTACGTTATAAGGTAATACTAGATAACGTTATACGTTATAAGGTAATACTATATAACGTTGTACGTTATTAGGTAATAGCTTATAACGTTATACGTTAGAAGGTATTACTATATAACGTTATACCTTATAAGGTAATACTATATAACGTTATACGTAGGAAGGTATTACTACATGGCGTTATACCTTATAAGGTAGTGCTACATAACTTCATTCGTTATAAGGTAACCAAATATAACGTTATACGTTATAAGGTAATACTATATAACGTTATACGTTAAAAGGTAATACTATATAACGTTATACGTTAGAAGCTATTACTATATGATGTTATACCTTATAAGGTAATACTATATAACGTTATACGTTAGAAGCTATTACCATATGACGTTATACGTTATAAGGTAATACTATATCACGTTATGCGTCAGAATCTATTACTATATGACGTTATACGTTTTAAGGTACTAGTACATAACGTTATACGTTATAAGGTAATAGTACATAACATTATACGTTATAAGGTAATAATATATAACGTTGTACGTTGTATGGTAATATTATATAATGTTATACCATAGGAGGTATTACTATGTAACGTTATGCCATAGAAGGTATTACTATGTAACGTTATACGTTAGAAGCTATTACTATATGACGTTATACGTTGTAAGGTAGTGGTACGTAACGTTATACGTTAGAAGCTATTACCATATGACGTTATACGTTATAAGGTAATATTATATCACGTTATGCGTCAGAAGCTATTACTATATGACGTTATACGTTGTAAGGTAATAGTACATAACGTTATACGTTATAAGGTAATACTACATAACAATATACGTTATAAGGTAATAATATATAACGTTGTACGTTATAAGTTAATATTATACAACGTTATACCATAGGAGGTATTACTATGTAACGTTATGCCATAGGAGGTATTACTATGTAACGTTATACGTTGGAAGCTACTACTATATGACGTTATGCGTTGTAAGGTAGTGGTACATAACGTTATACGTTAGAAGCTATTACTATATGACGTTATAGCTTATAACGTAATACTATATAACGTTATACGTTAGAAGCTATTACTATGTAACTTTATACGTTGGAAGCTATTACTATATGACGTTATACGTTACAAGCTATTACTCTATAACGTTATACCTTATAAGGTAATACTATATAGCGTTAAACGTTAGAAGCTATTACTATGTGACGTTATACCTTATAAGGTAGTACTATATAATGTTATACGTCAGAAGCTATTACTATATAACGTTATACCTTATAAGGTAATACTATTTAACGTTATACGTAGGAAGCTATTAATATTTGGCGTTATACCTTATAAGGTAGTACTACATAACTTTACATGTTATAATGTTATCAAATATAATGTTATACGTTATAAGGTAATACTATATAACGTTATACGTTAAAAGGTAATACTATATAACGTTATACGTTAGAAGCTATTACTATATGACGTTATACGTTATAAGGTAATAGTACATAACGTTATACGTTATAAGGTAATACTACATAACATTATACGTTATAAGGTAATAATATATAACGTTGTATGTTATAAGTTAATATTATACAACGTTATAACATAGGAGGTACTACTATGTAACGTTATACCATAGGAGGTATTACTATGTAACGTTATACGTCTGAAGCTATTACTATATGACGTTATACGTTATAAGGTAATACTATATAGCGTTATACGTTAGAAGCTATAACTATATTACGTTATACCTTATAAGGTAATACTATATAACGTTATACGTTAGAAGCTATTACTATATGACGTTATACCTTATAAGGTAATACTATATAACGTTATTCGTCTGAAGCTATTACTATATGACGTTATACGTTATAAGGTAATAGTATATAGCGTTATACGTTATAAGGTAATAGCTTATAACGTTATACGTTAGAAGGCATTACTATATAACGTTATACCTTATAAGGTAATACTATTTAACGTTATACGTAGGAAGCTATTACTACATGGCGTTATACCTTATAAGGTAGTACTACCTAACTTTATTCGTTATAAGGTAATCAAATATAACGTTATACGTTATAAGGTAATACTATATAACATTATACGTCAGAAGCTATTACTATATGACGTTATACGTTATAAGGTAATAGTACATAACGTTATACGTTATAAGGTAATTCTATATAACGTTATACGTTAAAAGGTAATACTATACAACGTTGTACGTTATAAGGTAATAGTTCATAACGTTATACGTTATAAGGTAATACTACATAACATTATACGTTATAAGGTAATAATAAATAACGTTGTACGTTGTAAGTTAATATTATACAACGTTATACCATAGGAGGTATTAATATGTAAAGTTATGCCATAGGAGGTATTACTATGTAACGTTATACGTTGGAAGCTATTACTATATGACGTTAAACGTTGTAAGGTAATGGTACATAATGTTATACGTTAGAAGCTATTACGATATGACGTTATACCTAATAAGGTAATACTATATAACGCTATACGATAGAAGCTATTACTATATGACGTTATACCTTATAAGGTAATACTATATAACGTTATACGTTGGAAGCTATTACTATATGACGTTATACGTTGTAAGGTAGTGGTACATAACGTTATACGTTAGAAGCTATTACTATATGACGTTATACCTTATAAGGTAATACTATATAACGTTATACGTTAGAAGCTAATACTATGTAACTTTATACGTCGGAAGCTATTACTATATGACGTTATACGTTACAAGCTATTACTCTATAACGTTATACCTTATAAGGTAATACTATATAGCGTTGTACGTTAGAAGCTATTACTATGTGACGTTATACCTTATAAGGTAGTACTATATAATGTTATACGTCAGAAGCTATTACTATATAACGTTATACCTTATAAGGTAACACTATTTAACGTTATACGTAGGAAGCTATTACTATATCGCGTTATACCTTATAAGGTAGTACTACATATCTTCATTCGTTATAAGGTAATCAAATATAACGTTATACGTTATAGGGTAATACTATATAACATTATACGTCAGAAGCTATTACTATATGTCGTTATACGTTATAAGGTAATAGTACATAACGTTATACGTTATAAGGTAATACTACATAACAATATACGTTATAAGGTAATAATATATAACGTTGTACGTTATAAGTTAATATTATACAATGTTATACCATAGGAGGTATTACTATGTAACGTTATGCCATAGGAGGTATTACTATGTAACGTTATGCCATAGGAGGTATTACTATGTAACGTTATACGTTGGAAGCTATTACTATATGACGTTATACGTTGTAAGGTAGTGGTACATAACGTTATACGTTAGAAGCTATTACTATATGACGTTACACCTTATAAGGTAATACTATATAACGTTATACGTTAGAAGCTATTACTATGTAACTTTATACGTTGGAAGCTATTACTGTATGACGTTATACGTTACAAGCTATTACTCTATAACGTTATACCTTATAAGGTAATACTATGTAGCGTTATACGTTAGAAGCTATTACTATGTGACGTTATACCTTATAAGGTAGTACTATATAATGTTATACGTCAGAAGCTATTACTATATAACGTTATACCTTATAAGGTAATACTATTTAACGTTATACGTAGGAAGCTATTACTATATGGCGTTATACCTTATAAGGTAGTGCTACATAACTTTACATGTTATAATGTAATCAAATATAACGTTATACGTTATAAGGTAATACTATATAACGTTATACGTTAAAAGGCAATACTATATAACGTTATACGTTAAAAGGTAATACTATACAACGTTATACGTTAGAAGCTATTACTATATGACGATATACGTTATAAGGTAATAGTACATAACGTTATACGTTAGAAGGTAATACTACATAACATTATACGTTATAAGGTAATAATATATAACGTTGTATGTTATAAGTTAATATTATACAACGTTATAACATAGGAGGTACTACTATGTAACGTTATACCATAGGAGGTATTACTATGTAACGTTATACGTCTGAAGCTATTACTATATGACGTTATACGTTATAAGGTAATACTATATAGCGTTATACGTTAGAAGCTATAACTATATTACGTTATACCTTATAAGGTAATGCTATATAACGTTATACGTCTGAAGCTATTACTATATGACGTTATACGTTATAAGGTAATAGTATATAGCGTTATACGTTATAAGGTAATACTATATAACGTTGTACGTTTGAAGCCATTACTATGTGACGTTATACCTTATAAGGTAGTACTATACAATGTTATACGTTACAAGCTATTACTCTATAACGTTATACCTTATAAGGTAATACTATATAGCGTTATACGTTATAAGGTAATACTATATAACGTTGTACTTTATTAGGTAATAGCTTATAACGTTATACGTTAGAAGGCATTACTATATAACGTTATACCTTATTAGGTAATACTATTTAACGTTATACGTAGGAAGCTATTACTACATGGCATTATACCTTATAAGGTAGTACTACATAACTTTATTCGTTATAAGGTAATCAAATATAACGTTATACGTTATAAGGTAATACTATATAACGTTATACGACAGAAGCTATTACTATATGACGTTATACGTTATAAGGTAATAGTACATAACGTTATACGTTATAAGGTAATTCTATATAACGTTATACGTTAAAAGGTAATACTATACAACGTTGTACGTTATAAGGTAATAGTACATAACGTTATACGTTATAAGGTAATACTACATAACATTATACGTTACAATGTAATAATATATAACGTTATACGTTATAAGGTAATACTACATAACATTATACGTTACAATGTAATAATATATAACGTTGTACGTTGTAAGTTAATATTATGCAACGTTATACCATAGGAGGTATTACTATGTAACGTTATACGTTGGAAGCTATTACTATATGACGTTAAACGTTGTAAGGTAATGGTACATAATGTTATACGTTAGAAGCTATTACTATATGACGTTATACCTTATAAGGTAATACTATATAACGTTATACGTTAGAAGCTATTACTATGTAACTTTATACGTTGGAAGCTATTACTATATAACGTTATACGTTGTATGGTAATGGTACATAACGTTATACGTTAGAAGCTATTACTATATGACGTTATACCTAATAAGGTAATACTATATAACGTTATACGTTAGAAGCTATTACCATATGACGTTATACCTTATAAGGTAATACTATATAACGTTATACGTTAGAAGCTATTACCATATGACGTTATACGTTATAAGGTAATACTATATCACGTTATGCGTCAGAAGCTATTACTATATGACGTTATACGTTGTAAGGTAATAGTACATAACGTTATACGTTATAAGGTAATACTACATAACAATATACGTTATAAGGTAATAATATATAACGTTGTACGTTATAAGTTAATATTATACAACGTTATACCATAGGAGGTATTACTATGTAACGTTATGCCATAGGAGGTATTACTATGTAACGTTATGCCATAGGAGGTATTACTATGTAACGTTATACGTTGGAAGCTATTACTATATGACGTTATACGTTGTATGGTAGTGGTACATAACGTTATACGTTAGAAGCTATTACTATATGACGTTATACCTTATAAGGTAATACTATATAACGTTATACGTTAGAAGCTATTACTATGTAACTTTATACGTTGGAAGCTATTACTATATGACGTTATACGTTACAAGCTATTACTCTATAACGTTATACCTTATAAGGTAATACTATGTAGCGTTATACGTTAGAAGCTATTACTATGTGACGTTATACCTTATAAGGTAGTACTATATAATGTTATACGTCAGAAGCTATTACTATATAACGTTATACCTTATAAGGTAATACTATTTAACGTTATACGTAGGAAGCTATTACTATATGGCGTTATACCTTATAAGGTAGTGCTACATAACTTTACATGTTATAATGTAATCAAATATAACGTTATACGTTATAAGGTAATACTATATAACGTTATACGTTAAAAGGTAATACTATATAACGTTATACGTTAAAAGGTAATACTATATAACGTTATACGTTAGAAGCTATTACTATATGACGATATACGTTATAAGGTTATAGTATATAACGTTATACGTTATAAGGTAATACTACATAACATTATACGTTATAAGGTAATAATATATAACGTTGTACGTTATAAGTTAATATTATACAACGCTATAACATAGGAGGTACTACTATGTAACGTTATACCATAGGAGGTATTACTATGTAACGTTATACGTCTGAAGCTATTACTATATGACGTTATACGTTATAAGGTAATACTATATAGCGTTATACGTTAGAAGCTATAACTATATTACGTTATACCTTATAAGGTAATG
The DNA here is from genome assembly GCA_037178635.1 of Bombus dahlbomii. Taxonomy (NCBI): domain Eukaryota; kingdom Metazoa; phylum Arthropoda; class Insecta; order Hymenoptera; family Apidae; genus Bombus; species Bombus dahlbomii. The sequence goes on from CM074106.1 coordinate 17,906,456, forward strand.
CTATATAACGTTATACGTCTGAAGCTATTACTATATGACGTTATACGTTATGAGGTAATAGTATATAGCGTTATACGTTATAAGGTAATACTATATAACGTTGTACGTTAGAAGCCATTACTATGTGACGTTATACCTTATAAGGTAGTACTATACAATGTTATACGTTACAAGCTATTACTCTATAACGTTATACCTTATAAGGTAATACTATATAGCGTTATACGTTATAAGGTAATACTATATAACGTTGTACTTTATTAGGTAATAGCTTATAACGTTATACGTTAGAAGGCATTACTATATAACGTTATACCTTATTAGGTAATACTATTTAACGTTATACGTAGGAAGCTATTACTACATGGCATTATACCTTATAAGGTAGTACTACATAACTTTATTCGTTATAAGGTAATCAAATATAACGTTATACGTTATAAGGTAATACTATATAACATTATACGACAGAAGCTATTACTATATGACGTTATACGTTATAAGGTAATAGTACATAACGTTATACGTTATAAGGTAATTCTATATAACGTTATACGTTAAAAGGTAATACTATACAACGTTGTACGTTATAAGGTAATAGTACATAACGTTATACGTTATAAGGTAATACTACATAACATTATACGTTATAAGGTAATAATATATAACGTTGTACGTTGTAAGTTAATATTATACAACGTTATACCATAGGAGGTATTACTATGTAAAGTTATGCCATAAGAGGTATTACTATGTAACGTTATACGTAGGCAGCTATTACTATATGACGTTATTCGTTATAGGGTAATACTATATAACGTTATACGTTAGAAGCTATTACAATATGACGTAATACCTTATAAGGTAATACTATATAACGTTATACGTTAGAAGCTATTACCATATGACGTTATACTTTATAACGTAATACTTTGTAACGTTATGCGTAAGAAGCTATTGCTATATGACATTATACCTTATAAGGTAATACTATATAATGTTATACGATACAAGGTAATAATATATATCGTTGTACGTTGTAAGTTAATATTATACAACGTTATACCATAGGAGGTATTACTATATAACGTTATAGGTAGGAAGCTAGTACTATATGGCGTTATACCTTATAAGCTAATACTACATAACTTTATACGTTATAAGGTAATACTACATAACATTATACGATATAAGGTAATAATATATAACGTTGTACGTTATAAGTTAATATTATACAACGTTATACCATAGGAGGTACTACTATGTAACGTTATACCATAGGAGGTATTACTATGTAATGTTATACGTTGGAAGCTATTACTATATGACGTTATACGTTGTAAGGTAATGGTACATAACGTTATACGTTGTAAGGTAATACTACATAACATTATACGTTATAAGGTAATAATATATAACGTTGTACGTTATAAGTTAATATTATACAACGTTATACCATAGGAGGTACTACTATGTAACGTTATACCATAGGAGGTATTACTATGTAACGTTATACGTTGGAAGCTATTACTATATGACGTTATACGGTGTAAGGTAATGGTACATAACGTTATACGTTAGAAGCTATTACTATATGACGTTATACCTTATAAGGTAATACTATAAAACGTTATACGTTAGAAGCTATTACTATGTAACTTTATACGTTGGAAGCTATTACTATATGACGTTATATGTTGTAACGTAATAGTACATAACGTTATACGTTAGAAGCTATTACTATATGACGTTAAACCTAATAAGGTAATACTATATAACATTATACGTTAGAAGCTATTACTTTATGACGTTATACGTTATAAGGTAATACTATATCACGTTATGCTTCAGAAGCTATTACTATATGACGTTATACGTTGTAAGGTAATACTACATAACATTATACGTTATAAGGTAATAATATATAACGTTATAAGTTAATATTATACAACATTATACCACAGGAGGTACTACTATGTAACGTTATACGTCTGAAGCTATTACTATATGACGTTATATGTTATAAGGTAATACTATATAGCGTTATACGTTAGAAGCTATAACTATATTACGTTATACGTTATAAGGTAATAGTACATAACGTTATACGTTATAAGGTAATTCTATATAACGTTATACGTTAAAACGTAATACTATACAACGTTGTACGTTATAAGGTAATAGTACATAACGTTATACGTTATAAGGTAATACTACATAACATTATACGTTACAATGTAATAATATATAACGTTGTACGTTGTAAGTTAATATTATGCAACGTTATACCATAGGAGGTATTACTATGTATAGTTATGCCATAGGAGGTATTACTATGTAACGTTATACGTTGGAAGCTATTACTATATGACGTTAAACGTTGTAAGGTAATGGTACATAATGTTATACGTTAGAAGCTATTACTATAAGACGTTATACCTTATAAGGTAATACTATATAACGTTATACGTTAGAAGCTATTACTATGTAACTTTATACGTTGGAAGCTATTACTATATAACGTTATACGTTGTATGGTAATGGTACATAACGTTATACGTTAGAAGCTATTACTATATGACGTTATACCTAATAAGGTAATACTATATAACGTTATACGTTAGAAGCTATTACCATATGACGTTATACCTTATAAGGTAATACTATATAACGTTATACGTTAAAAGGTAATACTATATAACGTTATACGTTAAAAGGTAATACTATACAACGTTATACGTTAGAAGCTATTACTATATCACGTTATACGTTATAAGGTAATAGTACATAACGTTATATGTTATAAGGTAATACTACATAACATTATACGTTATAAGGTAATAATATATAACGTTGTACGTTATAAGTTAATATTATACAACGTTATAACATAGGAGGTACTACTATGTAACGTTATACCATAGGAGGTATTACTATGTAACGTTATACGTCTGAAGCTATTACTATATGACGTTATACGTTATAAGGTAATACTATATAGCGTTATACGTTAGAAGCTATAACTATATTACGTTATACCTTATAAGGTAATACTATATAACGTTATACGTTAGAAGCTATTACTATATGACGTTATACCTTATAAGGTAATACTATATAACGTTATACGTTAGAAGCTATTACTATATGACGTTGTACGTTATAAGGTAATACTAGATAACGTTATACGTTATAAGGTAATACTATATAACGTTGTACGTTATTAGGTAATAGCTTATAACGTTATACGTTAGAAGGTATTACTATATAACGTCATACCTTATAAGGTAATACTATTTAACGTTATACGTAGGAAGGTATTACTACATGGCGTTATACCTTATAAGGTAGTGCTGCATAACTTTATTCGTTATAAGGTAATCAAATATAACGTTATACGTTATGAGGTAATACTATATAACGTTATACGTTAAAAGGTAATACTATACAACGTTGTACGTTATAAGGTAATAGTAGATAACGTTATACGTTATAAGGTAATACTATATAACATTGTACGTTATTTGGTAATACTATATAACGTTATACGTTATAAGGTAATACTATATAACATTATACGCGAGAAGCTATTACTATATGACGTTATACGTTATAAGGTAATAGTACATAACGTTATACGTTATAAGGTAATACTACATAACATTATTCGTTATAAGGTAATAATATATAACGTTGTACGTTATAAGTTAATATTATACAGCGTTATACCATAGGAGGTATTACTATGTAACGTAATACGTAGGAAGCTATTACTATATGACGTTATACGTTGTAAGGTGATGGTACATAACGTTATACGTTAGAAGCTATTATTATATGACGTTATACCTTATAAGGTAATACTATATAACGTTATACGTTAGAAGCTATTACTCTATGACGTTATACGTTATACGGTAATACTATATAACGTTATACGTTAGAAGCTATTACTATATGATGTACGTTATAAGGTAATACTAGATAACGTTATACGTTATAAGGTAATACTATATAACGTTGTACGTTATTAGGTAATAGCTTATAACGTTATACGTTAGAAGGTATTACTATATTACGTTATACCTTATAAGGTAATACTATATAACGTTATACTTTAGAAGCTATTACTATATGACGTTATACCTTATAAGGTAATACTATATAACGTTATACGTCTGAAGCTATTACTATATGACGTTATACGTTATAAGGTAATAGTATATAGCGTTATACGTTATAAGGTAATACTATATAACGTTGTACGTTAGAAGCCATTACTATGTGACGTCATACCTTATAAGGTAGTACTATGCAATGTTATACGTTAGAAGCTATTACTATATGACGTTATACGTTATAAGGTAATACTATATAACGTTATACGTTAAAAGCTATGACTATATGACGTTATACCTTATAAGGTAATACTATATAACGTTATACGTTAGAAGCTATTACTCTATGACGTTATACGTTATACGGTAATACTATATAACGTTATACGTTAGAAGCTATTACTATATGATGTACGTTATAAGGTAATACTAGATAACGTTATACGTTATAAGGTAATACTATATAACGTTGTACGTTATTAGGTAATAGCTTATAACGTTATACGTTAGAAGGTATTACTATATAACGTTATACCTTATAAGGTAATACTATTTAACGTTATACGTAGGAAGGTATTACTACATGTCGTTATACCTTATAAGGTAGTGCTGCATAACTTTATTCGTTATAAGGTAATCAAATATAACGTTATACGTTATGAGGTAATACTATATAACGTTATACGTTAAAAGATAATACTATACAACGTTATACGTTATAAGGTAATAGTAGATAACGTTATACGTTATAAGGTAATACTATATAACATTGTACGTTATTTAGTAATACTATATAACGTTATACGCTATAAGGTAATACTATATAACATTATACGTGAGAAGCTATTACTATATGACGTTATACGTTGTAAGGTAATAGTACATAACGTTATACGTTAGAAGCTATAACTATATTACGTTATACCTTATAAGGTAATACTATATAACGTTATACGTTAGAAGCTATTACTATATGACGTTATACCTTATAAGGTAATACTATATAACGTTATACGATAGAAGCTATTACTATATAACGTTATACGTTATAAGGTAAAACTATATAGCGTTATACGTTAGAAGCTATAACTATATTACGTTATACCTTATAAGGTAATACTATATAACGTTATACTTTAGAAGCTATTACTATATGACGTTATACCTTATAAGGTAATACTATATAACGTTATACGTCTGAAGCTATTACTATTTGACGCTATACGTTATAAGGTAATAGTATAAAGCGTTATACGTTATAAGGTAATACTATATAACGTTGTACGATAGAAGCCATTACTATGTGACGTTATACCTTACAAGGTAGTACTATGCAATGTTATACGTTAGAAGCTATTGCTATATGACGTTATACGTTATAAGATAATACTATATAACGTTGTACTTTATTAGGTAATAGCTTATAACGTTATACGTTAGAAGGCATTACTATATAACGTTTTACGTTATAAGGTAATACTATATAGCGTTATACGTTAGAAGCTATTACTATATGACGTTATACCTTATCAGGTAATACTATATAACGTTATACGTTATAAGGTAATACTATATAACGTTGTACGTTATAAGGTAATACTAGGTAACGTTATACGTTATAAGGTAATACTATATAACGCTGTACGTTATTAGGTAATAGCTTATAACGTTATACGTTAGAAGGTATTACTATATAACGTTATACCTTATAAGGTAATACTATTTAACGTTATACGTAGGAAGCTATTACTGCATGGCGTTATACCTTATAAGGTAGTACTACATAACTTTATTCGTTATAAGGTAATCAAATATAACGTTATACGTTATAAGGTAATACTATATAACGTTATACGTTAAAAGGTAATACTATATAACGTTGTACGTTATAAGGTAATACTATATAACGTTATACGTTAAAAGGTAATACTATACAACGTTGTACGTTATAAGGTAATAGTAGATAACGTTATACGTTATAAGGTAATCCTATATAACATTATACGTTAGAAGCTATTACTATGTAACTTTATACGTTGGAAGCTATTACTATATGACGTTATACGTTAGAAGCTATTACTCTATGACGTTATACGTTATACGGTAATACTATATAACGTTAAACGTTAGAAGCTATTACTCTATGACGTTATACGTTATAAGGTAATACTATATAACGTTATACGTTAGAAGCTATTACTCTAGGACATTATACGTTATAAGGTAATACTATTTAACGTTATACGTTAGAAGCTATTACTATATGACGTTATACGTTATAAGGTAATACTATATAACGTTATACGTTAAAACCTATGACTATATGACGTTATACCTTATAAGGTAATACTATATAACGTTATACGTTAGAAGCTATTACTCTATGACGTTATACGTTATACGGTAATACTATATAACGTTATACGTTAGAAGCTATTACTATATGACGTTGTACGTTATAAGGTAATACTAGATAACGTTATACGTTATAAGGTAATACTATATAACGTTGTACGTTATTAGGTAATAGCTTATACCGTTATACGTTAGAAGGTATTACTATATAACGTCATACCTTATAAGGTAATACTATATAACGTTATACGTTAGAAGCTATTACTCTATGACGTTATACGTTATACGGTAATACTATATAACGTTATACGTTAGAAGCTATTACTATATGACGTTGTACGTTATAAGGTAATACTAGATAACGTTATACGTTATAAGGTAATACTATATAACGTTGTACGTTATTAGGTAATAGCTTATACCGTTATACGTTAGAAGGTATTACTATATAACGTCATACCTTATAAGGTAATACTATTTAACGTTATACGTAGGAAGGTATTACTACATGGCGTTATACCTTATAAGGTAGTGCTGCATAACTTTATTCGTCATACGGTAATCAAATATAACGTTATACGTTATGAGGTAATACTATATAACGTTATACGTTAAAAGGTAATACTATACAACGTTGTACGTTATAAGGTAATAGTAGATAACGTTATACGTTATAAGGTAATACTATATAACATTGTACGTTATTTAGTAATACTATATAACGTTATACGTTATAAGGTAGTACTATATAATGTTATACGTCAGAAGCCATTACTATATGACGTTATACGTTATAAGGTAATACTATATAGCGTTATACGTTAGAAACTATTACTACACGACGTTATACCTTATCAGGTAATACTATATAACGATATACGTTAGGAGCTATTACTATATGACGTTGTACGTTATAAGGTAATACTAGATAACGTTATACGTTATAAGGTAATCCTATATAACGTTGTACGTTATAAGGTAATACTAGATAACGTTATACGTTATAGGGTAATACTATATAACGTTGTACGTTATTAGGTAATAGCTTACAACGTTATAGGTTAGAAGGTATTACTATATAACGTTATACCTTATAAGGTAATACTATTTAACGGTATACGTAGGAAGGTATTACTACATGGCGTTATACCTTATAAGGTAGTGCTACATAACTTTATTCGTTATAAGGTAATCAAATGTAACGTTATACGTTATATGGTAATACTATATAGACGTTATACGTTAAAAGGTAATACTATACAACGTTGTACGTTATAAGGTAATCGTAGATAACGTTATACGTTATAATGTAATACTATATAACTTTGTACGTTATTTAGTAATACTATATAACGTTATACGTTATAAGGTAATACTATATAACATTATACGTGAGAAGCTATTACTATATGACGTTATACGTTATAAGGTAATAGTACATAACGTTATACGTTATAAGGTAATACTACATAACATTATTCGTTATAAGGTAATAATATATAACGTTGTACGTTATAAGTTAATATTATACAACGTTATACCATAGGAGGTATTACTATGTAACGTTGTAACATAGGAGGTATTACTATGTAACTTTATACATTGGAGGCTATTACTATATGACGTTATACGTTGTATGGTAATGGTACATGACGTTATACGTTAGAAGCTATTACTATATGACGTTATACCTTATAAGGTAATACTATATAACATTATACGTTAGAACCTATTACTATGTAACTTTATACGATGGAAGCTATTACTATATGACGTTATACGTTAGAAGCTATTACTCTATGACGTTATACGTTATACGGTAATACTATATAACGTTAAACGTTAGAAGCTATTACTCTATGTCGTTATACGTTATAAGGTAATACCATATAACGTTATACGTTAGAAGCTATTACTCTATGACCATATACGTTATAAGGTAATACTATTTAACGTTATACGTTAGAAGCTATTACTATATGACGTTATACGTTATAAGGTATTACTATATAACGTTATACGTTAAAAGCTATGACTATATGACGTTATACCTTATAAGGTAATACTATATAACGTTATACGTTAGAAGCTATTACTCTATGACGTTATACGTTATACGGTAATACTATATAACGTTATACGTTAGAAGCTATTACTATATGACGTACGTTATTAGGTAATAGCTTATAACGTTATACGTTAGAAGGTATTACTATATAACGTTATACCTTATAAGGTAATACTATTTAACGTTATACGTAGGAAGGTATTACTACATGGCGTTATACCTTATAAGGTAGTGCTGCATAACTTTATTCGTTATAAGGTAATCAAATATAACGTTATACGTTATGAGGTAATACTATATAACGTTATACGTTAAAAGATAATACTATACAACGTTGTACGTTATAAGGTAATAGTAGATAACGTTATACGTTATAAGGTAATACTATATAACATTGTACGTTATTTAGTAATACGACACAACGTTATACGTTATAAGGTAATACTATATAACATTATACGTGAGAAGCTATTACTATATGACGTTATACGTTATAAGGTAATAGTACATAACGTTATACGTTATAAGGTAATACTACATAACATTATTCGTTATAAGGTAATAATATATAACGTTGTACGTTATAAGTTAATATTATACAACGTTATACCATAGGAGGTATTACTATGTAACGTTAAACGTTAGAAGCTATTACTCTATGACGTTATACGTTATAAGGTAATACTATTTAACGTTATACGTAGGAAGGTATTACTACATGGCGTTATACCTTATAAGGTAGTGCTGCATAACTTTATTCGTTATAAGGTAATCAAATATAACGTTATACGTTATGAGGTAATACTATATAACGTTATACGTTAAAAGATAATACTATACAACGTTGTACGTTATAAGGTAATAGTAGATAACGTTATACGTTATAAGGTAATACTATATAACATTGTACGTTATTTAGTAATACTACATAACGTTATACGTTATAAGGTAATACTATATAACATTATACGTGAGAAGCTATTAGTATATGACGTTATACGTTATAAGGTAATAGTACATAACGTTATACGTTATAAGGTAATACTACATAACATTATTCGTTATAAGGTAATAATATATAACGTTGTACGTTATAAGTTAATATTATACAACGTTATACCATAGGAGGTATTACTATGTAACGTTAAACGTTAGAAGCTATTACTCTATGACGTTATACGTTATAAGGTAATACTACATAACATTATACGTTATAAGGTAATAATATATAACGTTGTACGTTATAGGTTAATATTATACAACGTTATACCATAGGAGGTATTACTATGTAACGTTGTGACATAGGATGTATTACTATGTAACGTTATACGTTGGAAGCTATTACTATATGACGTTATACGTTGTATGGTAATGGTACATAACGTTATACGTTAGAAGCTATTACTATGTGAAGTTATACGTTATACGGTAATACTATTTAACGTTATACGTTAGAAGCTATTACTATATGACGTTATACGTTATAAGGTAATACTATATAACGTTATACGTTAAAAGCTATGACTATATGACGTTATACCCTATAAGGTAATACTATATAACGTTGTACGTTAGGAGCCATTACTATGTGACGTTATACGTTATAAGGTAGTGCTATATAATGTTATACGTCAGAAGCTATTACTATATGACGTTATACGTTATAAGGTAATACTATATAACATTATACGTCAGAAGCTATTACTATATGACGTTATACGTTATAAGGTAATAGTACATAACTTTATACGTTATAAGGTAATACTACATAACATTATACGTTATAAGGTAATAATATATAACGTTATACGTTAGAAGCTATTACTATGTAACTTTATACGTTGGAAGCTATTACTATATGACGTTATACGTTATAAGGTAATACTATATAACGTTATACGTTAGAAGCTATTACTCTATGACGTTATACGTTATACGGTAATACTATTTAACGTTATACGTTAGAAGCTATTACTATATGACGTTATACGTTATAAGGTAATACTATATAACGTTATACGTTAAAAGCTATGACTATATGACGTTATACCCTATAAGGTAATACTATATAACGTTATACGTTAGAAGCTATTACTCTATGACGTTATACGTTATACGGTAATACTATATAACGTTATACGTTAGAAGCTATTACTCTATGACGTTATACGTTATACGGTAACACTATATAACGTTATACGTTAGAAGCTATTACTATATGACGTTGTACGTTATAAGGTAATACTAGATAACGTTATACGTTATAAGGTAATCCTATATAACGCTGTACGTTGTAAGGTAATACTAGATAACCTTATACGTTATAAGGTAATACTATATAACGTTGTACGTTATAAGGTAATACTATATGACGTTATACGTTATAAGGTATTACTATATAACGTTATACCATGTAAGGTAGGACTATATGACGATATACGTTGTAAGGTAATGGTACATAACGTTATACGTTAGAAGCTATTACTATGTGACGCTATACCTTATAAGGTAGTACTATATAATGTTATACGTCAGAAGCCATTACTATATAACGTTATACATTATAAGGTAATACTATTTAACGTTATACGTAGGAAGCTATTACTACATGGCGTTATACCTTATAAGGTAGTACTACATAACATTGTACGTTATAAGGTAATCCTATATAACGTTATATGTTATAAGGTAATACTATATAACGTTGTACGTTAGAAGCCATTACTATATAACGTTATACATTATAAGGTAATACTATTTAACGTTATACGTAGGAAGCTATTACTACATGGCGTTATACCTTATAAGGTAGTACTACATAACATTATACGTTATAATGTAATACTATATAACGTTGTACGTTATAAGTTAATACTAGATAACGTTATACGATATAAGGTAATAAAATATAACGTTATACGTTATGAGGTAATACTATATAACGTTATACGTTAAAAGGTAATACTATACAACGTTGTACGTTATAAGGTAATAGTAGATAACGTTATACGTTATAAGATGATACTATATAACATTGTACGTTATTTAGTAATACTATATAACGTTATACGTTATAAGGTAATACTATATAACATTATACGTGAGAAGCTATTACTATATGTCGTTATACGTTATAAGGTAATAGTACATAACGTTATACGTTATAAGGTAATACTACATAACATTATACGTTATAAGGTAATAATATATAATGTTGTACGTTATAAGTTAATATTATACAACGTTATACCGTAGGAGGTACTACTATGTAACGTTATACCATAGGAGGTATTACTATGTAACGTTATAAGTAGGAAGCTATTACAATATGACGTTATACGTTGTAAGTTAATAGTACATAACGTTATACGTTAGAAGCTATAACTATATAACGTTATACCTTATAAGGTAATACTATATAACGTTATACGTCTGAAGCTATTACTATATGACGTTATACGTTATAAGGTAATACTATATAGCGTTATACGTTAGAAGCTATAACTATATTACGTTATACCTTATAAGGTAATACTATATAACGTTATACGTTAGAAGCTATTACTATATGACGTTATACCTTATAAGGTAATACTATATAACGTTATACGTCTGAAGCTATTACTATATGACGTTATACGTTATAAGGTAATAGTATATAGCGTTATACGTTATAAGGTAATACTATATAACGTTGTACGTTAGAAGCCATTACTATGAGACGTTATACCTTATAAGGTAGTACTATGCAATGTTATACGTTAGAAGCTATTGCTATATGACGTTATACGTTATAAGATAATACTATATAACGTTGTACTTTATTAGGTGATAGCTTATAACGTTATACGTTAGAAGGCATTACTATATAACGTTATACCTTATAAGGTAATACTATTTAACGTTATACGTAGGCAGCTATTACTACATGGCGTTATACCTTATAAGGTAGTACTACATAACTTTATTCGTTATAAGGTAATCAAATATAACGTTATACGTTACAAGGAAATACTATATAACATTATACGTCAGAAGCTATTACTATATGACGTTATACGTTATAAGGTAATAGTACATAACGTTATACGTTATAAGGTAATTCTATATAACGTTATACGTTAAAAGGTAATACTATACAACGTTGTACGTTATAAGGTAAAAGTACATAACGTTATACGTTATAAGGTAATACTACATAACAATATACATTATAAGGTAATAATATATAACGGTGTACGTTATAAGTTAATATTATACAACGTTATACCATAGGAGGTATTACTATGTAACGTTATGCCATAGGAGGTATTACTATGTAACGTTATACGTTGGAAGGTATTACTATATGACGTTATACCTTATAAGGTAATAATATATAACGTTATACGTTAGAAGCTATTACTATGTAACTTTATACGTTGGAAGCTATAACTATATGACCTTATACGTTAGAAGCTACTACTCTATGACGTTATACGTTATAAGGTAATACTATATAACGTTATACGTTAGAAGCTATTACTATATGACGTTGTACGTTATAAGGTAATACTACATAACGTTATACGTTATAAGGTAATACTATATAACGTTGTACGTTAGAAGCCATTACTATGTGACGTTATACCTTATAAGGTAGTACTATATAATGCTATACGTCAGAAGCTATTACTATGTGACGTTATACCTTATAAGGTAATACTATTTAACGTTATACGTAGGAAGCTATTACTACATGGCGTTATGCCTTATAAGGTAGTACTACATAACTTTATTCGTTATAAGGTAATCAAATATAACGTTATACGTTATAAGGTAATACTATATAACATTATACGTGAGAAGCTATTACTATATGACGTTATACGTTATAAGGTAATAGTACATAACGTTATACGTTATAAGGTAATACTACATAACATTATTCGTTATAAGGTAATAATATATAACGTTGTACGTTATAAGTTAATATTATACAACGTTATACCATAGGAGGTATTACTATGTAACGTTGTAACATAGGAGGTATTACTATGTAACTTTATACATTGGAGGCTATTACTATATGACGTTATACGTTATAAGGTAATAGTACATAACTTTATACGTTATAAGGTAATACTACATAACATTATACGTTATAAGGTAATAATATATAACGTTATACGTTAGAAGCTATTACTATGTAACTTTATACGTTGGAAGCTATTACTATATGACGTTATACGTTATAAGGTAATACTATATAACGTTATACGTTAGAAGCTATTACTCTATGACGTTATACGTTATACGGTAATACTATTTAACGTTATACGTTAGAAGCTATTACTATATGACGTTATACGTTATAAGGTAATACTATATAACGTTATACGTTAAAAGCTATGACTATATGACGTTATACCCTATAAGGTAATACTATATAACGTTATACGTTAGAAGCTATTACTCTATGACGTTATACGTTATACGGTAATACTATATAACGTTATACGTTAGAAGCTATTACTCTATGACGTTATACGTTATACGGTAACACTATATAACGTTATACGTTAGAAGCTATTACTATATGACGTTGTACGTTATAAGGTAATACTAGATAACGTTATACGTTATAAGGTAATCCTATATAACGCTGTACGTTGTAAGGTAATACTAGATAACCTTATACGTTATAAGGTAATACTATATAACGTTATACGTTAAAAGGTAATACTATACAACGTTGTACGTTATAAGGTAATAGTAGATAACGTTATACGTTATAAGATAATACTATATAACATTGTACGTTATTTAGTAATACTATATAACGTTATACGTTATAAGGTAATACTATATAACATTATACGTGAGAAAATATTACTATATGTCGTTATACGTTATAAGGTAATAGTACATAACGTTATACGTTATAAGGTAATACTACATAACATTATACGTTATAAGGTAATAATATATAATGTTGTACGTTATAAGTTAATATTATACAACGTTATACCGTAGGAGGTACTACTATGTAACGTTATACCATAGGAGGTATTACTATGTAACGTTATAAGTAGGAAGCTATTACAATATGACGTTATACGTTGTAAGTTAATAGTACATAACGTTATACGTTAGAAGCTATAACTATATGACGTTATACCTTATAAGGTAATACTATATAACGTTATACGTCTGAAGCTATTACTATATGACGTTATACGTTATAAGGTAATACTATATAGCGTTATACGTTAGAAGCTATAACAATATTACGTTATACCTTATAAGGTAATACTATATAACGTTATACGTTAGAAGCTATTACTATATGACGTTATACCTTATAAGGTAATACTATATAACGTTATACGTCTGAAGCTATTACTATATGACGTTATACGTTATAAGGTAATAGTATATAGCGTTATACGTTATAAGGTAATACTATATAACGTTGTACGTTAGAAGCCATTACTATGAGACGTTATACCTTATAAGGTAGTACTATGCAATGTTATACGTTAGAAGCTATTGCTATATGACGTTATACGTTATAAGATAATACTATATAACGTTGTACTTTATTAGGTGATAGCTTATAACGTTATACGTTAGAAGGCATTACTATATAACGTTATACCTTCAAAGGTAATACTATTTAACGTTATACGTAGGCAGCTATTACTACATGGCGTTATACCTTATAAGGTAGTACTACATAACTTTATTCGTTATAAGGTAATCAAATATAACGTTATACGTTATAAGGAAATACTATATAACATTATACGTCAGAAGCTATTACTATATGACGTTATACGTTATAAGGTAATAGTACATAACGTTATACGTTAAAAGGTAATACTATACAACGTTGTACGTTATAAGGTAAAAGTACATAACGTTATACGTTATAAGGTAATACTACATAACAATATACATTATAAGGTAATAATATATAACGGTGTACGTTATAAGTTAATATTATACAACGTTATACCATAGGAGGTATTACTATGTAACGTTATGCCATAGGAGGTATTACTATGTAACGTTATACGTTGGAAGGTATTACTATATGACGTTATACCTTATAAGGTAATAATATATAACGTTATACGTTAGAAGCTATTACTATGTAACTTTATACGTTGGAAGCTATAACTATATGACCTTATACGTTAGAAGCTACTACTCTATGACGTTATACGTTATAAGGTAATACTATATAACGTTATACGTTAGAAGCTATTACTATATGACGTTGTACGTTATAAGGTAATACTACATAACGTTATACGTTATAAGGTAATACTATATAACGTTGTACGTTAGAAGCCATTACTATGTGACGTTATACCTTATAAGGTAGTACTATATAATGCTATACGTCAGAAGCTATTACTATGTGACGTTATACCTTATAAGGTAATACTATTTAACGTTATACGTAGGAAGCTATTACTACATGGCGTTATGCCTTATAAGGTAGTACTACATAACTTTATTCGTTATAAGGTAATCAAATATAACGTTATACGTTATAAGGTAATACTATATAACATTATACGTGAGAAGCTATTACTATATGACGTTATACGTTATAAGATAATAGTACATAACGTTATACGTTATAAGGTAATACTACATAACATTATACGTTATAAGGTAATAATATATAACGTTATACGTTAGAAGCTATTACTATATAACGTTGTACGTTATTAGGTAATAGCTTATAACGTTATACGTTAGAAGGTATTACTATATAACGTTATACCTTATAAGGTAATACTATTTAACGTTATACGTAGGAAGCTATTACTACATGGCGTTATACCTTATAAGGTAATACTAGATAACGTTATACGTTATAAGGTAATACTATATAACGTTATACGTTAGAAGGTAATACTATACAACGTTGTACGTTATAAGGTAATAGTACATAACGTTATACGTTATAAGGTAGTGCTATATAATGTTATACGTCAGAAGCTATTACTTTATGACGTTATACGTTATATGGTAATACTATATAACGTTATACGTTAGAAGCTATTACTATGTATCTTTATACGTTGGAAGCTATTACTATATGACGTTATACGTTAGAAGCTATTACTCTATAACGTTATACGTTATAAGGTAATACTATATAACGCTATACGTTAGAAGATATTACTCTATGACGTTATACGTAATATGGTAATACTATATGACGTTATACGGTATAAGGTAATACTATATAGCGTTATACGTTATAAGGTAATACTATATAACATTATACGTGAGAAGCTACTGCTATATGACGTTATACGTTATAAGGTAATAGTACATAACGTTATACGTTATAAGGTAATACTACATAACATTATTCGTTATAAGGTAATAATATATAACGTTGTACGTTATAAGTTAATATTATACAACGTTATACCATAGGAGGTATTACTATGTAACATTATACCATAGGAGGTATTACTATGTAACGTTATACGTAGGAAGCTATTACTATATGACGTTATACGTTATAAGGTAATACTATATAACGTTATACGTTAGAAGCTATTCCTATATGACGTTATACGTTATAAGGTAATACTATATAACGTTATACGTTAGAAGCTAATACTATATGACGTTATACGTCGTAAGGTAATACTATATAACGTTATACGTTAGAATCTATTACTCTATGACGTTATACGTTATACGGTAATACTATATAACGTTATACGTTAGAAGCTATTACTATATGACGTTGTACGTTATAAGGTAATACTAGATAACGTTATACGTTATAAGGTAATATTATATAACGTTGTACGTTAGAAGCCATTACTATGTGACGTTATACCTTATAAGGTAGTACTATATAATGCTATACGTCAGAAGCTATTACTATATGACGTTATACGTTGTAAGGTAATACTATATAACGTTGTACGTTAGAAGCCATTACTATGTGACGTTATACCTTATAAGGTAATACTATTTAACGTTATACGTAGGAAGCTATTACTACATGGCGTTATACCTTATAAGGTAGTACTACATAACTTTATTCGTTATAAGGTAATCAAATATAACGTTGTACGTTATAAGGTAATACTATATAACATTATACGTCAGAAGCTATTACTATATGACGTTATACGTTATAAGGTAATAGTACATAACGTTATACGTTATGAGGTAATACCACATAACATTATACGTTATAAGGTAATAATATATAACGTTATACGTTAGAAGCTATTACTATGTAACTTTATACGTTGGAAGCTATTACTATATGACGTTATACCTTATAAGGTAATACTAGATAACGTTATACGTTATAAGGTAATACTATATAACGTTATACGTTAGAAGGTAATACTATACAACGTTGTACGTTATAAGGTAATACTACATAATGTTATACGTTATAAGGTAGTGCTATATAATGTTATACGTCAGAAGCTATTACTCTATGACGTTATACGTTATAAGGTAATACTATATAACGTTATACGTTAGAAGCTATTACTATGTAACTTTATACGTTAGAAGCTATTACTATATGACGTTATACGTTAGAAGCTATTACTATGTAACTTTATACGTTGGAAGCTATTACTATATGACGTTATACCTTATAAGGTAATACTAGATAACGTTATACCTTATAAGGTAGTACTACATAACTTTATTCGTTATAAGGTAATCAAATATAACGTTGTACGTTATAAGGTAATACTATATAACATTATACGTCAGAAGCTATTACTATATGACGTTATACGTTATAAGGTAATAGTACATAACGTTATACGTTATGAGGTAATACCACATAACATTATACGTTATAAGGTAATAATATATAACGTTATACGTTAGAAGCTATTACTATGTAACTTTATACGTTGGAAGCTATTACTATATGACGTTATACCTTATAAGGTAATACTAGATAACGTTATACGTTATTAGGTAATACTATATAACGTTATACGTTAGAAGGTAATACTATACAACGTTGTACGTTATAAGGTAATACTACATAATGTTATACGTTATAAGGTAGTGCTATATAATGTTATACGTCAGAAGCTATTACTCTATGACGTTATACGTTATAAGGTAATACTATATAACGTTATACGTTAGAAGCTATTACTATGTAACTTTATACGTTAGAAGCTATTTCTATATGACGTTATACGTTAGAAGCTATTACTCTATAACGTTATACGTTATAAGGCAATACTATATAACGCTATACGTTAGAAGCTATTACTCTATGACGTTATACGTAATATGGTAATACTATATAACGTTATACGTTAGATGCTATTACTATATGACGTTATACGGTATAAGGTAATACTATATAGCGTTATACGTTATAAGGTAATACTATATAACGTTGTACGTTATTAGGTAATAGCTTATAACGTTATACGTTAGAAGGTATTACTATATAACGTTATACCTTATAAGGTAATACTATTTAACGTTAAGGTAATACTATATGACGTTATACGTTGTAAGGTAATAGTACATAACGTTATACGTTAGAAGCTATAACTATATTACGTTATACGTTATAAGGTAATACTATATAACGTTGTACGTTATTAGGCAATGGCTTATAACGTTATACGTTAGAAGGTATTACTATATGACGTTATGCCTTATAAGGTAATACTATATAACGTTATACGTCAGAAGCTATTACTATATGACGTTTTACGTTATAAGGTAATACTATATAGCGTTATACGTTAGAAGCTATTACTATATGACGTTATACCTTATCAGGTAATACTATATAACGTTATACGTTATAAGGTAATACTATATAACGCTGTACGTTATAAGGTAATACTAGATAACGTTATACCTTATAAGGTAATACTATTTAACGTTATATGTAGGAAGCTATTACTACATGGCGTTATACCTTATAAGGTAGTACTACATAACTTTATTCGTTATAAGGTAATCAAATATAACGTTATATGTTATAAGGTAATACAATATAACATTATACGTCAGAAGCTATTACTATATGACGTTATACGTTATAAGGTAATAGTACATAACGTTATACGTTATAAGGTAATACTACATAACATTATTCGTTATAAGGTAATAATATATAACGTTGTACGTTATAAGTTAATATTATACAACGTTATACCATAGGAGGTATTACTATGTAACGTTATACGTAGGACGCTATTACTATATGACGTTACACGTTGTAAGGTTATGGTACATAACGTTATACGTTAGAAGCTATTACTATATGACGTTATACCTTATAAGGTAATACTATATAACGTTATACGTTAGAAGCTATTACTCTATGACGTTATACGTTATAAGGTAATACTATATAACGTTATACGTTAGAAGCTATTACTCTATGACGTTATACGTAATATGGTAATACTATATAACGTTATACGTTAGAAGCCATTACTATGTGACGTTATACGTTTTAAGGTAGTACTATATAATGTTATACGTCAGAAGCTATTACTATATGACGTTATACGTTATGAGGTAATAGTACATAACGTTATACGTTATAAGGTAATGCTACATAACATTATAAGTTATAAGGTAATAATATATAACGTTGTACGTTATAAGGTAATACTCGATAACGTTATACGTTATAAGGTAATACTATATAACGTTGTACGCTAGAAGCCATTACTATGTGACGTTATACCTTATAAGGTAGTACTATATAATGTTATACGTCAGAAGCTATTACTATATGACGTTATACGTTATAAGGTAATACTATATAGCGTTATACGTTAGAAACTATTACTATATGACGTTATAACTTATCAGGTAATACTATATAACGTTATACGTTAGAAGCTATTACTATATGACGTTGTACGTTATAAGGTAATACTAGATAACGTTATACGTTATAAGGTAATCCTATATAACGTTGTACGTTATAAGGTAATACTAGATAACGTTATACGTTATAAGGTAATACTATATAACGTTGTACGTTATTTGGTAATAGCTTATAACGTTATACGTTAGAAGGTATCACTATATAACGTTATACCTTATAAGGTAATACTATTTAACGTTATACGTAGGAAGGTATTACTACATGGCGTTATACCTTATAAGGTAGTGCTACATAACTTTATTCGTTATAAGGTAATCAAATATAACGTTATACGTTATATGGTAATACTATATAGACGTTATACGTTAAAAGGTAATACTATACAACGTTGTACGTTATAAGGTAATAGTAGATAACGTTATACGTTATAATGTAATACTATATAACTTTGTACGTTATTTAGTAATACTATATAACGTTATACGTTATAAGGTAATACTCTATAACATTATACGTGAGAAGCTAGTGCTATATGACGTTATACGTTATAAGGTAATAGTACATAACGTTATACGTTATAAGGTAATACTACATAACATTATTCGTTATAAGGTAATAATATATAACGTTGTACGTTATAAGTTAATATTATACAACGTTATACCATAGGAGGTATTACTATGTAACTTTATACCATAGGAGGTATTACTATGTAAGGTTATACGTAGGAAGCTATTACTATATGACGTTATACGTTGTAAGGTGATGGTACATAACGTTATACGTTAGAAGCTATTACTATGTAACTTTATACGTTGGAAGCTATTACTATATGACGTTATACGTCATAAGGTAATACTATATAACGTTATACGTTAGAATCTATTACTCTATGACGTTATACGTTATACGGTAATACTATATAACGTTATACATTAGAAGCTATTACTATATGACGTTGTACGTTATAAGGTAATACTAGATAACGTTATACGTTATAAGGTAATACTATATAACGTTGTACGTTAGAAGCCATTACTATGTGACGTTATACCTTATAAGGTAGTACTATATAATGCTATACGTCAGAAGCTATTACTATATGACGTTATACGTTATAAGGTAATAGTACATAACGTTATACGTTATGAGGTAATACTACATAACATTATACGTTATAAGGTAATAATATATAACGTTATACGTTAGAAGCTATTACTATGTAACTTTATACGTTGGAAGCTATTACTATATGACGTTATACGTTATAAGGTAATACTATATAACGTTATACGTTAGAAGCTATTACTCTATGACGTTATACGTTATGCGGTAATACTATATAACGTTAAACGTTAGAAGCTATTACTCTATGACGATATACGTTATAAGGTAATACTATATAACGTTATACGTTAGAAGCTATTACTCTATGACATTATACGTTATAAGGTAATACTATTTAACGTTATACGTTAGAAGCTATTACTATATGACGTTATACCTTATAAGGTAATACTATATAACGTTATACGTTAGAAGCTATTACTATGTAACTTTATACGTTGGAAGCAATGACTATATGGCGTTATAAGTTAGAAGCTATTACTCTATGACGTTATACGTTATAAGGTAATACTATATAACGTTATATGTTAGAAGCTATTACTCTATGACGTTATACGTTATAAGGTAATACTATATAACGTTATACGTTAGAAGCTAATACTATATGACGTTATACGTCATAAGGTAATACTATATAACGTTATACGTTAGAAGCTATGACTATATGACGTTATACCTTATAAGGTAATACTATATAACGTTATACGTTAGAATCTATTACTCTATGACGTTATACGTTATACGGTAATACTATATAACGTTATACGTTAGAAGCTATTACTATATGACGTTGTACGTTATAAGGTAATAATAGATAACGTAATACGTTATAAGGTAATACTATATAACGTTGTACGTTAGAAGCCATTACTATGTGACGTTATACCCTATAAGGTAGTACTATATAATGCTATACGTCAGAAGCTATTACTATATGACGTTATACGTTATAAGGTAATACTATATAACGTTGTACGTTAGAAGCCATTACTATGTGACGTTATACCTTATAAGGTAATACTATTTAACGTTATACGTAGGAAGCTATTACTACATGGCGTTATACATTATAAGGTAGTACTACATAACTTTATTCGTTATAAGGTAATCAAATATAACGTTATACGTTATAAGGTAATACTGTATAACATTATACGTTAGATGCTATTACTCTATGACGTTATACGTTATAAGGTAATACTATATAACGTTATACGTTAGAAGCTATTACTCTATGACATTATACGTTATAAGGTAATACTATTTAACGTTATACGTTAGAAGCTATTACTATATGACGTTATACGTTATAAGGTAATACTATATAACGTTATACGTTAAAAGGTAATCCTATATAACGCTGTACGTTATAAGGTAATACTAGATAACGTTATACGTTATAAGGTAACCCTATATAACGCTGTATGTTATAAGGTAATAATAGATAACGTTATACGTTAGAAGCTATTACTATATGACGTTGTACGTTATAAGGTAATACAAGATAACGTTATACGTTATAAGGTAATACTATATAACGTTGTACGTTAGAAGCCATTACTATATATATACTATATATTGTACGTTATTAGGTAATAGCTTATAACGTTATACGTTAGAAGGTATTACTATATAACGTTATACCTTATAAGGTAATACTATTTAACGTTATACGTTAGAAGCTATTACTATATAACGTTGTACGTTATTAGGTAATAGCTTATAACGTTATACGTTAGAAGGTATTACTATATAACGTTATACCTTATAAGGTAATACTAGTTAACGTTATACGTAGGAAGCTATTACTACATGGCGTTATACCTTATAAGGTAATACTATATAACGTTATACGTTAGAAGGTATTACTATATGACGTTATACCTTATAAGGTTATACTATATAACGTTATACGTCAGAAGCTATTACTATATGACGTTTTACGTTATAAGGTAATACTATATAGCGTTACACGTTAGAAGCTATTACTATATGACGTTATACCTTATCAGGTAATACTATATAACGTTATACGTTATAAGGTAATACTATATAACGCTGTACGTTATAAGGTAATACTAGATAACGTTATACCTTATAAGGTAATACTATTTAACGCTATATGTAGGAAGCTATTACTACATGGCGTTATACCTTATAAGGTAGTACTACATAACTTTATTCGTTATAAGGTAATCAAATATAACGTTATACGTTATAAGGTAATACAATATAACATTATACGTCAGAAGCTATTACTATATGACGTAATACGTTATAAGGTAATAGTACATAACGTTATACGTTATAAGGTAATACTACATAACATTATTCGTTATAAGGTAATAATATATAACGTTGTACGTTATAAGTTAACATTATACAACGTTATACCATAGGAGGTATTACTATGTAACGTTATACGTAGGAAACTATTACTATATGACGTTATACGTTGTAAGGTAATGGTACATAACGTTATACGTTAGAAGCTATTACTATATGACGTTATACCTTATAAGGTAATACTGTATAACGTTATACGTTAGAAGCTATTACTATGTAACTTTATACGTTGGTAGCTATTACTATATGACCTTATACGTTAGAAGCTATTACTCTATGACGTTATACGTTATAAGGTAATACTATATAACGTTATACGTTAGAAGCTATTACTCTATGACGTTATACGTTATACGGTAATACTATATAACGTTATACGGTAGAAGATATTACTATATAACGTTGTACGTTATTAGGTAATAGCTTATAACGTTATACGTTAGAAGGTATTACTATATAACGTTATACCTTATAAGGTAATACTATTTAACGTTATACGTTAGAAGCTATTACTATATAACGTTGTACGTTATTAGGTAATAGCTTATAACGTTATACGTTAGAAGGTATTACTATATAACGTTATACCTTATAAGGTAATACTAGTTAACGTTATACGTAGGAAGCTATTACTACATGGCGTTATACCTTATAAGGTAATACTAGATAACGTTATACGTTATAAGGTAATACTATATAACGTTATACGTTAGAAGGTAATACTACATAACGTTATACGTTATAAGGTAGTGCTATATAATGTTATACGTCAGAAGCTATTACTCTATGACGTTATACGTTATAAGGTAATACTATATAACGTTATACGTTAGAAGCTATTACTATGTAACTTTATACGTTGGAAGCTATTACTATATGACGTTATACGTTAGAAGCTATTACTCTATAACGTTATACGTTATAAGGTAATACTATATAACGCTATACGTTAGAAGCTATTACTCTATGACGTTATACGTAATATGGTAATACTATATAACGTTGTACGTTATTAGGTAATAGCTTATAACGTTATACGTTAGAAGGTATTACTATATAACGTTATACCTTATAAGGTAATACTATTTAACGTTAAGGTAATACTATATGACGTTATACGTTGTAAGGTAATAGTACATAACGTTATACGTTAGAAGCTATAACTATATTACGTTATACGTTATAAGGTAATACTATATAACGTTGTACGTTATTAGGCAATAGCTTATAACGTTATACGTTAGAAGGTATTACTATATGACGTTATACGTTATAAGGTAATACTATATAACGTTATACGTTAGAAGCTATTACTCTATGACGTTATACGTTATGCGGTAATACTATATAACGTTAAACGTTAGAAGCTATTACTCTATGACGATATACGTTATAAGGTAATACTATATAACGTTATACGTTAGAAGCTATTACTCTATGACATTATACGTTATAAGGTAATACTATTTAACGTTATACGTTAGAAGCTATTACTATATGACGTTATACCTTATAAGGTAATACTATATAACGTTATACGTTAGAAGCTATTACTATGTAACTTTATACGTTGGAAGCAATGACTATATGGCGTTATAAGTTAGAAGCTATTACTCTATGACGTTATACGTTATAAGGTAATACTATATAACGTTATATGTTAGAAGCTATTACTCTATGACGTTATACGTTATAAGGTAATACTATATAACGTTATACGTTAGAAGCTAATACTATATGACGTTATACGTCATAAGGTAATACTATATAACGTTATACGTTAGAAGCTATGACTATATGACGTTATGCCTTATAAGGTAATACTATATAACGTTATACGTCAGAAGCTATTACTATATGATGTTTTACCTTATCAGGTAATACTATATAGCGTTATACGTTATAAGGCAATACTATATAACGCTGTACGTTATAAGGTAATACTAGATAACGTTATACCTTATAAGGTAATACTATTTAACGTTATATGTAGGAAGCTATTACTACATGGCGTTATACCTTATAAGGTAGTACTACATAACTTTATTCGTTATAAGGTAATCAAATATAACGTTATATGTTATAAGGTAATACAATATAACATTATACGTCAGAAGCTATTACTATATGACGTTATACGTTATAAGGTAATAGTACATAACGTTATACGTTATAAGGTAATACTACATAACATTATTCGTTATAAGGTAATAATATATAACGTTGTACGTTATAAGTTAATATTATACAACGTTATACCATAGGAGGTATTACTATGTAACGTTATACGTAGGAAGCTATTACTATATGACGTTATACGTTGTAAGGTTATGGTACATAACGTTATACGTTAGAAGCTATTACTATATGACGTTATACCTTATAAGGTAATACTATATAACGTTATACGTTAGAAGCTATTACTCTATGACGTTATACGTTATAAGGTAATACTATATAACGTTATACGTGAGAAGCTATTACTCTATGACGTTATACGTTATAAGGTAATACTATATAACGTTATACGTTAAAAGCTATGACTATATGACGTTATACCTTATAAGGTAATACTATATAACGTTATACGTTAGAATCTATTACTCTATGACGTTATACCTTATACGGTAATACTATATAACGTTATACGTTAGAAGCTATTACTATATGACGTTGTACGTTATAAGGTAATAATAGATAACGTAATACGTTATAAGGTAATACTATATAACGTTGTACGTTAGAGGCCATTACTATGTCACGTTATACCTTATAAGGTAATACTATTTAACGTTATACGTAGGAAGCTATTACTACATGGCGTTATACATTATAAGGTAGTACTACATAACTTTATTCGTTATAAGGTAATCAAATATAACGTTATACGTTATAAGGTAATACTGTATAACATTATACGTTAGAAGCTATTACTCTATGACGTTATACGTTATAAGGTAATACTATATAACGTTATACGTTAGAAGCTATTACTCTATGACATTATACGTTATAAGGTAATACTATTTAACGTTATACGTTAGAAGCTATTACTATATGACGTTATACGTTATAAGGTAATACTATATAACGTTACACCTTAAAAGGTAATCCTATATAACGCTGTACGTTATAAGGTAATACTAGATAACGTTATACGTTATAAGGTAACCCTATATAACGCTGTATGTTATAAGGTAATAATAGATAACGTTATACGTTAGAAGCTATTACTATATGACGTTGTACGTTATAAGGTAATACAAGATAACGTTATACGTTATAAGGTAATACTATATAACGTTGTACGTTAGAAGCCATTACTATATATATACTATATATTGTACGTTATTAGGTAATAGCTTATAACGTTATACGTTAGAAGGTATTACTATATAACGTTATACCTTATAAGGTAATACTATTTAACGTTATACGTTAGAAGCTATTACTATATAACGTTGTACGTTATTAGGTAATAGCTTATAACGTTATACGTTAGAAGGTATTACTATATAACGTTATACCTTATAAGGTAATACTAGTTAACGTTATACGTAGGAAGCTATTACTACATGGCGTTATACCTTATAAGGTAATACTATATAACGTTATACGTTAGAAGGTATTACTATATGACGTTATACCTTATAAGGTTATACTATATAACGTTATACGTCAGAAGCTATTACTATATGACGTTTTACGTTATAAGGTAATACTATATAGCGTTATACGTTAGAAGCTCTTACTATATGACGTTATACCTTATCAGGTAATACTATATAACGTTATACGTTATAAGGTAATACTATATAACGCTGTACGTTATAAGGTAATACTAGATAACGTTATACCTTATAAGGTAATACTATTTAACGCTATATGTAGGAAGCTATTACTACATGGCGTTATACCTTATAAGGTAGTACTACATAACTTTATTCGTTATAAGGTAATCAAATATAACGTTATACGTTATAAGGTAATACAATATAACATTATACGTCAGAAGCTATTACTATATGACGTAATACGTTATAAGGTAATAGTACATAACGTTATACGTTATAAGGTAATACTACATAACATTATTCGTTATAAGGTAATAATATATAACGTTGTACGTTATAAGTTAACATTATACAACGTTATACCATAGGAGATATTACTATGTAACGTTATACGTAGGAAACTATTACTATATGACGTTATACGTTGTAAGGTAATGGTACATAACGTTATACGTTAGAAGCTATTACTATATGACGTTATACCTTATAAGGTAATACTATATAACGTTATACGTTAGAAGCTATTACTATGTAACTTTATACGTTGGAAGCTATTACTATATGACCTTATACGTTAGAAGCTATTACTCTATGACGTTATACGTTATAAGGTAATACTATATAACGTTATACGTTAGAAGCTATTACTCTATGACGTTATACGTTATACGGTAATACTATATAACGTTATACGGTAGAAGATATTACTATATAACGTTGTACGTTATTAGGTAATAGCTTATAACGTTATACGTTAGAAGGTATTACTATATAACGTTATACCTTATAAGGTAATACTATTTAGCGTTATACGTTAGAAGCTATTACTATATAACGTTGTACGTTATTAGGTAATAGCTTATAACGTTATACGTTAGAAGGTATTACTATATAACGTTATACCTTATAAGGTAATACTAGTTAACGTTATACGTAGGAAGCTATTACTACATGGCGTTATACCTTATAAGGTAATACTAGATAACGTTATACGTTATAAGGTAATACTATATAACGTTATACGTTAGAAGGTAATACTACATAACGTTATACGTTGTAAGGTAATGGTACATAACGTTATACGTTAGAAGCTATTACTATATGACGTTATACCTTATAAGGTAATACTATATAACGTTATACGTTAGAAGCTATTACTATGTAACTTTATACGTTGGAAGCTATTACTATATGACCTTATACGTTAGAAGCTATTACTCTATGACGTTATACGTTATAAGGTAATACTATATAACGTTATACGTTAGAAGCTATTACTCTATGACGTTATACGTTATACGGTAATACTATATAACGTTATACGGTAGAAGATATTACTATATAACGTTGTACGTTATTAGGTAATAGCTTATAACGTTATACGTTAGAAGGTATTACTATATAACGTTATACCTTATAAGGTAATACTATTTAGCGTTATACGTTAGAAGCTATTACTATATAACGTTGTACGTTATTAGGTAATAGCTTATAACGTTATACGTTAGAAGGTATTACTATATAACGTTATACCTTATAAGGTAATACTAGTTAACGTTATACGTAGGAAGCTATTACTACATGGCGTTATACCTTATAAGGTAATACTAGATAACGTTATACGTTATAAGGTAATACTATATAACGTTATACGTTAGAAGGTAATACTACATAACGTTATACGTTATAAGGTAGTGCTATATAATGTTATACGTCAGAAGCTATTACTCTATGACGTTATACGTTATAAGGTAATACTATATAACGTTATACGTTAGAAGCTATTACTATGTAACTTTATACGTTGGAAGCTATTACTATATGACGTTATACGTTAGAAGCTATTACTCTATGACGTTATACGTAATATGGTAATACTATATAACGTTATACGTTAGATGCTATTACTATGTGACGTTATACGGTATAAGGTAATACTATATAGCGTTATACGTTAGAAGGTATTACTATATAACGTTATACCTTATAAGGTAATACTATTTAACGTTAAGGTAATACTATATGACGTTATACGTTGTAAGGTAATAGTACATAACGTTATACGTTAGAAGCTATAACTATATTACGTTATACGTTATAAGGTAATACTATATAACGTTGTACGTTATTAGGCAATAGCTTATAACGTTATACGTTAGAAGGTATTACTATATGACGTTATGCCTTATAAGGTAATACTATATAACGTTATACGTCAGAAGCTATTACTATATGACGTTTTACCTTATCGGGTAATACTATATAGCGTTATACGTTATAAGGCAATACTATATAACGCTGTACGTTATAAGGTAATACTAGATAACGTTATACCTTATAAGGTAATACTATTTAACGTTATATGTAGGAAGCTATTACTACATGGCGTTATACCTTATAAGGTAGTACTACATAACTTTATTCGTTATAAGGTAATCAAATATAACGTTATATGTTATAAGGTAATACAATATAACATTATACGTCAGAAGCTATTACTATATGACGTTATACGTTATAAGGTAATAGTACATAACGTTATACGTTATAAGGTAATACTACATAACATTATTCGTTATAAGGTAATAATATATAACGTTGTACGTTATAAGTTAATATTATACAACGTTATACCATAGGAGGTATTACTATGTAACGTTATACGTAGGAAGCTATTACTATATGACGTTATACTTTGTAAGGTTATGGTACATAACGTTATACGTTAGAAGCTATTACTATATGACGTTATACCTTATAAGGTAATACTATATAACGTTATACGTTAGAAGCTATTACTCTATGACGTTATACGTTATAAGGTAATACTATATAACGTTATACGTGAGAAGCTATTACTCTATGACGTTATACGTTATAAGGTAATACTATATAACGTTATACGTTAAAAGCTATGACTATATGACGTTATACCTTATAAGGTAATACTATATAACGTTATACGTTAGAATCTATTACTCTATGACGTTATACGTTATACGGTAATACTATATAACGTTATACGTTAGAAGCTATTACTATATGACGTTGTACGTTATAAGGTAATAATAGATAACGTAATACGTTATAAGGTAATACTATATAACGTTGTACGTTAGAAGCCATTACTATGTGACGTTATACCCTATAAGGTAGTACTATATAATGCTATACGTCAGAAGCTATTACTATATGACGTTATACGTTATAAGGTAATACTATATAACGTTGTACGTTAGAAGCCATTACTATATGACGTTATACCTTATAAGGTAATACTATTTAACGTTATACGTAGGAAGCTATTACTACATGGCGTTATACATTATAAGGTAGTACTACATAACTTTATTCGTTATAAGGTAATCAAATATAACGTTATACGTTATAAGGTAATACTGTATAACATTATACGTTAGAAGCTATTACTCTATGACGTTATACGTTATAAGGTAATACTATATAACGTTATACGTTAGAAGCTATTACTCTATGACATTATACGTTATAAGGTAATACTATTTAACGTTATACGTTAGAAGCTATTACTATATGACGTTATACGTTATAAGGTAATACTATATAACGTTATACGTTAAAAGGTAATCCTATATAACGCTGTACGTTATAAGGTAATACTAGATAACGTTATACGTTATAAGGTAACCCTATATAACGCTGTATGTTATAAGGTAATAATAGATAACGTTATACGTTAGAAGCTATTACTATATGACGTTGTACGTTATAAGGTAATACAAGATAACGTTATACGTTATAAGGTAATACTATATAACGTTGTACGTTAGAAGCCATTACTATATATATACTATATATTGTACGTTATTAGGTAATAGCTTATAACGTTATACGTTAGAAGGTATTACTATATAACGTTATACCTTATAAGGTAATACTATTTAACGTTATACGTTAGAAGCTATTACTATATAACGTTGTACGTTATTAGGTAATAGCTTATAACGTTATACGTTAGAAGGTATTACTATATAACGTTATACCTTATAAGGTAATACTAGTTAACGTTATACGTAGGAAGCTATTACTACATGGCGTTATACCTTATAAGGTAATACTATATAACGTTATACGTTAGAAGGTATTACTATATGACGTTATACCTTATAAGGTTATACTATATAACGTTATACGTCAGAAGCTATTACTATATGACGTTTTACGTTATAAGGTAATACTATATAGCGTTATACGTTAGAAGCTATTACTATATGACGTTATACCTTATCAGGTAATACTATATAACGTTATACGTTATAAGGTAATACTATATAACGCTGTACGTTATAAGGTAATACTAGATAACGTTATACCTTATAAGGTAATACTATTTAACGCTATATGTAGGAAGCTATTACTACATGGCGTTATACCTTATAAGGTAGTACTACATAACTTTATTCGTTATAAGGTAATCAAATATAACGTTATACGTTATAAGGTAATACAATATAACATTATACGTCAGAAGCTATTACTATATGACGTAATACGTTATAAGGTAATAGTACATAACGTTATACGTTATAAGGTAATACTACATAACATTATTCGTTATAAGGTAATAATATATAACGTTGTACGTTATAAGTTAACATTATACAACGTTATACCATAGGAGGTATTACTATGTAACGTTATACGTAGGAAACTATTACTATATGACGTTATACGTTGTAAGGTAATGGTACATAACGTTATACGTTAGAAGCTATTACTATATGACGTTATACCTTATAAGGTAATACTATATAACGTTATACGTTAGAAGCTATTACTATGTAACTTTATA
Organism: Bombus dahlbomii; assembly: GCA_037178635.1. Lineage (NCBI taxonomy): Eukaryota > Metazoa > Arthropoda > Insecta > Hymenoptera > Apidae > Bombus > Bombus dahlbomii. The sequence continues at coordinate 17,938,974 of CM074106.1, forward strand.
CGTTGGAAGCTATTACTATATGACCTTATACGTTAGAAGCTATTACTCTATGACGTTATACGTTATAAGGTAATACTATATAACGTTATACGTTAGAAGCTATTACTCTATGACGTTATACGTTATACGGTAATACTATATAACGTTATACGGTAGAAGATATTACTATATAACGTTGTACGTTATTAGGTAATAGCTTATAACGTTATACGTTAGAAGGTATTACTATATAACGTTATACCTTATAAGGTAATACTATTTAACGTTATACGTTAGAAGCTATTACTATATAACGTTGTACGTTATTAGGTAATAGCTTATAACGTTATACGTTAGAAGCTATTACTCTATGACGTTATACGTAATATGGTAATACTATATAACGTTATACGTTAGATGCTATTACTATGTGACGTTATACGGTATAAGGTAATACTATATAGCGTTATACGTTATAAGGTAATACTATATAACGTTGTACGTTATTAGGTAATAGCTTATAACGTTATACGTTAGAAGGTATTACTATATAACGTTATACCTTATAAGGTAATACTATTTAACGTTAAGGTAATACTATATGACGTTATACGTTGTAAGGTAATAGTACATAACGTTATACGTTAGAAGCTATAACTATATTACGTTATACGTTATAAGGTAATACTATATAACGTTGTACGTTATTAGGCAATAGCTTATAACGTTATACGTTAGAAGGTATTACTATATGACGTTATGCCTTATAAGGTAATACTATATAACGTTATACGTCAGAAGCTATTACTATATGACGTTTTACCTTATCAGGTAATACTATATAGCGTTATACGTTATAAGGCAATACTATATAACGCTGTACGTTATAAGGTAATACTAGATAACGTTATACCTTATAAGGTAATACTATTTAACGTTATATGTAGGAAGCTATTACTACATGGCGTTATACCTTATAAGGTAGTACTACATAACTTTATTCGTTATAAGGTAATCAAATATAACGTTATATGTTATAAGGTAATACAATATAACATTATACGTCAGAAGCTATTACTATATGACGTTATACGTTATAAGGTAATAGTACATAACGTTATACGTTATAAGGTAATACTACATAACATTATTCGTTATAAGGTAATAATATATAACGTTGTACGTTATAAGTTAATATTATACAACGTTATACCATAGGAGGTATTACTATGTAACGTTATACGTAGGAAGCTATTACTATATGACGTTATACGTTGTAAGGTTATGGTACATAACGTTATACGTTAGAAGCTATTACTATATGACGTTATACCTTATAAGGTAATACTATATAACGTTATACGTTAGAAGCTCTTACTATATGACGTTATACCTTATCAGGTAATACTATATAACGTTATACGTTATAAGGTAATACTATATAACGCTGTACGTTATAAGGTAATACTAGATAACGTTATACCTTATAAGGTAATACTATTTAACGCTATATGTAGGAAGCTATTACTACATGGCGTTATACCTTATAAGGTAGTACTACATAACTTTATTCGTTATAAGGTAATCAAATATAACGTTATACGTTATAAGGTAATACAATATAACATTATACGTCAGAAGCTATTACTATATGACGTAATACGTTATAAGGTAATAGTACATAACGTTATACGTTATAAGGTAATACTACATAACATTATTCGTTATAAGGTAATAATATATAACGTTGTACGTTATAAGTTAACATTATACAACGTTATACCATAGGAGATATTACTATGTAACGTTATACGTAGGAAACTATTACTATATGACGTTATACGTTGTAAGGTAATGGTACATAACGTTATACGTTAGAAGCTATTACTATATGACGTTATACCTTATAAGGTAATACTATATAACGTTATACGTTAGAAGCTATTACTATGTAACTTTATACGTTGGAAGCTATTACTATATGACCTTATACGTTAGAAGCTATTACTCTATGACGTTATACGTTATAAGGTAATACTATATAACGTTATACGTTAGAAGCTATTACTCTATGACGTTATACGTTATACGGTAATACTATATAACGTTATACGGTAGAAGATATTACTATATAACGTTGTACGTTATTAGGTAATAGCTTATAACGTTATACGTTAGAAGGTATTACTATATAACGTTATACCTTATAAGGTAATACTATTTAGCGTTATACGTTAGAAGCTATTACTATATAACGTTGTACGTTATTAGGTAATAGCTTATAACGTTATACGTTAGAAGGTATTACTATATAACGTTATACCTTATAAGGTAATACTAGTTAACGTTATACGTAGGAAGCTATTACTACATGGCGTTATACCTTATAAGGTAATACTAGATAACGTTATACGTTATAAGGTAATACTATATAACGTTATACGTTAGAAGGTAATACTACATAACGTTATACGTTATAAGGTAGTGCTATATAATGTTATACGTCAGAAGCTATTACTCTATGACGTTATACGTTATAAGGTAATACTATATAACGTTATACGTTAGAAGCTATTACTATGTAACTTTATACGTTGGAAGCTATTACTATATGACGTTATACGTTAGAAGCTATTACTCTATGACGTTATACGTAATATGGTAATACTATATAACGTTATACGTTAGATGCTATTACTATGTGACGTTATACGGTATAAGGTAATACTATATAGCGTTATACGTTATAAGGTAATACTATATAACGTTGTACGTTATTAGGTAATAGCTTATAACGTTATACGTTAGAAGGTATTACTATATAACGTTATACCTTATAAGGTAATACTATTTAACGTTAAGGTAATACTATATGACGTTATACGTTGTAAGGTAATAGTACATAACGTTATACGTTAGAAGCTATAACTATATTACGTTATACGTTATAAGGTAATACTATATAACGTTGTACGTTATTAGGCAATAGCTTATAACGTTATACGTTAGAAGGTATTACTATATGACGTTATGCCTTATAAGGTAATACTATATAACGTTATACGTCAGAAGCTATTACTATATGACGTTTTACCTTATCGGGTAATACTATATAGCGTTATACGTTATAAGGCAATACTATATAACGCTGTACGTTATAAGGTAATACTAGATAACGTTATACCTTATAAGGTAATACTATTTAACGTTATATGTAGGAAGCTATTACTACATGGCGTTATACCTTATAATGTAGTACTACATAACTTTATTCGTTATAAGGTAATCAAATATAACGTTATATGTTATAAGGTAATACAATATAACATTATACGTCAGAAGCTATTACTATATGACGTTATACGTTATAAGGTAATAGTACATAACGTTATACGTTATAAGGTAATACTACATAACATTATTCGTTATAAGGTAATAATATATAACGTTGTACGTTATAAGTTAATATTATACAACGTTATACCATAGGAGGTATTACTATGTAACGTTATACGTAGGAAGCTATTACTATATGACGTTATACGTTGTAAGGTTATGGTACATAACGTTATACGTTAGAAGCTATTACTATATGACGTTATACCTTATAAGGTAATACTATATAACGTTATACGTTAGAAGCTATTACTCTATGACGTTATACGTTATAAGGTAATACTATATAACGTTATACGTGAGAAGCTATTACTCTATGACGTTATACGTTATAAGGTAATACTATATAACGTTATACGTTAAAAGCTATGACTATATGACGTTATACCTTATAAGGTAATACTATATAACGTTATACGTTAGAATCTATTACTCTATGACGTTATACGTTATACGGTAATACTATATAACGTTATACGTTAGAAGCTATTACTATATGACGTTGTACGTTATAAGGTAATAATAGATAACGTAATACGTTATAAGGTAATACTATATAACGTTGTACGTTAGAAGCCATTACTATGTGACGTTATACCCTATAAGGTAGTACTATATAATGCTATACGTCAGAAGCTATTACTATATGACGTTATACGTTATAAGGTAATACTATATAACGTTGTACGTTAGAAGCCATTACTATATGACGTTATACCTTATAAGGTAATACTATTTAACGTTATACGTAGGAAGCTATTACTACATGGCGTTATACATTATAAGGTAGTACTACATAACTTTATTCGTTATAAGGTAATCAAATATAACGTTATACGTTATAAGGTAATACTATTTAACGTTACACGTTAGAAGCTATTACTCTATGACGTTATACGTTATAAGGTAATACTATATAACGTTATACGTTAAAAGGTAATCCTATATAACGCTGTACGTTATAAGGTAATACTAGATAACGTTATACGTTATAAGGTAACCCTATATAACGCTGTATGTTATAAGGTAATAATAGATAACGTTATACGTTAGAAGCTATTACTATATGACGTTGTACGTTATAAGGTAATACAAGATAACGTTATACGTTGTAAGGTAATACTATATAACGTTGTACGTTAGAAGCCATTACTATATATATACTATATATTGTACGTTATTAGGTAATAGCTTATAACGTTATACGTTAGAAGGTATTACTATATGACGTTATGCCTTATAAGGTAATACTATATAACGTTATACGTCAGAAGCTATTACTATATGACGTTTTACCTTATCAGGTAATACTATATAGCGTTATACGTTATAAGGCAATACTATATAACGCTGTACGTTATAAGGTAATACTAGATAACGTTATACCTTATAAGGTAATACTATTTAACGTTATATGTAGGAAGCTATTACTACATGGCGTTATACCTTATAAGGTAGTACTACATAACTTTATTCGTTATAAGGTAATCAAATATAACGTTATATGTTATAAGGTAATACAATATAACATTATACGTCAGAAGCTATTACTATATGACGTTATACGTTATAAGGTAATAGTACATAACGTTATACGTTATAAGGTAATACTACATAACATTATTCGTTATAAGGTAATAATATATAACGTTGTACGTTATAAGTTAATATTATACAACGTTATACCATAGGAGGTATTACTATGTAACGTTATACGTAGGAAGCTATTACTATATGACGTTATACGTTGTAAGGTTATGGTACATAACGTTATACGTTAGAAGCTATTACTATATGACGTTATACCTTATAAGGTAATACTATATAACGTTATACGTTAGAAGCTCTTACTATATGACGTTATACCTTATCAGGTAATACTATATAACGTTATACGTTATAAGGTAATACTATATAACGCTGTACGTTATAAGGTAATACTAGATAACGTTATACCTTATAAGGTAATACTATTTAACGCTATATGTAGGAAGCTATTACTACATGGCGTTATACCTTATAAGGTAGTACTACATAACTTTATTCGTTATAAGGTAATCAAATATAACGTTATACGTTATAAGGTAATACAATATAACATTATACGTCAGAAGCTATTACTATATGACGTAATACGTTATAAGGTAATAGTACATAACGTTATACGTTATAAGGTAATACTACATAACATTATTCGTTATAAGGTAATAATATATAACGTTGTACGTTATAAGTTAACATTATACAACGTTATACCATAGGAGATATTACTATGTAACGTTATACGTAGGAAACTATTACTATATGACGTTATACGTTGTAAGGTAATGGTACATAACGTTATACGTTAGAAGCTATTACTATATGACGTTATACCTTATAAGGTAATACTATATAACGTTATACGTTAGAAGCTATTACTATGTAACTTTATACGTTGGAAGCTATTACTATATGACCTTATACGTTAGAAGCTATTACTCTATGACGTTATACGTTATAAGGTAATACTATATAACGTTATACGTTAGAAGCTATTACTCTATGACGTTATACGTTATACGGTAATACTATATAACGTTATACGGTAGAAGATATTACTATATAACGTTGTACGTTATTAGGTAATAGCTTATAACGTTATACGTTAGAAGGTATTACTATATAACGTTATACCTTATAAGGTAATACTATTTAGCGTTATACGTTAGAAGCTATTACTATATAACGTTGTACGTTATTAGGTAATAGCTTATAACGTTATACGTTAGAAGGTATTACTATATAACGTTATACCTTATAAGGTAATACTAGTTAACGTTATACGTAGGAAGCTATTACTACATGGCGTTATACCTTATAAGGTAATACTAGATAACGTTATACGTTATAAGGTAATACTATATAACGTTATACGTTAGAAGGTAATACTACATAACGTTATACGTTATAAGGTAGTGCTATATAATGTTATACGTCAGAAGCTATTACTCCATGACGTTATACGTTATAAGGTAATACTATATAACGTTATACGTTAGAAGCTATTACTATGTAACTTTATACGTTGGAAGCTATTACTATATGACGTTATACGTTAGAAGCTATTACTCTATGACGTTATACGTAATATGGTAATACTATATAACGTTATACGTTAGATGCTATTACTATGTGACGTTATACGGTATAAGGTAATACTATATAGCGTTATACGTTAGAAGGTATTACTATATAACGTTATACCTTATAAGGTAATACTATTTAACGTTAAGGTAATACTATATGACGTTATACGTTGTAAGGTAATAGTACATAACGTTATACGTTAGAAGCTATAACTATATTACGTTATACGTTATAAGGTAATACTATATAACGTTGTACGTTATTAGGCAATAGCTTATAACGTTATACGTTAGAAGGTATTACTATATGACGTTATGCCTTATAAGGTAATACTATATAACGTTATACGTCAGAAGCTATTACTATATGACGTTTTACCTTATCGGGTAATACTATATAGCGTTATACGTTATAAGGCAATACTATATAACGCTGTACGTTATAAGGTAATACTAGATAACGTTATACCTTATAAGGTAATACTATTTAACGTTATATGTAGGAAGCTATTACTACATGGCGTTATACCTTATAAGGTAGTACTACATAACTTTATTCGTTATAAGGTAATCAAATATAACGTTATATGTTATAAGGTAATACAATATAACATTATACGTCAGAAGCTATTACTATATGACGTTATACGTTATAAGGTAATAGTACATAACGTTATACGTTATAAGGTAATACTACATAACATTATTCGTTATAAGGTAATAATATATAACGTTGTACGTTATAAGTTAATATTATACAACGTTATACCATAGGAGGTATTACTATGTAACGTTATACGTAGGAAGCTATTACTATATGACGTTATACTTTGTAAGGTTATGGTACATAACGTTATACGTTAGAAGCTATTACTATATGACGTTATACCTTATAAGGTAATACTATATAACGTTATACGTTAGAAGCTATTACTCTATGACGTTATACGTTATAAGGTAATACTATATAACGTTATACGTGAGAAGCTATTACTCTATGACGTTATACGTTATAAGGTAATACTATATAACGTTATACGTTAAAAGCTATGACTATATGACGTTATACCTTATAAGGTAATACTATATAACGTTATACGTTAGAATCTATTACTCTATGACGTTATACGTTATACGGTAATACTATATAACGTTATACGTTAGAAGCTATTACTATATGACGTTGTACGTTATAAGGTAATAATAGATAACGTAATACGTTATAAGGTAATACTATATAACGTTGTACGTTAGAAGCCATTACTATGTGACGTTATACCCTATAAGGTAGTACTATATAATGCTATACGTCAGAAGCTATTACTATATGACGTTATACGTTATAAGGTAATACTATATAACGTTGTACGTTAGAAGCCATTACTATATGACGTTATACCTTATAAGGTAATACTATTTAACGTTATACGTAGGAAGCTATTACTACATGGCGTTATACATTATAAGGTAGTACTACATAACTTTATTCGTTATAAGGTAATCAAATATAACGTTATACGTTATAAGGTAATACTGTATAACATTATACGTTAGAAGCTATTACTCTATGACGTTATACGTTATAAGGTAATACTATATAACGTTATACGTTAGAAGCTATTACTCTATGACATTATACGTTATAAGGTAATACTATTTAACGTTATACGTTAGAAGCTATTACTATATGACGTTATACGTTATAAGGTAATACTATATAACGTTATACGTTAAAAGGTAATCCTATATAACGCTGTACGTTATAAGGTAATACTAGATAACGTTATACGTTATAAGGTAACCCTATATAACGCTGTATGTTATAAGGTAATAATAGATAACGTTATACGTTAGAAGCTATTACTATATGACGTTGTACGTTATAAGGTAATACAAGATAACGTTATACGTTATAAGGTAATACTATATAACGTTGTACGTTAGAAGCCATTACTATATATATACTATATATTGTACGTTATTAGGTAATAGCTTATAACGTTATACGTTAGAAGGTATTACTATATAACGTTATACCTTATAAGGTAATACTATTTAACGTTATACGTTAGAAGCTATTACTATATAACGTTGTACGTTATTAGGTAATAGCTTATAACGTTATACGTTAGAAGGTATTACTATATAACGTTATACCTTATAAGGTAATACTAGTTAACGTTATACGTAGGAAGCTATTACTACATGGCGTTATACCTTATAAGGTAATACTATATAACGTTATACGTTAGAAGGTATTACTATATGACGTTATACCTTATAAGGTTATACTATATAACGTTATACGTCAGAAGCTATTACTATATGACGTTTTACGTTATAAGGTAATACTATATAGCGTTATACGTTAGAAGCTATTACTATATGACGTTATACCTTATCAGGTAATACTATATAACGTTATACGTTATAAGGTAATACTATATAACGCTGTACGTTATAAGGTAATACTAGATAACGTTATACCTTATAAGGTAATACTATTTAACGCTATATGTAGGAAGCTATTACTACATGGCGTTATACCTTATAAGGTAGTACTACATAACTTTATTCGTTATAAGGTAATCAAATATAACGTTATACGTTATAAGGTAATACAATATAACATTATACGTCAGAAGCTATTACTATATGACGTAATACGTTATAAGGTAATAGTACATAACGTTATACGTTATAAGGTAATACTACATAACATTATTCGTTATAAGGTAATAATATATAACGTTGTACGTTATAAGTTAACATTATACAACGTTATACCATAGGAGGTATTACTATGTAACGTTATACGTAGGAAACTATTACTATATGACGTTATACGTTGTAAGGTAATGGTACATAACGTTATACGTTAGAAGCTATTACTATATGACGTTATACCTTATAAGGTAATACTATATAACGTTATACGTTAGAAGCTATTACTATGTAACTTTATACGTTGGAAGCTATTACTATATGACCTTATACGTTAGAAGCTATTACTCTATGACGTTATACGTTATAAGGTAATACTATATAACGTTATACGTTAGAAGCTATTACTCTATGACGTTATACGTTATACGGTAATACTATATAACGTTATACGGTAGAAGATATTACTATATAACGTTGTACGTTATTAGGTAATAGCTTATAACGTTATACGTTAGAAGGTATTACTATATAACGTTATACCTTATAAGGTAATACTATTTAACGTTATACGTTAGAAGCTATTACTATATAACGTTGTACGTTATTAGGTAATAGCTTATAACGTTATACGTTAGAAGCTATTACTCTATGACGTTATACGTAATATGGTAATACTATATAACGTTATACGTTAGATGCTATTACTATGTGACGTTATACGGTATAAGGTAATACTATATAGCGTTATACGTTATAAGGTAATACTATATAACGTTGTACGTTATTAGGTAATAGCTTATAACGTTATACGTTAGAAGGTATTACTATATAACGTTATACCTTATAAGGTAATACTATTTAACGTTAAGGTAATACTATATGACGTTATACGTTGTAAGGTAATAGTACATAACGTTATACGTTAGAAGCTATAACTATATTACGTTATACGTTATAAGGTAATACTATATAACGTTGTACGTTATTAGGCAATAGCTTATAACGTTATACGTTAGAAGGTACTACTATATGACGTTATGCCTTATAAGGTAATACTATATAACGTTATACGTCAGAAGCTATTACTATATGACGTTTTACCTTATCAGGTAATACTATATAGCGTTATACGTTATAAGGCAATACTATATAACGCTGTACGTTATAAGGTAATACTAGATAACGTTATACCTTATAAGGTAATACTATTTAACGTTATATGTAGGAAGCTATTACTACATGGCGTTATACCTTATAAGGTAGTACTACATAACTTTATTCGTTATAAGGTAATCAAATATAACGTTATATGTTATAAGGTAATACAATATAACATTATACGTCAGAAGCTATTACTATATGACGTTATACGTTATAAGGTAATAGTACATAACGTTATACGTTATAAGGTAATACTACATAACATTATTCGTTATAAGGTAATAATATATAACGTTGTACGTTATAAGTTAATATTATACAACGTTATACCATAGGAGGTATTACTATGTAACGTTATACGTAGGAAGCTATTACTATATGACGTTATACGTTGTAAGGTTATGGTACATAACGTTATACGTTAGAAGCTATTACTATATGACGTTATACCTTATAAGGTAATACTATATAACGTTATACGTTAGAAGCTCTTACTATATGACGTTATACCTTATCAGGTAATACTATATAACGTTATACGTTATAAGGTAATACTATATAACGCTGTACGTTATAAGGTAATACTAGATAACGTTATACCTTATAAGGTAATACTATTTAACGCTATATGTAGGAAGCTATTACTACATGGCGTTATACCTTATAAGGTAGTACTACATAACTTTATTCGTTATAAGGTAATCAAATATAACGTTATACGTTATAAGGTAATACAATATAACATTATACGTCAGAAGCTATTACTATATGACGTAATACGTTATAAGGTAATAGTACATAACGTTATACGTTATAAGGTAATACTACATAACATTATTCGTTATAAGGTAATAATATATAACGTTGTACGTTATAAGTTAACATTATACAACGTTATACCATAGGAGATATTACTATGTAACGTTATACGTAGGAAACTATTACTATATGACGTTATACGTTGTAAGGTAATGGTACATAACGTTATACGTTAGAAGCTATTACTATATGACGTTATACCTTATAAGGTAATACTATATAACGTTATACGTTAGAAGCTATTACTATGTAACTTTATACGTTGGAAGCTATTACTATATGACCTTATACGTTAGAAGCTATTACTCTATGACGTTATACGTTATAAGGTAATACTATATAACGTTATACGTTAGAAGCTATTACTCTATGACGTTATACGTTATACGGTAATACTATATAACGTTATACGGTAGAAGATATTACTATATAACGTTGTACGTTATTAGGTAATAGCTTATAACGTTATACGTTAGAAGGTATTACTATATAACGTTATACCTTATAAGGTAATACTATTTAGCGTTATACGTTAGAAGCTATTACTATATAACGTTGTACGTTATTAGGTAATAGCTTATAACGTTATACGTTAGAAGGTATTACTATATAACGTTATACATTATAAGGTAATACTAGTTAACGTTATACGTAGGAAGCTATTACTACATGGCGTTATACCTTATAAGGTAATACTAGATAACGTTATACGTTATAAGGTAATACTATATAACGTTATACGTTAGAAGGTAATACTACATAACGTTATACGTTATAAGGTAGTGCTATATAATGTTATACGTCAGAAGCTATTACTCTATGACGTTATACGTTATAAGGTAATACTATATAACGTTATACGTTAGAAGCTATTACTATGTAACTTTATACGTTGGAAGCTATTACTATATGACGTTATACGTTAGAAGCTATTACTCTATGACGTTATACGTAATATGGTAATACTATATAACGTTATACGTTAGATGCTATTACTATGTGACGTTATACGGTATAAGGTAATACTATATAGCGTTATACGTTATAAGGTAATACTATATAACGTTGTACGTTATTAGGTAATAGCTTATAACGTTATACGTTAGAAGGTATTACTATATAACGTTATACCTTATAAGGTAATACTATTTAACGTTAAGGTAATACTATATGACGTTATACGTTGTAAGGTAATAGTACATAACGTTATACGTTAGAAGCTATAACTATATTACGTTATACGTTATAAGGTAATACTATATAACGTTGTACGTTATTAGGCAATAGCTTATAACGTTATACGTTAGAAGGTATTACTATATGACGTTATGCCTTATAAGGTAATACTATATAACGTTATACGTCAGAAGCTATTACTATATGACGTTTTACCTTATCGGGTAATACTATATAGCGTTATACGTTATAAGGCAATACTATATAACGCTGTACGTTATAAGGTAATACTAGATAACGTTATACCTTATAAGGTAATACTATTTAACGTTATATGTAGGAAGCTATTACTACATGGCGTTATACCTTATAATGTAGTACTACATAACTTTATTCGTTATAAGGTAATCAAATATAACGTTATATGTTATAAGGTAATACAATATAACATTATACGTCAGAAGCTATTACTATATGACGTTATACGTTATAAGGTAATAGTACATAACGTTATACGTTATAAGGTAATACTACATAACATTATTCGTTATAAGGTAATAATATATAACGTTGTACGTTATAAGTTAATATTATACAACGTTATACCATAGGAGGTATTACTATGTAACGCTATACGTAGGAAGCTATTACTATATGACGTTATACGTTGTAAGGTTATGGTACATAACGTTATACGTTAGAAGCTATTACTATATGACGTTATACCTTATAAGGTAATACTATATAACGTTATACGTTAGAAGCTATTACTCTATGACGTTATACGTTATAAGGTAATACTATATAACGTTATACGTGAGAAGCTATTACTCTATGACGTTATACGTTATAAGGTAATACTATATAACGTTATACGTTAAAAGCTATGACTATATGACGTTATACCTTATAAGGTAATACTATATAACGTTATACGTTAGAATCTATTACTCTATGACGTTATACGTTATACGGTAATACTATATAACGTTATACGTTAGAAGCTATTACTATATGACGTTGTACGTTATAAGGTAATAATAGATAACGTAATACGTTATAAGGTAATACTATATAACGTTGTACGTTAGAAGCCATTACTATGTGACGTTATACCCTATAAGGTAGTACTATATAATGCTATACGTCAGAAGCTATTACTATATGACGTTATACGTTATAAGGTAATACTATATAACGTTGTACGTTAGAAGCCATTACTATATGACGTTATACCTTATAAGGTAATACTATTTAACGTTATACGTAGGAAGCTATTACTACATGGCGTTATACATTATAAGGTAGTACTACATAACTTTATTCGTTATAAGGTAATCAAATATAACGTTATACGTTATAAGGTAATACTATTTAACGTTATACGTTAGAAGCTATTACTCTATGACGTTATACGTTATAAGGTAATACTATATAACGTTATACGTTAAAAGGTAATCCTATATAACGCTGTACGTTATAAGGTAATACTAGATAACGTTATACGTTATAAGGTAACCCTATATAACGCTGTATGTTATAAGGTAATAATAGATAACGTTATACGTTAGAAGCTATTACTATATGACGTTGTACGTTATAAGGTAATACAAGATAACGTTATACGTTGTAAGGTAATACTATATAACGTTGTACGTTAGAAGCCATTACTATATATATACTATATATTGTACGTTATTAGGTAATAGCTTATAACGTTATACGTTAGAAGGTATTACTATATGACGTTATGCCTTATAAGGTAATACTATATAACGTTATACGTCAGAAGCTATTACTATATGACGTTTTACCTTATCAGGTAATACTATATAGCGTTATACGTTATAAGGCAATACTATATAACGCTGTACGTTATAAGGTAATACTAGATAACGTTATACCTTATAAGGTAATACTATTTAACGTTATATGTAGGAAGCTATTACTACATGGCGTTATACCTTATAAGGTAGTACTACATAACTTTATTCGTTATAAGGTAATCAAATATAACGTTATATGTTATAAGGTAATACAATATAACATTATACGTCAGAAGCTATTACTATATGACGTTATACGTTATAAGGTAATAGTACATAACGTTATACGTTATAAGGTAATACTACATAACATTATTCGTTATAAGGTAATAATATATAACGTTGTACGTTATAAGTTAATATTATACAACGTTATACCATAGGAGGTATTACTATGTAACGTTATACGTAGGAAGCTATTACTATATGACGTTATACGTTGTAAGGTTATGGTACATAACGTTATACGTTAGAAGCTATTACTATATGACGTTATACCTTATAAGGTAATACTATATAACGTTATACGTTAGAAGCTCTTACTATATGACGTTATACCTTATCAGGTAATACTATATAACGTTATACGTTATAAGGTAATACTATATAACGCTGTACGTTATAAGGTAATACTAGATAACGTTATACCTTATAAGGTAATACTATTTAACGCTATATGTAGGAAGCTATTACTACATGGCGTTATACCTTATAAGGTAGTACTACATAACTTTATTCGTTATAAGGTAATCAAATATAACGTTATACGTTATAAGGTAATACAATATAACATTATACGTCAGAAGCTATTACTATATGACGTAATACGTTATAAGGTAATAGTACATAACGTTATACGTTATAAGGTAATACTACATAACATTATTCGTTATAAGGTAATAATATATAACGTTGTACGTTATAAGTTAACATTATACAACGTTATACCATAGGAGATATTACTATGTAACGTTATACGTAGGAAACTATTACTATATGACGTTATACGTTGTAAGGTAATGGTACATAACGTTATACGTTAGAAGCTATTACTATATGACGTTATACCTTATAAGGTAATACTATATAACGTTATACGTTAGAAGCTATTACTATGTAACTTTATACGTTGGAAGCTATTACTATATGACCTTATACGTTAGAAGCTATTACTCTATGACGTTATACGTTATAAGGTAATACTATATAACGTTATACGTTAGAAGCTATTACTCTATGACGTTATACGTTATACGGTAATACTATATAACGTTATACGGTAGAAGATATTACTATATAACGTTGTACGTTATTAGGTAATAGCTTATAACGTTATACGTTAGAAGGTATTACTATATAACGTTATACCTTATAAGGTAATACTATTTAGCGTTATACGTTAGAAGCTATTACTATATAACGTTGTACGTTATTAGGTAATAGCTTATAACGTTATACGTTAGAAGGTATTACTATATAACGTTATACCTTATAAGGTAATACTAGTTAACGTTATACGTAGGAAGCTATTACTACATGGCGTTATACCTTATAAGGTAATACTAGATAACGTTATACGTTATAAGGTAATACTATATAACGTTATACGTTAGAAGGTAATACTACATAACGTTATACGTTATAAGGTAGTGCTATATAATGTTATACGTCAGAAGCTATTACTCTATGACGTTATACGTTATAAGGTAATACTATATAACGTTATACGTTAGAAGCTATTACTATGTAACTTTATACGTTGGAAGCTATTACTATATGACGTTATACGTTAGAAGCTATTACTCTATGACGTTATACGTAATATGGTAATACTATATAACGTTATACGTTAGATGCTATTACTATGTGACGTTATACGGTATAAGGTAATACTATATAGCGTTATACGTTATAAGGTAATACTATATAACGTTGTACGTTATTAGGTAATAGCTTATAACGTTATACGTTAGAAGGTATTACTATATAACGTTATACCTTATAAGGTAATACTATTTAACGTTAAGGTAATACTATATGACGTTATACGTTGTAAGGTAATAGTACATAACGTTATACGTTAGAAGCTATAACTATATTACGTTATACGTTATAAGGTAATACTATATAACGTTGTACGTTATTAGGCAATAGCTTATAACGTTATACGTTAGAAGGTATTACTATATGACGTTATGCCTTATAAGGTAATACTATATAACGTTATACGTCAGAAGCTATTACTATATGACGTTTTACCTTATCGGGTAATACTATATAGCGTTATACGTTATAAGGCAATACTATATAACGCTGTACGTTATAAGGTAATACTAGATAACGTTATACCTTATAAGGTAATACTATTTAACGTTATATGTAGGAAGCTATTACTACATGGCGTTATACCTTATAAGGTAGTACTACATAACTTTATTCGTTATAAGGTAATCAAATATAACGTTATATGTTATAAGGTAATACAATATAACATTATACGTCAGAAGCTATTACTATATGACGTTATACGTTATAAGGTAATAGTACATAACGTTATACGTTATAAGGTAATACTACATAACATTATTCGTTATAAGGTAATAATATATAACGTTGTACGTTATAAGTTAATATTATACAACGTTATACCATAGGAGGTATTACTATGTAACGTTATACGTAGGAAGCTATTACTATATGACGTTATACGTTGTAAGGTTATGGTACATAACGTTATACGTTAGAAGCTATTACTATATGACGTTATACCTTATAAGGTAATACTATATAACGTTATACGTTAGAAGCTATTACTCTATGACGTTATACGTTATAAGGTAATACTATATAACGTTATACGTGAGAAGCTATTACTCTATGACGTTATACGTTATAAGGTAATACTATATAACGTTATACGTTAAAAGCTATGACTATATGACGTTATACCTTATAAGGTAATACTATATAACGTTATACGTTAGAATCTATTACTCTATGACGTTATACGTTATACGGTAATACTATATAACGTTATACGTTAGAAGCTATTACTATATGACGTTGTACGTTATAAGGTAATAATAGATAACGTAATACGTTATAAGGTAATACTATATAACGTTGTACGTTAGAAGCCATTACTATGTGACGTTATACCCTATAAGGTAGTACTATATAATGCTATACGTCAGAAGCTATTACTATATGACGTTATACGTTATAAGGTAATACTATATAACGTTGTACGTTAGAAGCCATTACTATATGACGTTATACCTTATAAGGTAATACTATTTAACGTTATACGTAGGAAGCTATTACTACATGGCGTTATACATTATAAGGTAGTACTACATAACTTTATTCGTTATAAGGTAATCAAATATAACGTTATACGTTATAAGGTAATACTATTTAACGTTATACGTTAGAAGCTATTACTCTATGACGTTATACGTTATAAGGTAATACTATATAACGTTATACGTTAAAAGGTAATCCTATATAACGCTGTACGTTATAAGGTAATACTAGATAACGTTATACGTTATAAGGTAACCCTATATAACGCTGTATGTTATAAGGTAATAATAGATAACGTTATACGTTAGAAGCTATTACTATATGACGTTGTACGTTATAAGGTAATACAAGATAACGTTATACGTTATAAGGTAATACTATATAACGTTGTACGTTAGAAGCCATTACTATATATATACTATATATTGTACGTTATTAGGTAATAGCTTATAACGTTATACGTTAGAAGGTATTACTATATAACGTTATACCTTATAAGGTAATACTATTTAACGTTATACGTTAGAAGCTATTACTATATAACGTTGTACGTTATTAGGTAATAGCTTATAACGTTATACGTTAGAAGGTATTACTATATAACGTTATACCTTATAAGGTAATACTAGTTAACGTTATACGTAGGAAGCTATTACTACATGGCGTTATACCTTATAAGGTAATACTATATAACGTTATACGTTAGAAGGTATTACTATATGACGTTATACCTTATAAGGTTATACTATATAACGTTATACGTCAGTAGCTATTACTATATGACGTTTTACGTTATAAGGTAATACTATATAGTGTTATACGTTAGAAGCTATTACTATATGACGTTATACCTTATCAGGTAATACTATATAACGTTATACGTTATAAGGTAATACTATATAACGCTGTACGTTATAAGGTAATACTAGATAACGTTATACCTTATAAGGTAATACTATTTAACGCTATATGTAGGAAGCTATTACTACATGGCGTTATACCTTATAAGGTAGTACTACATAACTTTATTCGTTATAAGGTAATCAAATATAACGTTATACGTTATAAGGTAATACAATATAACATTATACGTCAGAAGCTATTACTATATGACGTAATACGTTATAAGGTAATAGTACATAACGTTATACGTTATAAGGTAATACTACATAACATTATTCGTTATAAGGTAATAATATATAACGTTGTACGTTATAAGTTAACATTATACAACGTTATACCATAGGAGGTATTACTATGTAACGTTATACGTAGGAAACTATTACTATATGACGTTATACGTTGTAAGGTAATGGTACATAACGTTATACGTTAGAAGCTATTACTATATGACGTTATACCTTATAAGGTAATACTATATAACGTTATACGTTAGAAGCTATTACTATGTAACTTTATACGTTGGAAGCTATTACTATATGACCTTATACGTTAGAAGCTATTACTCTATGACGTTATACGTTATAAGGTAATACTATATAACGTTATACGTTAGAAGCTATTACTCTATGACGTTATACGTTATACGGTAATACTATATAACGTTATACGGTAGAAGATATTACTATATAACGTTGTACGTTATTAGGCAATAGCTTATAACGTTATACGTTAGAAGGTATTACTATATAACGTTATACCTTATAAGGTAATACTATTTAACGTTATACGTTAGAAGCTATTACTATATAACGTTGTACGTTATTAGGTAATAGCTTATAACGTTATACGTTAGAAGCTATTACTCTATGACGTTATACGTAATATGGTAATACTATATAACGTTATACGTTAGATGCTATTACTATGTGACGTTATACGGTATAAGGTAATACTATATAGCGTTATACGTTATAAGGTAATACTATATAACGTTGTACGTTATTAGGTAATAGCTTATAACGTTATACGTTAGAAGGTATTACTATATAACGTTATACCTTATAAGGTAATACTATTTAACGTTAAGGTAATACTATATGACGTTATACGTTGTAAGGTAATAGTACATAACGTTATACGTTAGAAGCTATAACTATATTACGTTATACGTTATAAGGTAATACTATATAACGTTGTACGTTATTAGGCAATAGCTTATAACGTTATACGTTAGAAGGTATTACTATATGACGTTATGCCTTATAAGGTAATACTATATAACGTTATACGTCAGAAGCTATTACTATATGACGTTTTACCTTATCAGGTAATACTATATAGCGTTATACGTTATAAGGCAATACTATATAACGCTGTACGTTATAAGGTAATACTAGATAACGTTATACCTTATAAGGTAATACTATTTAACGTTATATGTAGGAAGCTATTACTACATGGCGTTATACCTTATAAGGTAGTACTACATAACTTTATTCGTTATAAGGTAATCAAATATAACGTTATATGTTATAAGGTAATACAATATAACATTATACGTCAGAAGCTATTACTATATGACGTTATACGTTATAAGGTAATAGTACATAACGTTATACGTTATAAGGTAATACTACATAACATTATTCGTTATAAGGTAATAATATATAACGTTGTACGTTATAAGTTAATATTATACAACGTTATACCATAGGAGGTATTACTATGTAACGTTATACGTAGGAAGCTATTACTATATGGCGTTATACGTTGTAAGGTTATGGTACATAACGTTATACGTTAGAAGCTATTACTATATGACGTTATACCTTATAAGGTAATACTATATAACGTTATACGTTAGAAGCTATTACTCTATGACGTTATACGTTATATGGTAATACTATATAACGTTATACGTGAGAAGCTATCACTCTATGACGTTATACGTTATAAGGTAATACTATATAACGTTATACGTTAAAAGCTATGACTATATGACGTTATACCTTATAAGGTAATACTATATAACGTTATACGTTAGAATCTATTACTCTATGACGTTATACGTTATACGGTAATACTATATAACGTTATACGTTAGAAGCTATTACTATATGACGTTGTACGTTATAAGGTAATAATAGATAACGTAATACGTTATAAGGTAATACTATATAACGTTGTACGTTAGAAGCCATTACTATGTGACGTTATACCCTATAAGGTAGTACTATATAATGCTATACGTCAGAAGCTATTACTATATGACTTTATACGTTATAAGGTAATACTATATAGCGTTGTACGTTAGAAGCCATTACTATGTGACGTTATACCTTATAAGGTAATACTATTTAACGTTATACGTAGGAAGCTATTACTACATGGCGTTATACATTATAAGGTAGTACTACATAACTTTATTCGTTATAAGGTAATCAAATATAACGTTATACGTTATAAGGTAATACTGTATAACATTATACGTTAGAAGCTATTACTCTATGACGTTATACGTTATAAGGTAATACTATATAACGTTATACGTTAGAAGCTATTACTCTATGACATTATACGTTATAAGGTAATACTATTTAACGTTATACGTTAGAAGCTATTACTATATGACGTTATACGTTATAAGGTAATACTATATAACGTTATACGTTAAAAGGTAATCCTATATAACGCTGTACGTTATAAGGTAATACTAGATAACGTTATACGTTATAAGGTAACCCTATATAACGCTGTATGTTATAAGGTAATAATAGATAACGTTATACGTTAGAAGCTATTACTATATGACGTTGTACGTTATAAGGTAATACAAGATAACGTTATACGTTATAAGGTAATACTATATAACGTTGTACGTTAGAAGCCATTACTATGTGACGTTATACCTTATAAGGTAGTACTATATAATGCTATACGTCAGAAGCTATTACTATATGACGTTATACGTTATAAGGTAATACTATATAACGTTATACGTTAGAAGGTATTACTATATGACGTTATACCTTATAAGGTTATACCATATAACGTTATACGTCAGAAGCTATTACTATATGACGTTTTACGTTATAAGGTAATACTATATAGCGTTATACGTTAGAAGCTATTACTATATGACGTTATACCTTATCAGGTAATACTATATAACGTTATACGTTATAAGGTAATACTATATAACGCTGTACGTTATAAGGTAATACTAGATAACGTTATACCTTATAAGGTAATACTATTTAACGCTATATGTAGGAAGCTATTACTACATGGCGTTATACCTTATAAGGTAGTACTACATAACTTTAATCGTTATAACGTAATCAAATATAACGTTATACGTTATAAGGTAATACAATATAACATTATACGTCAGAAGCTATTACTATATGACGTAATACGTTATAAGGTAATAGTACATAACGTTATACGTTATAAGGTAATACTACATAACATTATTCGTTATAAGGTAATAATATATAACGTTGTACGTTATAAGTTAACATTATACAACGTTATACCATAGGAGGTATTACTATGTAACGTTATACGTAGGAAACTATTATTATATGACGTTATACGTTGTAAGGTAATGGTACATAACGTTATACGTTAGAAGCTATTACTATATGACGTTATACCTTATAAGGTAATACTATATAACGTTATACGTTAGAAGCTATTACTATGTAACTTTATACGTTGGAAGCTATTACTATATGACCTTATACGTTAGAAGCTATTACTCTATGACGTTATACGTTATAAGGTAATACTATATAACGTTATACGTTAGAAGCTATTACTCTATGACGTTATACGTTATACGGTAATACTATATAACGTTACACGGTAGAAGATATTACTATATAACGTTGTACGTTATTAGGTAATAGCTTATAACGTTATACGTTAGAAGGTATTACTATATAACGTTATACCTTATAAGGTAATACTATTTAACGTTATACGTTAGAAGCTATTACTATATAACGTTGTACGTTATTAGGTAATAGCTTATAACGTTATACGTTAGAAGGTATTACTATATAACGTTATACCTTATAAGGTAATACTAGTTAACGTTATACGTAGGAAGCTATTACTACATGGCGTTATACCTTATAAGGTAATACTAGATAACGTTATACGTTATAAGGTAATACTATATAACGTTATACGTTAGAAGGTAATACTATACAACGTTGTATGTTATAAGGTAATACTACATAACGTTATACGTTATAAGGTAGTGCTATATAATGTTATACGTCAGAAGCTATTACTCTATGACGTTATACGTTATAAGGTAATACTATATAACGTTATACGTTAGAAGCTATTACTATGTAACTTTATACGTTGGAAGCTATTACTATATGACGTTATACGTTAGAAGCTATTACTCTATAACGTTATACGTTATAAGGTAATACTATATAACGCTATACGTTAGAAGCTATTACTCTATGACGTTATACGTAATATGGTAATACTATATAACGTTATACGTTAGATGCTATTACTATGTGACGTTATACGGTATAAGGTAATACTATATAGCGTTATACGTTATAAGGTAATACTATATAACGTTGTACGTTATTAGGTAATAGCTTATAACGTTATACGTTAGAAGGTATTACTATATAACGTTATACCTTATAAGGTAATACTATTTAACGTTAAGGAAATACTATATGACGTTATACGTTGTAAGGTAATAGTACATAACGTTATACGTTAGAAGCTATAACTATATTACGTTATACGTTATAAGGTAATACTATATAACGTTGTACGTTATTAGGCAATAGCTTATAACGTTATACGTTAGAAGGTATTACTATATGACGTTATGCCTTATAAGGTAATACTATATAACGTTATACGTCAGAAGCTATTACTATATGACGTTATACGTTATAAGGTAATAGTACATAACGTTATACGTTATAAGGTAATGCTACATAACATTATTCGTTATAAGGTAATAATATATAACGTTGTACGTTATAAGTTAATATTATACAACGTTACACCATAGGAGGTATTACTATGTAACGTTATACGTAGGAAGCTATTACTATATGACGTTATACGTTGTAAGGTTATGGTACATAACGTTATACGTTAGAAGCTATTACTATATGACGTTATACCTTATAAGGTAATACTATATAACGTTATACGTTAGAAGCTATTACTCTATGACGTTATACGTTATAAGGTAATACTATATAACGTTATACGTGAGAAGCTATTACTCTATGACGTTATACGTTATAAGGTAATACTATATAACGTTATACGTTAAAAGCTATGACTATATGACGTTATACCTTATAAGGTAATACTATATAACGTTGTACGTTAGAAGCCATTACTATGTGACGTTATACGTTTTAAGGTAGTACTATATAATGTTATACGTCAGAAGCTATTAATATATGACGTTATACGTTATAAGGTAATAGTACATAACGTTATACGTTATAAGGTAATGCTACATAACATTATAAGTTATAAGGTAATAATATATAACGTTGTACGTTATAAGGTAATACTAGATAACGTTATACGTTATAAGGTAATACTATATAACGTTGTACGCTAGAAGCCATTACTATGTGACGTTATACCTTATAAGGTAGTACTATATAATGTTATACGTCAGAAGCTATTACTATATGACGTTATACGTTATAAGGTAATACTATATAGCGTTATACGTTAGAAACTATTACTATATGACGTTATACCTTATCAGGTAATACTATATAACGTTATACGTTAGAAGCTATTACTATATGACGTTGTACGTTATAAGGTAATACTAGATAACGTTATACGTTATAAGGTAATCCTATATAACGTTGTACGTTATAAGGTAATATTAGATAACGATATACGTTATAAGGTAATACTATATAACGTTGTACGTTATTAGGTAATAGCTTATAACGTTATACGTTAGAAGGTATTACTATATAACGTTATACCTTATAAGGTAATACTATTTAACGTTATACGTAGGAAGGTATTACTACATGGCGTTATACCTTAGAAGGTAGTGCTACATAACTTTATTCGTTATAAGGTAATCAAATATAACGTTATACGTTATAATGTAATACTATATAACTTTGTACGTTATTTAGTAATACTATATAACGTTATACGTTATAAGGTAATACTATATAACATTATACGTGAGAAGCTACTGCTATATGACGTTATACGTTATAAGGTAATAGTACATAACGTTATACGTTATAAGGTAATACTACATAACATTATTCGTTATAAGGTAATAATATATAACGTTGTACGTTATAAGTTAATATTATACAACGTTATACCATAGGAAGTATTACTATGTAACATTATACCATAGCAGGTATTACTATGTAACGTTATACGTAGGAAGCTATTACTATATGACGTTATACGTTGTAAGGTGATGGTACATAACGTTATACGTTAGAAGCTATTATTATATGACGTTATTCCTTATAAGGTAATACTATATAACGTTATACGTTAGAAGCTATTACTATGTAACTTTATACGTTGGAAGCAATGACTATATGGCGTTATAAGTTAGAAGCTATTACTCTATGACGTTATACGTTATAAGGTAATACAATATAACGTTATACGTTAGAAGCTATTCCTATATGACGTTATACGTTATAAGGTAATACTATATAACGTTATACGTTAGAAGCTAATACTATATGACGTTATACGTCATAAGGTAATACTATATAACGTTATACGTTAGAATCTATTACTCTATGACGTTATACGTTATACGGTAATACTATATAACGTTATACGTTAGAAGCTATTACTATATGACGTTGTACGTTATAAGGTAATACTAGATAACGTTATACGTTATAAGGTAATACTATATAACGTTGTACGTTAGAAGCCATTACTATGTGACGTTATACCTTATAAGGTAGTACTATATAATGCTATACGTCAGAAGCTATTACTATATGACGTTATACGTTATAAGGTAATACTATATAACGTTGTACGTTAGAAGCCATTACTATGTGACGTTATACCTTATAAGGTAATACTATTTAACGTTATACGTAGGAAGCTATTACTACATGGCGTTATACCTTATAAGGTAGTACTACATAACTTTATTCGTTATAAGGTAATCAAATATAACGTTGTACGTTATAAGGTAATACTATATAACATTATACGTCAGAAGCTATTACTATATGACGTTATACGTTATAAGGTAGTAGTACATAACGTTGTACGTTATGAGGTAATACTACATAACATTATACGTTATAAGGTAATAATATATAACGTTATACGTTAGAAGCTATTACTATGTAACTTTATACGTTGGAAGCTATAACTATATGACGTTATACGTTATAAGGTAATACTATATAACGTTATACGTTAGAAGCTATTACTCTATGACGTTATACGTTATGCGGTAATACTATATAACGTTATACGTTAGAAGCTATTACTATATGACGTTATACCTTATAAGGTAATACTATATAACGTTATACGTTAGAAGCTATTACTATGTAACTTTATACGCTGGAAGCAATGACTATATGGCGTTATAAGTTAGAAGCTATTACTCTATGACGTTATACGTTATAAGGTAATACTATATAACGTTATACGTTAGAAGCTATTACTATATGACGTTATACCTTATAAGGTAATACTATATAACGTTATACGTTAGAAGCTATTACTATGTAACTTTATACGTTGGAAGCAATGACTATATGGCGTTATAAGTTAGAAGCTATTACTCTATGACGTTATACGTTATAAGGTAGTACTATATAACGTTATACGTTAGAAGCTAATACTATATGACGTTATACGTCATAAGGTAATACTATATAACGTTATACGTTAGAAGCTATGACTGTATGACGTTATACCTTATAAGGTAATACTATATAACGTTATACGTTAGAATCTATTACTCTATGACGTTATACGTTATACGGTAATACTATATAACGTTATACGTTAGAAGCTATTACTATATGACGTTGTACGTTATGAGGTAATAATAGATAACGTAATACGTTATAAGGTAATACTATATAACGTTGTACGTTAGAAGCCATTACTATGTGATGTTATACCTTATAAGGTAGTACTATATAATGCTATACGTCAGAAGCTATTACTATATGACGTTATACGTTATAAGGTAATACTATATAACGTTGTACGTTAGAAGCCATTACTATGTGACGTTATACCTTATAAGGTAATACTATTTAACGTTATACGTAGGAAGCTATTACTACATGGCGTTATACATTATAAGGTAGTACTACATAACTTTATTCGTTATAAGGTAATCAAATATAACGTTATACGTTATAAGGTAATACTGTATAACATTATACGTTAGAAGCTATTACTCTATGACGTTATACGTTATACGGTAATACTATATAACTTTATACTTTAGAAGCTATTACTATATGACGTTGTACGTTATAAGGTAATACTAGATAACGTTATACGATATAAGGTAATACTACATAACATTATACGTTATAAGGTAATACTATATAACATTGTACGTTAGAAGCTATTACTATGTAACTTTATACGTTGGAAGCAATGACTATATGGCGTTATAAGTTAGAAGCTATTACTCTATGACGTTATACGTTATAAGGTAATACTATATAACGTTATACGTTAGAAGCTATTACTCTATGACGTTATACGTTATAAGGTAATACTATATAACATTATACGTCAGAAGCTATTACTATATGACGTTATACGTTATAAGGTAATAGTACATAACGTTATACGTTATAAGCTAATACTACATAACATTATACGTTATAAGGTAATTATATATAACGTTATACGTTATAAGGTAATAATATATAACGTTATACGTTAGAAGCTATTACTATGTAACTTTATACGTTGGAAGCTATTACTATATGACGTTATACGTTATAAGGTAATACTATATAACGTTATACGTTAGAAGCTATTACTCTATGACGTTATACGTTATGCGGTAATACTATATAACGTTAAACGTTAGAAGCTATTACTATGTAACTTTATACGTTGGAAGCAATGACTATATGGCGTTATAAGTTAGAAGCTATTACTCTATGACGTTATACGTTATAAGGTAATACTATATAACGTTATACGTTAGAAGCTATTACTATATGACGTTATACCTTATAAGGTAATACTATATAACGTTATACGTTAGAAGCTATTACTATGTAACTTTATACGTTGGAAGCAATGACTATATGGCGTTATAAGTTAGAAGCTATTACTCTATGACGTTATACGTTATAAGGTAATACTATATAACGTTATACGTTAGAAGCTATTACTCTATGACGTTATACGTTATAAGGTAATACTATATAACGTTATACGTTAGAAGCTAATACTATATGACGTTATACGTCATAAGGTAATACTATATAACGTTATACGTTAGAAGCTATGACTATATGACGTTATACCTTATAAGGTAATACTATATAACGTTATACGTTAGAATCTATTACTCTATGACGTTATACGTTATACGGTAATACTATATAACGTTATACGTTAGAAGCTATTACTATATGACGTTGTACGTTATAAGGTAATAATAGATAACGTAATACGTTATAAGGTAATACTATATAACGTTGTACGTTAGAAGCCATTACTATGTGACGTTATACCTTATAAGGTAGTACTATATAATGCTATACGTCAGAAGCTATTACTATATGACGTTATACGTTATAAGGTAATTCTATATAACGTTGTACGTTAGAAGCCATTACTATGTGACGTTATACCTTATAAGGTAATACTATTTAACGTTATACGTAGGAAGCTATTACTACATGGAATTATACATTATAAGGTAGTACTACATAACTTTATTCGTTATAAGGTAATCAAATATAACGTTATACGTTATAAGGTAATACTGTATAATATTATACGTTAGAAGCTATTACTCTATGACGTTATACGTTATACGGTAATACTATATAACTTTATACTTTAGAAGCTATTACTATATGACGTTGTACGTTATAAGGTAATACTAGATAACGTTATACGTTATAAGGTAATACTACATAACATTATACGTTATAAGGTAATAATATATAACGTTATACGTTAGAAGCTATTACTATGTAACTTTATACGTTGGAAGCTATTACTATATGACGTTATACGTTATACGGTAATACTATATAACGTTAAACGTTAGAAGCTATTACTCTAGGACGTTATACGTTATAAGGTAATACTATATAACGTTATACGTTAGAAGCTATTACTCTATGACATTATACGTTATAAGGTAATACTATTTAACGTTATACGTTAGAAGCTATTACTATATGACGTTATACGTTATAAGGTAATACTATATAACGTTATACGTTAAAAGGTAATCCTATATAACGCTGTACGTTATAAGGTAATACTAGATAACGTTATACGTTATAAGGTAATCCTATATAACGCTGTACGTTATAAGGTAATACTAGATAACGTTATACGTTAGAAGCTATTACTATATAACGTTACACCTTATAAGGTAATACTATTTAACGTTATACGTTAGAAGCTATTACTATATAACGTTGTACGTTATTAGGTAATAGCTTATAACGTTATACGTTAGAAGGTATTACTATATAACGTTATACCTTATAAGGTAATACTAGTTAACGTTATACGTAGGAAGCTATTACTACATGGCGTTATACCTTATAAGGTAATACTATATAACGTTATACGTTAGAAGGTATTACTATATGACGTTATACCTTATAAGGTTATACTATATAACGTTATACGTCAGAAGCTATTACTATATGACGTTTTACGTTATAAGGTAATACTATATAGCGTTATACGTTAGAAGCTCTTACTATATGACGTTATACCTTATCAGGTAATACTATATAACGTTATACGTTATAAGGTAATACTATATAACGCTGTACGTTATAAGGTAATACTAGATAACGTTATACCTTATAAGGTAATACTATTTAACGCTATATGTAGGAAGCTATTACTACATGGCGTTATACCTTATAAGGTAGTACTACATAACTTTATTCGTTATAAGGTAATCAAATATAACGTTATACGTTATAAGGTAATACAATATAACATTATACGTCAGAAGCTATTACTATATGACGTAATACGTTATAAGGTAATAGTACATAACGTTATACGTTATAAGGTAATACTACATAACATTATTCGTTATAAGGTAATAATATATAACGTTGTACGTTATAAGTTAACATTATACAACGTTATACCATAGGAGATATTACTATGTAACGTTATACGTAGGAAACTATTACTATATGACGTTATACGTTGTAAGGTAATGGTACATAACGTTATACGTTAGAAGCTATTACTATATGACGTTATACCTTATAAGGTAATACTATATAACGTTATACGTTAGAAGCTATTACTATGTAACTTTATACGTTGGAAGCTATT
The DNA here is from genome assembly GCA_037178635.1 of Bombus dahlbomii. NCBI lineage: Eukaryota > Metazoa > Arthropoda > Insecta > Hymenoptera > Apidae > Bombus > Bombus dahlbomii. Next base: position 17,968,918 of record CM074106.1, read on the forward strand.
ACTATATGACCTTATACGTTAGAAGCTATTACTCTATGACGTTATACGTTATAAGGTAATACTATATAACGTTATACGTTAGAAGCTATTACTCTATGACGTTATACGTTATACGGTAATACTATATAACGTTATACGGTAGAAGATATTACTATATAACGTTGTACGTTATTAGGTAATAGCTTATAACGTTATACGTTAGAAGGTATTACTATATAACGTTATACCTTATAAGGTAATACTATTTAGCGTTATACGTTAGAAGCTATTACTATATAACGTTGTACGTTATTAGGTAATAGCTTATAACGTTATACGTTAGAAGGTATTACTATATAACGTTATACCTTATAAGGTAATACTAGTTAACGTTATACGTAGGAAGCTATTACTACATGGCGTTATACCTTATAAGGTAATACTAGATAACGTTATACGTTATAAGGTAATACTATATAACGTTATACGTTAGAAGGTAATACTACATAACGTTATACGTTATAAGGTAGTGCTATATAATGTTATACGTCAGAAGCTATTACTCTATGACGTTATACGTTATAAGGTAATACTATATAACGTTATACGTTAGAAGCTATTACTATGTAACTTTATACGTTGGAAGCTATTACTATATGACGTTATACGTTAGAAGCTATTACTCTATGACGTTATACGTAATATGGTAATACTATATAACGTTATACGTTAGATGCTATTACTATGTGACGTTATACGGTATAAGGTAATACTATATAGCGTTATACGTTATAAGGTAATACTATATAACGTTGTACGTTATTAGGTAATAGCTTATAACGTTATACGTTAGAAGGTATTACTATATAACGTTATACCTTATAAGGTAATACTATTTAACGTTAAGGTAATACTATATGACGTTATACGTTGTAAGGTAATAGTACATAACGTTATACGTTAGAAGCTATAACTATATTACGTTATACGTTATAAGGTAATACTATATAACGTTGTACGTTATTAGGCAATAGCTTATAACGTTATACGTTAGAAGGTATTACTATATGACGTTATGCCTTATAAGGTAATACTATATAACGTTATACGTCAGAAGCTATTACTATATGACGTTTTACCTTATCGGGTAATACTATATAGCGTTATACGTTATAAGGCAATACTATATAACGCTGTACGTTATAAGGTAATACTAGATAACGTTATACCTTATAAGGTAATACTATTTAACGTTATATGTAGGAAGCTATTACTACATGGCGTTATACCTTATAAGGTAGTACTACATAACTTTATTCGTTATAAGGTAATCAAATATAACGTTATATGTTATAAGGTAATACAATATAACATTATACGTCAGAAGCTATTACTATATGACGTTATACGTTATAAGGTAATAGTACATAACGTTATACGTTATAAGGTAATACTACATAACATTATTCGTTATAAGGTAATAATATATAAGGTTGTACGTTATAAGTTAATATTATACAACGTTATACCATAGGAGGTATTACTATGTAACGTTATACGTAGGAAGCTATTACTATATGACGTTATACGTTGTAAGGTTATGGTACATAACGTTATACGTTAGAAGCTATTACTATATGACGTTATACCTTATAAGGTAATACTATATAACGTTATACGTTAGAAGCTATTACTCTATGACGTTATACGTTATAAGGTAATACTATATAACGTTATACGTGAGAAGCTATTACTCTATGACGTTATACGTTATAAGGTAATACTATATAACGTTATACGTTAAAAGCTATGACTATATGACGTTATACCTTATAAGGTAATACTATATAACGTTATACGTTAGAATCTATTACTCTATGACGTTATACGTTATACGGTAATACTATATAACGTTATACGTTAGAAGCTATTACTATATGACGTTGTACGTTATAAGGTAATAATAGATAACGTAATACGTTATAAGGTAATACTATATAACGTTGTACGTTAGAAGCCATTACTATGTGACGTTATACCCTATAAGGTAGTACTATATAATGCTATACGTCAGAAGCTATTACTATATGACGTTATACGTTATAAGGTAATACTATATAACGTTGTACGTTAGAAGCCATTACTATATGACGTTATACCTTATAAGGTAATACTATTTAACGTTATACGTAGGAAGCTATTACTACATGGCGTTATACATTATAAGGTAGTACTACATAACTTTATTCGTTATAAGGTAATCAAATATAACGTTATACGTTATAAGGGAATACTGTATAACATTATACGTTAGAAGCTATTACTCTATGACGTTATACGTTATAAGGTAATACTATATAACGTTATACGTTAGAAGCTATTACTCTATGACATTATACGTTATAAGGTAATACTATTTAACGTTATACGTTAGAAGCTATTACTATATGACGTTATACGTTATAAGGTAATACTATATAACGTTATACGTTAAAAGGTAATCCTATATAACGCTGTACGTTATAAGGTAATACTAGATAACGTTATACGTTATAAGGTAACCCTATATAACGCTGTATGTTATAAGGTAATAATAGATAACGTTATACGTTAGAAGCTATTACTATATGACGTTGTACGTTATAAGGTAATACAAGATAACGTTATACGTTATAAGGTAATACTATATAACGTTGTACGTTAGAAGCCATTACTATATATATACTATATATTGTACGTTATTAAGTAATAGCTTATAACGTTATACGTTAGAAGGTATTACTATATAACGTTATACCTTATAAGGTAATACTATTTAACGTTATACGTTAGAAGCTATTACTATATAACGTTGTACGTTATTAGGTAATAGCTTATAACGTTATACGTTAGAAGGTATTACTATATAACGTTATACCTTATAAGGTAATACTAGTTAACGTTATACGTAGGAAGCTATTACTACATGGCGTTATACCTTATAAGGTAATACTATATAACGTTATACGTTAGAAGGTATTACTATATGACGTTATACCTTATAAGGTTATACTATATAACGTTATACGTCAGAAGCTATTACTATATGACGTTTTACGTTATAAGGTAATACTATATAGCGTTATACGTTAGAAGCTATTACTATATGACGTTATACCTTATCAGGTAATACTATATAACGTTATACGTTATAAGGTAATACTATATAACGCTGTACGTTATAAGGTAATACTAGATAACGTTATACCTTATAGGGTAATACTATTTAACGCTATATGTAGGAAGCTATTACTACATGGCGTTATACCTTATAAGGTAGTACTACATAACTTTATTCGTTATAAGGTAATCAAATATAACGTTATACGTTATAAGGTAATACAATATAACATTATACGTCAGAAGCTATTACTATATGACGTAATACGTTATAAGGTAATAGTACATAACGTTATACGTTATAAGGTAATACTACATAACATTATTCGTTATAAGGTAATAATATATAACGTTGTACGTTATAAGTTAACATTATACGACGTTATACCATAGGAGGTATTACTATGTAACGTTATACGTAGGAAACTATTACTATATGACGTTATACGTTGTAAGGTAATGGTACATAACGTTATACGTTAGAAGCTATTACTATATGACGTTATACCTTATAAGGTAATACTATATAACGTTATACGTTAGAAGCTATTACTATGTAACTTTATACGTTGGAAGCTATTACTATATGACCTTATACGTTAGAAGCTATTACTCTATGACGTTATACGTTATAAGGTAATACTATATAACGTTATACGTTAGAAGCTATTACTCTATGACGTTATACGTTATACGGTAATACTATATAACGTTATACGGTAGAAGATATTACTATATAACGTTGTACGTTATTAGGTAATAGCTTATAACGTTATACGTTAGAAGGTATTACTATATAACGTTATACCTTATAAGGTAATACTATTTAACGTTATACGTTAGAAGCTATTACTATATAACGTTGTACGTTATTAGGTAATAGCTTATAACGTTATACGTTAGAAGCTATTACTCTATGACGTTATACGTAATATGGTAATACTATATAACGTTATACGTTAGATGCTATTACTATGTGACGTTATACGGTATAAGGTAATACTATATAGCGTTATACGTTATAAGGTAATACTATATAACGTTGTACGTTATTAGGTAATAGCTTATAACGTTATACGTTAGAAGGTATTACTATATAACGTTATACCTTATAAGGTAATACTATTTAACGTTAAGGTAATACTATATGACGTTATACGTTGTAAGGTAATAGTACATAACGTTATACGTTAGAAGCTATAACTATATTACGTTATACGTTATAAGGTAATACTATATAACGTTGTACGTTATTAGGCAATAGCTTATAACGTTATACGTTAGAAGGTATTACTATATGACGTTATGCCTTATAAGGTAATACTATATAACGTTATACGTCAGAAGCTATTACTATATGACGTTTTACCTTATCAGGTAATACTATATAGCGTTATACGTTATAAGGCAATACTATATAACGCTGTACGTTATAAGGTAATACTAGATAACGTTATACCTTATAAGGTAATACTATTTAACGTTATATGTAGGAAGCTATTACTACATGGCGTTATACCTTATAAGGTAGTACTACATAACTTTATTCGTTATAAGGTAATCAAATATAACGTTATATGTTATAAGGTAATACAATATAACATTATACGTCAGAAGCTATTACTATATGACGTTATACGTTATAAGGTAATAGTACATAACGTTATACGTTATAAGGTAATACTACATAACATTATTCGTTATAAGGTAATAATATATAACGTTGTACGTTATAAGTTAATATTATACAACGTTATACCATAGGAGGTATTACTATGTAACGTTATACGTAGGAAGCTATTACTATATGACGTTATACGTTGTAAGGTTATGGTACATAACGTTATACGTTAGAAGCTATTACTATATGACGTTATACCTTATAAGGTAATACTATATAACGTTATACGTTAGAAGCTATTACTCTATGACGTTATACGTTATAAGGTAATACTATATAACGTTATACGTGAGAAGCTATTACTCTATGACGTTATACGTTATAAGGTAATACTATATAACGTTATACGTTAAAAGCTATGACTATATGACGTTATACCTTATAAGGTAATACTATATAACGTTATACGTTAGAATCTATTACTCTATGACGTTATACGTTATACGGTAATACTATATAACGTTATACGTTAGAAGCTATTACTATATGACGTTGTACGTTATAAGGTAATAATAGATAACGTAATACGTTATAAGGTAATACTATATAACGTTGTACGTTAGAAGCCATTACTATGTGACGTTATACCCTATAAGGTAGTACTATATAATGCTATACGTCAGAAGCTATTACTATATGACTTTATACGTTATAAGGTAATACTATATAGCGTTGTACGTTAGAAGCCATTACTATGTGACGTTATACCTTATAAGGTAATACTATTTAACGTTATACGTAGGAAGCTATTACTACATGGCGTTATACATTATAAGGTAGTACTACATAACTTTATTCGTTATAAGGTAATCAAATATAACGTTATACGTTATAAGGTAATACTGTATAACATTATACGTTAGAAGCTATTACTCTATGACGTTATACGTTATAAGGTAATACTATATAACGTTATACGTTAGAAGCTATTACTCTATGACATTATACGTTATAAGGTAATACTATTTAACGTTATACGTTAGAAGCTATTACTATATGACGTTATACGTTATAAGGTAATACTATATAACGTTATACGTTAAAAGGTAATCCTATATAACGCTGTACGTTATAAGGTAATACTAGATAACGTTATACGTTATAAGGTAACCCTATATAACGCTGTATGTTATAAGGTAATAATAGATAACGTTATACGTTAGAAGCTATTACTATATGACGTTGTACGTTATAAGGTAATACAAGATAACGTTATACGTTATAAGGTAATACTATATAACGTTGTACGTTAGAAGCCATTACTATATATATACTATATATTGTACGTTATTAGGTAATAGCTTATAACGTTATACGTTAGAAGGTATTACTATATAACGTTATACCTTATAAGGTAATACTATTTAACGTTATACGTTAGAAGCTATTACTATATAACGTTGTACGTTATTAGGTAATAGCTTATAACGTTATACGTTAGAAGGTATTACTATATAACGTTATACCTTATAAGGTAATACTAGTTAACGTTATACGTAGGAAGCTATTACTACATGGCGTTATACCTTATAAGGTAATACTATATAACGTTATACGTTAGAAGGTATTACTATATGACGTTATACCTTATAAGGTTATACCATATAACGTTATACGTCAGAAGCTATTACTATATGACGTTTTACGTTATAAGGTAATACTATATAGCGTTATACGTTAGAAGCTATTACTATATGACGTTATACCTTATCAGGTAATACTATATAACGTTATACGTTATAAGGTAATACTATATAACGCTGTACGTTATAAGGTAATACTAGATAACGTTATACCTTATAAGGTAATACTATTTAACGCTATATGTAGGAAGCTATTACTACATGGCGTTATACCTTATAAGGTAGTACTACATAACTTTAATCGTTATAACGTAATCAAATATAACGTTATACGTTATAAGGTAATACAATATAACATTATACGTCAGAAGCTATTACTATATGACGTAATACGTTATAAGGTAATAGTACATAACGTTATACGTTATAAGGTAATACTACATAACATTATTCGTTATAAGGTAATAATATATAACGTTGTACGTTATAAGTTAACATTATACAACGTTATACCATAGGAGGTATTACTATGTAACGTTATACGTAGGAAACTATTACTATATGACGTTATACGTTGTAAGGTAATGGTACATAACGTTATACGTTAGAAGCTATTACTATATGACGTTATACCTTATAAGGTAATACTATATAACGTTATACGTTAGAAGCTATTACTATGTAACTTTATACGTTGGAAGCTATTACTATATGACCTTATACGTTAGAAGCTATTACTCTATGACGTTATACGTTATAAGGTAATACTATATAACGTTATACGTTAGAAGCTATTACTCTATGACGTTATACGTTATACGGTAATACTATATAACGTTACACGGTAGAAGATATTACTATATAACGTTGTACGTTATTAGGTAATAGCTTATAACGTTATACGTTAGAAGGTATTACTATATAACGTTATACCTTATAAGGTAATACTATTTAACGTTATACGTTAGAAGCTATTACTATATAACGTTGTACGTTATTAGGTAATAGCTTATAACGTTATACGTTAGAAGGTATTACTATATAACGTTATACCTTATAAGGTAATACTAGTTAACGTTATACGTAGGAAGCTATTACTACATGGCGTTATACCTTATAAGGTAATACTAGATAACGTTATACGTTATAAGGTAATACTATATAACGTTATACGTTAGAAGGTAATACTATACAACGTTGTATGTTATAAGGTAATACTACATAACGTTATACGTTATAAGGTAGTGCTATATAATGTTATACGTCAGAAGCTATTACTCTATGACGTTATACGTTATAAGGTAATACTATATAACGTTATACGTTAGAAGCTATTACTATGTAACTTTATACGTTGGAAGCTATTACTATATGACGTTATACGTTAGAAGCTATTACTCTATAACGTTATACGTTATAAGGTAATACTATATAACGCTATACGTTAGAAGCTATTACTCTATGACGTTATACGTAATATGGTAATACTATATAACGTTATACGTTAGATGCTATTACTATGTGACGTTATACGGTATAAGGTAATACTATATAGCGTTATACGTTATAAGGTAATACTATATAACGTTGTACGTTATTAGGTAATAGCTTATAACGTTATACGTTAGAAGGTATTACTATATAACGTTATACCTTATAAGGTAATACTATTTAACGTTAAGGTAATACTATATGACGTTATACGTTGTAAGGTAATAGTACATAACGTTATACGTTAGAAGCTATAACTATATTACGTTATACGTTATAAGGTAATACTACATAACATTATTCGTTATAAGGTAATAATATATAACGTTGTACGTTATAAGTTAATATTATACAACGTTATACCATAGGAGGTATTACTATGTAACGTTATACGTAGGAAGCTGTTACTATATGACGTTATACGTTGTAAGGTTATGGTACATAACGTTATACGTTAGAAGCTATTACTATATGACGTTATACCTTATAAGGTAATACTATATAACGTTATACGTTAGAAGCTATTACTCTATGACGTTATACGTTATAAGGTAATACTATATAACGTTATACGTGAGAAGCTATTACTCTATGACGTTATACGTTATAAGGTAATACTATATAACGTTATACGTTAAAAGCTATGACTATATGACGTTATACCTTATAAGGTAATACTATATAACGTTATACGTTAGAATCTATTACTCTATGACGTTATACGTTATACGGTAATACTATATAACGTTATACGTTAGAAGCTATTACTATATGACGTTGTACGTTATAAGGTAATAATAGATAACGTAATACGTTATAAGGTAATACTATATAACGTTGTACGTTAGAAGCCATTACTATGTGACGTTATACCCTATAAGGTAGTACTATATAATGCTATACGTCAGAAGCTATTACTATATGACTTTATACGTTATAAGGTAATACTATATAGCGTTGTACGTTAGAAGCCATTACTATGTGACGTTATACCTTATAAGGTAATACTATTTAACGTTATACGTAGGAAGCTATTACTACATGGCGTTATACATTATAAGGTAGTACTACATAACTTTATTCGTTATAAGGTAATCAAATATAACGTTATACGTTATAAGGTAATACTGTATAACATTATACGTTAGAAGCTATTACTCTATGACGTTATACGTTATAAGGTAATACTATATAACGTTATACGTTAGAAGCTATTACTCTATGACATTATACGTTATAAGGTAATACTATTTAACGTTATACGTTAGAAGCTATTACTATATGACGTTATACGTTATAAGGTAATACTATATAACGTTATACGTTAAAAGGTAATCCTATATAACGCTGTACGTTATAAGGTAATACTAGATAACGTTATACGTTATAAGGTAACCCTATATAACGCTGTATGTTATAAGGTAATAATAGATAACGTTATACGTTAGAAGCTATTACTATATGACGTTGTACGTTATAAGGTAATACAAGATAACGTTATACGTTATAAGGTAATACTATATAACGTTGTACGTTAGAAGCCATTACTATATATATACTATATATTGTACGTTATTAGGTAATAGCTTATAACGTTATACGTTAGAAGGTATTACTATATAACGTTATACCTTATAAGGTAATACTATTTAACGTTATACGTTAGAAGCTATTACTATATAACGTTGTACGTTATTAGGTAATAGCTTATAACGTTATACGTTAGAAGGTATTACTATATAACGTTATACCTTATAAGGTAATACTAGTTAACGTTATACGTAGGAAGCTATTACTACATGGCGTTATACCTTATAAGGTAATACTATATAACGTTATACGTTAGAAGGTATTACTATATGACGTTATACCTTATAAGGTTATACCATATAACGTTATACGTCAGAAGCTATTACTATATGACGTTTTACGTTATAAGGTAATACTATATAGCGTTATACGTTAGAAGCTATTACTATATGACGTTATACCTTATCAGGTAATACTATATAACGTTATACGTTATAAGGTAATACTATATAACGCTGTACGTTATAAGGTAATACTAGATAACGTTATACCTTATAAGGTAATACTATTTAACGCTATATGTAGGAAGCTATTACTACATGGCGTTATACCTTATAAGGTAGTACTACATAACTTTAATCGTTATAACGTAATCAAATATAACGTTATACGTTATAAGGTAATACAATATAACATTATACGTCAGAAGCTATTACTATATGCCGTAATACGTTATAAGGTAATAGTACATAACGTTATACGTTATAAGGTAATACTACATAACATTATTCGTTATAAGGTAATAATATATAACGTTGTACGTTATAAGTTAACATTATACAACGTTATACCATAGGAGGTATTACTATGTAACGTTATACGTAGGAAACTATTACTATATGACGTTATACGTTGTAAGGTAATGGTACATAACGTTATACGTTAGAAGCTATTACTATATGACGTTATACCTTATAAGGTAATACTATATAACGTTATACGTTAGAAGCTATTACTATGTAACTTTATACGTTGGAAGCTATTACTATATGACCTTATACGTTAGAAGCTATTACTCTATGACGTTATACGTTATAAGGTAATACTATATAACGTTATACGTTAGAAGCTATTACTCTATGACGTTATACGTTATACGGTAATACTATATAACGTTACACGGTAGAAGATATTACTATATAACGTTGTACGTTATTAGGTAATAGCTTATAACGTTATACGTTAGAAGGTATTACTATATAACGTTATACCTTATAAGGTAATACTATTTAACGTTATACGTTAGAAGCTATTACTATATAACGTTGTACGTTATTAGGTAATAGCTTATAACGTTATACGTTAGAAGGTATTACTATATAACGTTATACCTTATAAGGTAATACTAGTTAACGTTATACGTAGGAAGCTATTACTACATGGCGTTATACCTTATAAGGTAATACTAGATAACGTTATACGTTATAAGGTAATACTATATAACGTTATACGTTAGAAGGTAATACTATACAACGTTGTATGTTATAAGGTAATACTACATAACGTTATACGTTATAAGGTAGTGCTATATAATGTTATACGTCAGAAGCTATTACTCTATGACGTTATACGTTATAAGGTAATACTATATAACGTTATACGTTAGAAGCTATTACTATGTAACTTTATACGTTGGAAGCTATTACTATATGACGTTATACGTTAGAAGCTATTACTCTATAACGTTATACGTTATAAGGTAATACTATATAACGCTATACGTTAGAAGCTATTACTCTATGACGTTATACGTAATATGGTAATACTATATAACGTTATACGTTAGATGCTATTACTATGTGACGTTATACGGTATAAGGTAATACTATATAGCGTTATACGTTATAAGGTAATACTATATAACGTTGTACGTTATTAGGTAATAGCTTATAACGTTATACGTTAGAAGGTATTACTATATAACGTTATACCTTATAAGGTAATACTATTTAACGTTAAGGTAATACTATATGACGTTATACGTTGTAAGGTAATAGTACATAACGTTATACGTTAGAAGCTATAACTATATTACGTTATACGTTATAAGGTAATACTATATAACGTTGTACGTTATTAGGCAATAGCTTATAACGTTATACGTTAGAAGGTATTACTATATGACGTTATGCCTTATAAGGTAATACTATATAACGTTATACGTCAGAAGCTATTACTATATGACGTTATACGTTATAAGGTAATAGTACATAACGTTATACGTTATAAGGTAATGCTACATAACATTATTCGTTATAAGGTAATAATATATAACGTTGTACGTTATAAGTTAATATTATACAACGTTATACCATAGGAGGTATTACTATGTAACGTTATACGTAGGAAGCTATTACTATATGACGTTATACGTTGTAAGGTTATGGTACATAACGTTATACGTTAGAAGCTATTACTATATGACGTTATACCTTATAAGGTAATACTATATAACGTTATACGTTAGAAGCTATTACTCTATGACGTTATACGTTATAAGGTAATACTATATAACGTTATACGTGAGAAGCTATTACTCTATGACGTTATACGTTATAAGGTAATACTATATAACGTTATACGTTAAAAGCTATGACTATATGACGTTATACCTTATAAGGTAATACTATATAACGTTGTACGTTAGAAGCCATTACTATGTGACGTTATACGTTTTAAGGTAGTACTATATAATGTTATACGTCAGAAGCTATTAATATATGACGTTATACGTTATAAGGTAATAGTACATAACGTTATACGTTATAAGGTAATGCTACATAACATTATAAGTTATAAGGTAATAATATATAACGTTGTACGTTATAAGGTAATACTAGATAACGTTATACGTTATAAGGTAATACTATATAACGTTGTACGCTAGAAGCCATTACTATGTGACGTTATACCTTATAAGGTAGTACTATATAATGTTATACGTCAGAAGCTATTACTATATGACGTTATACGTTATAAGGTAATACTATATAGCGTTATACGTTAGAAACTATTACTATATGACGTTATACCTTATCAGGTAATACTATATAACGTTATACGTTAGAAGCTATTACTATATGACGTTGTACGTTATAAGGTAATACTAGATAACGTTATACGTTATAAGGTAATCCTATATAACGTTGTACGTTATAAGGTAATATTAGATAACGATATACGTTATAAGGTAATACTATATAACGTTATACCTTATAAGGTAATACTATATAACATTATACGTCAGAAGCTATTACTATATGACGTTATACGTTATAAGGTAGTAGTACATAACGTTGTACGTTATGAGGTAATACTACATAACATTATACGTTATAAGGTAATAATATATAACGTTATACGTTAGAAGCTATTACTATGTAACTTTATACGTTGGAAGCTATAACTATATGACGTTATACGTTATAAGGTAATACTATATAACGTTATACGTTAGAAGCTATTACTCTATGACGTTATACGTTATGCGGTAATACTATATAACGTTATACGTTAGAAGCTATTACTATATGACGTTATACCTTATAAGGTAATACTATATAACGTTATACGTTAGAAGCTATTACTATGTAACTTTATACGCTGGAAGCAATGACTATATGGCGTTATAAGTTAGAAGCTATTACTCTATGACGTTATACGTTATAAGGTAATACTATATAACGTTATACGTTAGAAGCTATTACTATATGACGTTATACCTTATAAGGTAATACTATATAACGTTATACGTTAGAAGCTATTACTATGTAACTTTATACGTTGGAAGCAATGACTATATGGCGTTATAAGTTAGAAGCTATTACTCTATGACGTTATACGTTATAAGGTAATACTATATAACGTTATACGTTAGAAGCTAATACTATATGACGTTATACGTCATAAGGTAATACTATATAACGTTATACGTTAGAAGCTATGACTGTATGACGTTATACCTTATAAGGTAATACTATATAACGTTATACGTTAGAATCTATTACTCTATGACGTTATACGTTATACGGTAATACTATATAACGTTATACGTTAGAAGCTATTACTATATGACGTTGTACGTTATGAGGTAATAATAGATAACGTAATACGTTATAAGGTAATACTATATAACGTTGTACGTTAGAAGCCATTACTATGTGACGTTATACCTTATAAGGTAGTACTATATAATGCTATACGTCAGAAGCTATTACTATATGACGTTATACGTTATAAGGTAATACTATATAACGTTGTACGTTAGAAGCCATTACTATGTGACGTTATACCTTATAAGGTAATACTATTTAACGTTATACGTAGGAAGCTATTACTACATGGCGTTATACATTATAAGGTAGTACTACATAACTTTATTCGTTATAAGGTAATCAAATATAACGTTATACGTTATAAGGTAATACTGTATAACATTATACGTTAGAAGCTATTACTCTATGACGTTATACGTTATACGGTAATACTATATAACTTTATACTTTAGAAGCTATTACTATATGACGTTGTACGTTATAAGGTAATACTAGATAACGTTATACGATATAAGGTAATACTACATAACATTATACGTTATAAGGTAATAATATATAACGTTATACGTTAGAGGCTATTACTATGTAACTTTATACGTTGGAAGCTATTACTATACGACGTTATACGTTATACGGTAATACTATATAACGTTAAACGTTAGAAGCTATTACTCTAGGACGTTATACGTTATAAGGTAATACTATATAACGTTATACGTTAGAAGCTATTACTCTATGACATTATACGTTATAAGGTAATACTATTTAACGTTATACGTTAGAAGCTATTACTATATGACGTTATACGTTATAAGGTAATACTATATAACGTTATACGTTAAAAGGTAATCCTATATAACGCTGTACGTTATAAGGTAATACTAGATAACGTTATACGTTATAAGGTAATCCTATATAACGCTGTACGTTATAAGGTAATACTAGATAACGTTATAAGTTAGAAGCTATTACTCTATGACGTTATACGTTATAAGGTAATACTATATAACGTTATACGTTAGAAGCTATTACTCTATGACGTTATACGTTATAAGGTAATACTATATAACATTATACGTCAGAAGCTATTACTATATGACGTTATACGTTATAAGGTAATAGTACATAACGTTATACGTTATAAGCTAATACTACATAACATTATACGTTATAAGGTAATTATATATAACGTTATACGTTATAAGGTAATAATATATAACGTTATACGTTAGAAGCTATTACTATGTAACTTTATACGTTGGAAGCTATTACTATATGACGTTATACGTTATAAGGTAATACTATATAACGTTATACGTTAGAAGCTATTACCCTATGACGTTATACGTTATGCGGTAATACTATATAACGTTAAACGTTAGAAGCTATTACTATGTAACTTTATACGTTGGAAGCAATGACTATATGGCGTTATAAGTTAGAAGCTATTACTCTATGACGTTATACGTTATAAGGTAATACTATATAACGTTATACGTTAGAAGCTATTACTATATGACGTTATACCTTATAAGGTAATACTATATAACGTTATACGTTAGAAGCTATTACTATGTAACTTTATACGTTGGAAGCAATGACTATATGGCGTTATAAGTTAGAAGCTATTACTCTATGACGTTATACGTTATAAGGTAATACTATATAACGTTATACGTTAGAAGCTATTACTCTATGACGTTATACGTTATAAGGTAATACTATATAACGTTATACGTTAGAAGCTAATACTATATGACGTTATACGTCATAAGGTAATACTATATAACGTTATACGTTAGAAGCTATGACTATATGACGTTATACCTTATAAGGTAATACTATATAACGTTATACGTTAGAATCTATTACTCTATGACGTTATACGTTATACGGTAATACTATATAACGTTATACGTTAGAAGCTATTACTATATGACGTTGTACGTTATAAGGTAATAATAGATAACGTAATACGTTATAAGGTAATACTATATAACGTTGTACGTTAGAAGCCATTACTATGTGACGTTATACCTTATAAGGTAGTACTATATAATGCTATACGTCAGAAGCTATTACTATATGACGTTATACGTTATAAGGTAATTCTATATAACGTTGTACGTTAGAAGCCATTACTATGTGACGTTATACCTTATAAGGTAATACTATTTAACGTTATACGTAGGAAGCTATTACTACATGGAATTATACATTATAAGGTAGTACTACATAACTTTATTCGTTATAAGGTAATCAAATATAACGTTATACGTTATAAGGTAATACTGTATAATATTATACGTTAGAAGCTATTACTCTATGACGTTATACGTTATACGGTAATACTATATAACTTTATACTTTAGAAGCTATTACTATATGACGTTGTACGTTATAAGGTAATACTAGATAACGTTATACGTTATAAGGTAATACTACATAACATTATACGTTATAAGGTAATAATATATAACGTTATACGTTAGAAGCTATTACTATGTAACTTTATACGTTGGAAGCTATTACTATATGACGTTATACGTTATACGGTAATACTATATAACGTTAAACGTTAGAAGCTATTACTCTAGGACGTTATACGTTATAAGGTAATACTATATAACGTTATACGTTAGAAGCTATTACTCTATGACATTATACGTTATAAGGTAATACTATTTAACGTTATACGTTAGAAGCTATTACTATATGACGTTATACGTTATTAGGTAATACTATATAACGTTATACGTTAAAAGGTAATCCTATATAACGCTGTACGTTATAAGGTAATACTAGATAACGTTATACGTTATAAGGTAATCCTATATAACGCTGTACGTTATAAGGTAATACTAGATAACGTTATACGTTAGAAGCTATTACTATATAACGTTATACCTTATAAGGTAATACTATTTAACGTTATACGTAGGAAGGTATTACTACATGGCGTTATACCTTATAAGGTAGTGCTACATAACTTTATTTGTTATAAGGTAATCAAATATAACGTTATACGTTATAATGTAATACTATATAACTTTGTACGTTATTTAGTAATACTATATAACGTTATACGTTATAAGGTAATACTATATAACATTATACGTGAGAAGCTACTGCTATATGACGTTATACGTTATAAGGTAATAGTACATAACGTTATACGTTATAAGGTAATACTACATAACATTATTCGTTATAAGGTAATAATATATAACGTTGTACGTTATAAGTTAATATTATACAACGTTATACCATAGGAAGTATTACTATGTAACATTATACCATAGGAGGTATTACTATGTAACGTTATACGTAGGAAGCTATTACTATATGACGTTATACGTTGTAAGGTGATGGTACATAACGTTATACGTTAGAAGCTATTATTATATGACGTTATTCCTTATAAGGTAATACTATATAACGTTATACGTTAGAAGCTATTACTATGTAACTTTATACGTTGGAAGCAATGACTATATGGCGTTATAAGTTAGAAGCTATTACTCTATGACGTTATACGTTATAAGGTAATACTATATAACGTTATACGTTAGAAGCTATTACTATATGACGTTATACCTTATAAGGTAATACTATATAACGTTATACGTTAGAAGCTATTACTATGTAACTTTATACGTTGGAAGCAATGACTATATGGCGTTATAAGTTAGAAGCTATTACTCTATGACGTTATACGTTATAAGGTAATACTATATAACGTTATACGTTAGAAGCTATTACTCTATGACGTTATACGTTATAAGGTAATACTATATAACGTTGTACGTTAGAAGCCATTACTATGTGACGTTATACCTTATAAGGTAGTACTATATAATGCTATACGTCAGAAGCTATTACTATATGACGTTATACGTTATAAGGTAATTCTATATAACGTTGTACGTTAGAAGCCATTACTATGTGACGTTATACCTTATAAGGTAATACTATTTAACGTTATACGTAGGAAGCTATTACTACATGGAATTATACATTATAAGGTAGTACTACATAACTTTATTCGTTATAAGGTAATCAAATATAACGTTATACGTTATAAGGTAATACTGTATAATATTATACGTTAGAAGCTATTACTCTATGACGTTATACGTTATACGGTAATACTATATAACTTTATACTTTAGAAGCTATTACTATATGACGTTGTACGTTATAAGGTAATACTAGATAACGTTATACGTTATAAGGTAATACTACATAACATTATACGTTATAAGGTAATAATATATAACGTTATACGTTAGAAGCTATTACTATGTAACTTTATACGTTGGAAGCTATTACTATATGACGTTATACGTTATACGGTAATACTATATAACGTTAAACGTTAGAAGCTATTACTCTAGGACGTTATACGTTATAAGGTAATACTATATAACGTTATACGTTAGAAGCTATTACTCTATGACATTATACGTTATAAGGTAATACTATTTAACGTTATACGTTAGAAGCTATTACTATATGACGTTATACGTTATAAGGTAATACTATATAACGTTATACGTTAAAAGGTAATCCTATATAACGCTGTACGTTATAAGGTAATACTAGATAACGTTATACGTTATAAGGTAATCCTATATAACGCTGTACGTTATAAGGTAATACTAGATAACGTTATACGTTAGAAGCTCTTACTATATAACGTTATACCTTATAAGGTAATACTATTTAACGTTATACGTAGGAAGGTATTACTACATGGCGTTATACCTTATAAGGTAGTGCTACATAACTTTATTCGTTATAAGGTAATCAAATATAACGTTATACGTTATAATGTAATACTATATAACTTTGTACGTTATTTAGTAATACTATATAACGTTATACGTTATAAGGTAATACTATATAACATTATACGTGAGAAGCTACTGCTATATGACGTTATACGTTATAAGGTAATAGTACATAACGTTATACGTTATAAGGTAATACTACATAACATTATTCGTTATAAGGTAATAATATATAACGTTGTACGTTATAAGTTAATATTATACAACGTTATACCATAGGAAGTGTTACTATGTAACATTATACCATAGGAGGTATTACTATGTAACGTTATACGTAGGAAGCTATTACTATATGACGTTATACGTTGTAAGGTGATGGTACATAACGTTATACGTTAGAAGCTATTATTATATGACGTTATTCCTTATAAGGTAATACTATATAACGTTATACGTTAGAAGCTATTACTATGTAACTTTATACGTTGGAAGCAATGACTATATGGCGTTATAAGTTAGAAGCTATTACTCTATGACGTTATACGTTATAAGGTAATACAATATAACGTTATACGTTAGAAGCTATTCCTATATGACGTTATACGTTATAAGGTAATACTATTTAACGTTATACGTAGGAAGCTATTACTACATGGCGTTATACCTTATAAGGTAGTACTACATAACTTTATTCGTTATAAGGTAATCAAATATAACGTTGTACGTTATAAGGTAATACTATATAACATTATACGTCAGAAGCTATTACTATATGACGTTATACGTTATAAGGTAATAGTACATAACGTTGTACGTTATGAGGTAATACTACATAACATTATACGTTATAAGGTAATAATATATAACGTTATACGTTAGAAGCTATTACTATGTAACTTTATACGTTGGAAGCTATTACTATATGACGTTATACGTTATAAGGTAATACTATATAACGTTATACGTTAGAAGCTATTACTCTATGACGTTATACGTTATGCGGTAATACTATATAACGTTATACGTTAGAAGCTATTACTATATGACTTTATACCTTATAAGGTAATACTATTTAACGTTATACGTAGGAAGGTATTACTACATGGCGTTATACCTTATAAGGTAGTGCTACATAACTTTATTTGTTATAAGGTAATCAAATATAACGTTATACGTTATAATGTAATACTATATAACTTTGTACGTTATTTAGTAATACTATATAACGTTATACGTTATAAGGTAATACTATATAACATTATACGTGAGAAGCTACTGCTATATGACGTTATACGTTATAAGGTAATAGTACATAACGTTATACGTTATAAGGTAATACTACATAACATTATTCGTTATAAGGTAATAATATATAACGTTGTACGTTATAAGTTAATATTATACAACGTTATACCATAGGAAGTATTACTATGTAACATTATACCATAGGAGGTATTACTATGTAACGTTATACGTAGGAAGCTATTACTATATGACGTTATACGTTGTAAGGTGATGGTACATAACGTTATACGTTAGAAGCTATTATTATATGACGTTATTCCTTATAAGGTAATACTATATAACGTTATACGTTAGAAGCTATTACTATGTAACTTTATACGTTGGAAGCAATGACTATGAGGCGTTATAAGTTAGAAGCTATTACTCTATGACGTTATACGTTATAAGGTAATACTATATAACGTTATACGTTAGAAGCTATTACTATATGACGTTATACCTTATAAGGTAATACTATATAACGTTATACGTTAGAAGCTATTACTATGTAACTTTATACGTTGGAAGCAATGACTATATGGCGTTATAAGTTAGAAGCTATTACTCTATGACGTTATACGTTATAAGGTAATACTATATAACGTTATACGTTAGAAGCTATTACTCTATGACGTTATACGTTATAAGGTAATACTATATAACGTTATACGTTAGATGCTAATACTATATGACGTTATACGTCATAAGGTAATACTATATAACGTTATACGTTAGAAGCTATGACTATATGACGTTATACCTTATAAGGTAATACTATATAACGTTATACGTTAGAATCTATTACTCTATGACGTTATACGTTATACGGTAATACTATATAACGTTATACGTTAGAAGCTATTACTATATGACGTTGTACGTTATAAGGTAATAATAGATAACGTAATACGTTATAAGGTAATACTATATAACGTTGTACGTTAGAAGCCATTACTATGTGACGTTATACCTTATAAGGTAGTACTATATAATGCTATACGTCAGAAGCTATTACTATATGACGTTATACGTTATAAGGTAATACTATATAACGTTATACGTTAGAAGCTATGACTATATGACGTTATACCTTATAAGGTAATACTATATAACGTTATACGTTAGAATCTATTACTCTATGACGTTATACGTTATACGGTAATACTATATAACGTTATACGTTAGAAGCTATTACTATATGACGTTGTACGTTATAAGGTAATAATAGATAACGTAATACGTTATAAGGTAATACTAGATAACGTTATACGTTAGAAGCTATTACTATATAACGATATACCTTATAAGGTAATACTATTTAACGTTATACGTAGGAAGGTATTACTACATGGCGTTATACCTTATAAGGTAGTGCTACATAACTTTATTCGTTATAAGGTAATCAAATATAACGTTATACGTTATAATGTAATACTATATAGCTTTGTACGTTATTTAGTAATACTATATAACGTTATACGTTATAAGGTAATACTATATAACATTATACGTGAGAAGCTACTGCTATATGACGTTATACGTTATAAGGTAATAGTACATAACGTTATACGTTATAAGGTAATACTACATAACATTATTCGTTATAAGGTAATAATATATAACGTTGTACGTTATAAGTTAATATTATACAACGTTATACCATAGGAAGTGTTACTATGTAACATTATACCATAGGAGGTATTACTATGTAACGTTATACGTAGGAAGCTATTACTATATGACGTTATACGTTGTAAGGTGATGGTACATAACGTTATACGTTAGAAGCTATTATTATATGACGTTATTCCTTATAAGGTAATACTATATAACGTTATACGTTAGAAGCTATTACTATGTAACTTTATACGTTGGAAGCAATGACTATATGGCGTTATAAGTTAGAAGCTATTACTCTATGACGTTATACGTTATAAGGTAATACAATATAACGTTATACGTTAGAAGCTATTCCTATATGACGTTATACGTTATAAGGTAATACTATATAACGTTATACGTTAGAAGCTAATACTATATGACGTTATACGTCATAAGGTAATACTATATAACGTTATACGTTAGAATCTATTACTCTATGACGTTATACGTTATACGGTAATACTATATAACGTTATACGTTAGAAGCTATTACTATATGACGTTGTACGTTATAAGGTAATACTAGATAACGTTATACGTTATAAGGTAATACTATATAACGTTGTACGTTAGAAGCCATTACTATGTGACGTTATACCTTATAAGGTAGTACTATATAATGCTATACGTCAGAAGCTATTACTCTATGACGTTATACGTTATGCGGTAATACTATATAACGTTATACGTTAGAAGCTATTACTATATGACGTTATACCTTATAAGGTAATACTATTTAACGTTATACGTAGGAAGGTATTACTACATGGCGTTATACCTTATAAGGTAGTGCTACATAACTTTATTTGTTATAAGGTAATCAAATATAACGTTATACGTTATAATGTAATACTATATAACTTTGTACGTTATTTAGTAATACTATATAACGTTATACGTTATAAGGTAATACTATATAACATTATACGTGAGAAGCTACTGCTATATGACGTTATACGTTATAAGGTAATAGTACATAACGTTATACGTTATAAGGTAATACTACATAACATTATTCGTTATAAGGTAATAATATATAACGTTGTACGTTATAAGTTAATATTATACAACGTTATACCATAGGAAGTATTACTATGTAACATTATACCATAGGAGGTATTACTATGTAACGTTATACGTAGGAAGCTATTACTATATGACGTTATACGTTGTAAGGTGATGGTACATAACGTTATACGTTAGAAGCTATTATTATATGACGTTATTCCTTATAAGGTAATACTATATAACGTTATACGTTAGAAGCTATTACTATGTAACTTTATACGTTGGAAGCAATGACTATATGGCGTTATAAGTTAGAAGCTATTACTCTATGACGTTATACGTTATAAGGTAATACTATATAACGTTATACGTTAGAAGCTATTATTATATGACGTTATTCCTTATAAGGTAATACTATATAACGTTATACGTTAGAAGCTATTACTATGTAACTTTATACGTTGGAAGCAATGACTATATGGCGTTATACGTTAGAATCTATTACTCTATGACGTTATACGTTATACGGTAATACTATATAACGTTATACGTTAGAAGCTATTACTATATGACGTTGTACGTTATAAGGTAATACTAGATAACGTTATACGTTATAAGGTAATACTATATAACGTTGTACGTTAGAAGCCATTACTATGTGACGTTATACCTTATAAGGTAGTACTATATAATGCTATACGTCAGAAGCTATTACTCTATGACGTTATACGTTATGCGGTAATACTATATAACGTTATACGTTAGAAGCTATTACTATATGACGTTATACCTTATAAGGTAATACTATATAACGTTATACGTTAGAAGCTATTACTCTATGACGTTATACGTTATAAGGTAATACTATATAACGTTATACGTTAGAAGCTAATACTATATGACGTTATACGTCATAAGGTAATACTATATAACGTTATACGTTAGAAGCTATGACTATATGACGTTATACCTTATAAGGTAATACTATATAACGTTATACGTTAGAATCTATTACTCTATGACGTTATACGTTATACGGTAATACTATATAACGTTATACGTTAGAAGCTATTACTATATGACGTTGTACGTTATAAGGTAATAATAGATAACGTAATACGATATAAGGTAATACTATATAACGTTGTACGTTAGAAGCCATTACTATGTGACGTTATACCTTATAAGGTAGTACTATATAATGCTATACGTCAGAAGCTATTACTATATGACGTTATACGTTATAAGGTAATACTATATAACGTTATACGTTAGAAGCTATGACTATATGACGTTATACCTTATAAGGTAATACTATATAACGTTATACGTTAGAATCTATTACTCTATGACGTTATACGTTATACGGTAATACTATATAACGTTATACGTTAGAAGCTATTACTATATGACGTTGTACGTTATAAGGTAATAATAGATAACGTAATACGTTATAAGGTAATACTAGATAACGTTATACGTTAGAAGCTATTACTATATAACGTTATACCTTATAAGGTAATACTATTTAACGTTATACGTAGGAAGGTATTACTACATGGCGTTATACCTTATAAGGTAGTGCTACATAACTTTATTCGTTATAAGGTAATCAAATATAACGTTATACGTTATAATGTAATACTATATAACTTTGTACGTTATTTAGTAATACTATATAACGTTATACGTTATAAGGTAATACTATATAACATTATACGTGAGAAGCTACTGCTATATGACGTTATACGTTATAAGGTAATAGTACATAACGTTATACGTTATAAGGTAATACTACATAACATTATTCGTTATAAGGTAATAATATATAACGTTGTACGTTATAAGTTAATATTATACAACGTTATACCATAGGAAGTGTTACTATGTAACATTATACCATAGGAGGTATTACTATGTAACGTTATACGTAGGAAGCTATTACTATATGACGTTATACGTTGTAAGGTGATGGTACATAACGTTATACGTTAGAAGCTATTATTATATGACGTTATTCCTTATAAGGTAATACTATATAACGTTATACGTTAGAAGCTATTACTATGTAACTTTATACGTTGGAAGCAATGACTATATGGCGTTATAAGTTAGAAGCTATTACTCTATGACGTTATACGTTATAAGGTAATACAATATAACGTTATACGTTAGAAGCTATTCCTATATGACGTTATACGTTATAAGGTAATACTATATAACGTTATACGTTAGAAGCTAATACTATATGACGTTATACGTCATAAGGTAATACTATATAACGTTATACGTTAGAAGCTATTACTCTACGACGTTATACGTTATAAGGTAATACTATATAACGTTATACGTTAGAAGCTAATACTATATGACGTTATACGTCATAAGGTAATACTATATAACGTTATACGTTAGAAGCTATGACTATATGACGTTATACCTTATAAGGTAATACTATATAACGTTATACGTTAGAATCTATTACTCTATGACGTTATACGTTATACGGTAATACTATATAACGTTATACGTTAGAAGCTATTACTATATGACGTTGTACGTTATAAGGTAATAATAGATAACGTAATACGATATAAGGTAATACTATATAACGTTGTACGTTAGAAGCCATTACTATGTGACGTTATACCTTATAAGGTAGTACTATATAATGCTATACGTCAGAAGCTATTACTATATGACGTTATACGTTATAAGGTAATACTATATAACGTTATACGTTAGAAGCTATGACTATATGACGTTATACCTTATAAGGTAATACTATATAACGTTATACGTTAGAATCTATTACTCTATGACGTTATACGTTATACGGTAATACTATATAACGTTATACGTTAGAAGCTATTACTATATGACGTTGTACGTTATAAGGTAATAATAGATAACGTAATACGTTATAAGGTAATACTAGATAACGTTATACGTTAGAAGCTATTACTATATAACGTTATACCTTATAAGGTAATACTATTTAACGTTATACGTAGGAAGGTATTACTACATGGCGTTATACCTTATAAGGTAGTGCTACATAACTTTATTCGTTATAAGGTAATCAAATATAACGTTATACGTTATAATGTAATACTATATAACTTTGTACGTTATTTAGTAATACTATATAACGTTATACGTTATAAGGTAATACTATATAACATTATACGTGAGAAGCTACTGCTATATGACGTTATACGTTATAAGGTAATAGTACATAACGTTATACGTTATAAGGTAATACTACATAACATTATTCGTTATAAGGTAATAATATATAACGTTGTACGTTATAAGTTAATATTATACAACGTTATACCATAGGAAGTGTTACTATGTAACATTATACCATAGGAGGTATTACTATGTAACGTTATACGTAGGAAGCTATTACTATATGACGTTATACGTTGTAAGGTGATGGTACATAACGTTATACGTTAGAAGCTATTATTATATGACGTTATTCCTTATAAGGTAATACTATATAACGTTATACGTTAGAAGCTATTACTATGTAACTTTATACGTTGGAAGCAATGACTATATGGCGTTATAAGTTAGAAGCTATTACTCTATGACGTTATACGTTATAAGGTAATACAATATAACGTTATACGTTAGAAGCTATTCCTATATGACGTTATACGTTATAAGGTAATACTATATAACGTTATACGTTAGAAGCTAATACTATATGACGTTATACGTCATAAGGTAATACTATATAACGTTATACGTTAGAATCTATTACTCTATGACGTTATACGTTATACGGTAATACTATATAACGTTATACGTTAGAAGCTATTACTATATGACGTTGTACGTTATAAGGTAATACTAGATAACGTTATACGTTATAAGGTAATACTATATAACGTTGTACGTTAGAAGCCATTACTATGTGACGTTATACCTTATAAGGTAGTACTATATAATGCTATACGTCAGAAGCTATTACTATATGAAGTTATACGTTATAAGGTAATACTATATAACGTTGTACGTTAGAAGCCATTACTATGTGACGTTATACCTTATAAGGTAATACTATTTAACGTTATACGTAGGAAGCTATTACTACATGGCGTTATACCTTATAAGGTAGTACTACATAACTTTATTCGTTATAAGGTAATCAAATATAACGTTGTACGTTATAAGGTAATACTATATAACATTATACGTCAGAAGCTATTACTATATGACGTTATACGTTATAAGGTAATAGTACATGACGTTGTACGTTATGAGGTAATACTACATAACATTATACGTTATAAGGTAATAATATATAACGTTATACGTTAGAAGCTATTACTATGTAACTTTATACGTTGGAAGCTATTACTATGTAACTTTATACGTTGGAAGCAATGACTATATGGCGTTATAAGTTAGAAGCTATTACTCTATGACGTTATACCTTATAAGGTAATACTATATAACGTTATACGTTAGAAGCTATTACTATGTAACTTTATACGTTGGAAGCAATGACTATATGGCGTTATAAGTTAGAAGCTATTACTCTATGACGTTATACGTTATAAGGTAATACTATATAACGTTATACGTTAGAAGCTATTACTATATGACGTTATACCTTATAAGGTAATACTATATAACGTTATACGTTAGAAGCTATTACTATGTAACTTTATACGTTGGAAGCAATGACTATATGGCGTTATAAGTTAGAAGCTATTACTCTATGACGTTATACGTTATAAGGTAATACTATATAACGTTATACGTTAGAAGCTATTACTCTATGACGTTATACGTTATAAGGTAATACTATATAACGTTATACGTTAGAAGCTAATACTATATGACGTTATACGTCATAAGGTAATACTATATAACGTTATACGTTAGAAGCTATGACTATATGACGTTATACCTTATAAGGTAATACTATATAACGTTATACGTTAGAATCTATTACTCTATGACGTTATACGTTATACGGTAATACTATATAACGTTATACGTTAGAAGCTATTACTATATGACGTTGTACGTTATAAGGTAATAATAGATAACGTAATACGTTATAAGGTAATACTATATAACGTTGTACGTTAGAAGCCATTACTATGTGACGTTATACCTTATAAGGTAGTACTATATAATGCTATACGTCAGAAGCTATTACTATATGACGTTATACGTTATAAGGTAATACTATATAACGTTATACGTTAGAAGCTATGACTATATGACGTTATACCTTATAAGGTAATACTATATAACGTTATACGTTAGAATCTATTACTCTATGACGTTATACGTTATACGGTAATACTATATAACGTTATACGTTAGAAGCTATTACTATATGACGTTGTACGTTATAAGGTAATAATAGATAACGTAATACGTTATAAGGTAATACTAGATAACGTTATACGTTAGAAGCTATTACTATATAACGTTATACCTTATAAGGTAATACTATTTAACGTTATACGTAGGAAGGTATTGCTACATGGCGTTATACCTTATAAGGTAGTGCTACATAACTTTATTCGTTATAAGGTAATCAAATATAACGTTATACGTTATAATGTAATACTATATAACTTTGTACGTTATTTAGTAATACTATATAACGTTATACGTTATAAGGTAATACTATATAACATTATACGTGAGAAGCTACTGCTATATGACGTTATACGTTATAAGGTAATAGTACATAACGTTATACGTTATAAGGTAATACTACATAACATTATTCGTTATAAGGTAATAATATATAACGTTGTACGTTATAAGTTAATATTATACAACGTTATACCATAGGAAGTGTTACTATGTAACATTATACCATAGGAGGTATTACTATGTAACGTTATACGTAGGAAGCTATTACTATATGACGTTATACGTTGTAAGGTGATGGTACATAACGTTATACGTTAGAAGCTATTATTATATGACGTTATTCCTTATAAGGTAATACTATATAACGTTATACGTTAGAAGCTATTACTATGTAACTTTATACGTTGGAAGCAATGACTATATGGCGTTATAAGTTAGAAGCTATTACTCTATGACGTTATACGTTATAAGGTAATACAATATAACGTTATACGTTAGAAGCTATTCCTATATGACGTTATACGTTATAAGGTAATACTATATAACGTTATACGTTAGAAGCTAATACTATATAACGTTATACGTCATAAGGTAATACTATATAACGTTATACGTTAGAATCTATTACTCTATGACGTTATACGTTATACGGTAATACTATATAACGTTATACGTTAGAAGCTATTACTATATGACGTTGTACGTTATAAGGTAATACTAGATAACGTTATACGTTATAAGGTAATACTATATAACGTTGTACGTTAGAAGCCATTACTATGTGACGTTATACCTTATAAGGTAGTACTATATAATGCTATACGTCAGAAGCTATTACTATATGACGTTATACGTTATAAGGTAATACTATATAACGTTGTACGTTAGAAGCCATTACTATGTGACGTTATACCTTATAAGGTAATACTATTTAACGTTATACGTAGGAAGCTATTACTACATGGCGTTATACCTTATAAGGTAGTACTACATAACTTTATTCGTTATAAGGTAATCAAATATAACGTTGTACGTTATAAGGTAATACTATATAACATTATACGTCAGAAGCTATTACTATATGACGTTATACGTTATAAGGTAATAGTACATAACGTTGTACGTTATGAGGTAATACTACATAACATTATACGTTATAAGGTAATAATATATAACGTTATACGTTAGAAGCTATTACTATGTAACTTTATACGTTGGAAGCTATTACTATGTAACTTTATACGTTGGAAGCAATGACTATATGGCGTTATAAGTTAGAAGCTATTACTCTATGACGTTATACCTTATAAGGTAATACTATATAACGTTATACGTTAGAAGCTATTACTATGTAACTTTATACGTTGGAAGCAATGACTATATGGCGTTATAAGTTAGAAGCTATTACTCTATGACGTTATACGTTATAAGGTAATACTATATAACGTTATACGTTAGAAGCTATTACTATATGACGTTATACCTTATAAGGTAATACTATATAACGTTATACGTTAGAAGCTATTACTATGTAACTTTATACGTTGGAAGCAATGACTATATGGCGTTATAAGTTAGAAGCTATTACTCTATGACGTTATACGTTATAAGGTAATACTATATAACGTTATACGTTAGAAGCTATTACTCTATGACGTTATACGTTATAAGGTAATACTATATAACGTTATACGTTAGAAGCTAATACTATATGACGTTATACGTCATAAGGTAATACTATATAACGTTATACGTTAGAAGCTGTGACTATATGACGTTATACCTTATAAGGTAATACTATATAACGTTATACGTTAGAATCTATTACTCTATGACGTTATACGTTATACGGTAATACTATATAACGTTATACGTTAGAAGCTATTACTATATGACGTTGTACGTTATAAGGTAATAATAGATAACGTAATACGTTATAAGGTAATACTATATAACGTTGTACGTTAGAAGCCATTACTATGTGACGTTATACCTTATAAGGTAGTACTATATAATGCTATACGTCAGAAGCTATTACTATATGACGTTATACGTTATAAGGTAATACTATATAACGTTGTACGTTAGAAGCCATTACTATGTGACGTTATACCTTATAAGGTAATACTATTTAACGTTATACGTAGGAAGCTATTACTACATGGCGTTATACATTATAAGGTAGTACTACATAACTTTATTCGTTATAAGGTAATCAAATATAACGTTATACGTTATAAGGTAATACTGTATAACATTATACGTTAGAAGCTATTACTCTATGACGTTATACGTTATACGGTAATACTATATAACTTTATACTTTAGAAGCTATTACTATATGACGTTGTACGTTATAAGGTAATACTAGATAACGTTATACGATATAAGGTAATACTACATAACATTATACGTTATAAGGTAATAATATATAACGTTATACGTTAGAAGCTATTACTATGTAACTTTATACGTTGGAAGCTATTACTATATGACGTTATACGTTATACGGTAATACTATATAACGTTAAACGTTAGAAGCTATTACTCTAGGACGTTATACGTTATAAGGTAATACTATATAACGTTAAACGTTAGAAGCTATTACTCTAGGACGTTATACGTTATAAGGTAATACTATATAACATTATACGTCAGAAGCTATTACTATATGACGTTATACGTTATAAGGTAGTAGTACATAACGTTATACGTTATAAGCTAATACTACATAACATTATACGTTATAAGGTAATTATACATAACGTTATACGTTATAAGGTAATAATATATAACGTTATACGTTAGAAGCTATTACTATGTAACTTTATACGTTGGAAGCTATTACTATATGACGTTATACGTTATAAGGTAATACTATATAACGTTATACGTTAGAAGCTATTACTCTAGGACGTTATACGTTATAAGGTAATACTATATAACATTATACGTCAGAAGCTATTACTATATGACGTTATACGTTATAAGGTAATAGTACATAACGTTATACGTTATAAGCTAATACTACATAACATTATACGTTATAAGGTAATTATATATAACGTTATACGTTATAAGGTAATAATATATAACGTTATACGTTAGAAGCTATTACTATGTAACTTTATACGTTGGAAGCTATTACTATATGACGTTATACGTTATAAGGTAATACTATATAACGTTATACGTTAGAAGCTATTACTCTATGACGTTATACGTTAGAAGCTATTACCCTATGACGTTATACGTTAGAAGCTATTACTCTATGACGTTATACCTTATAAGGTAATACTATTTAACGTTATACGTAGGAAGGTATTACTACATGGCGTTATACCTTATAAGGTAATACTATATAACGTTATACGTTAGAATCTATTACTCTATGACGTTATACGTTATACGGTAATACTATATAACGTTATACGTTAGAAGCTATTACTATATGACGTTGTACGTTATAAGGTAATACTAGATAACGTTATACGTTATAAGGTAATACTATATAACGTTGTACGTTAGGAGCCATTACTATGTGACGTTATACGTTATAAGGTAATACTATTAAACATTATGCGTTAGAAGCTATTACTATATGACGTTATACGTTATAAGGTAGTACTATATAATGTTATACGTTAGAAGCTATGACTATATGACGTTATACCTTATAAGGTAATACTATATGACGTTATACGTTAGAAGCTATTACTATATGACGTTGTACGTTATAAGGTAATACTAGATAACGTTATACGTTATAAGGTAATACTATATAACGTTGTACGCTAGAAGCCATTACCATGTGACGTTATACCTTATAAGGTATTACTATATAATGTTATACGTCAGAAGCTATTACTATATGACGTTATACCTTATCAGGTAATACTATATAACGTTATACGTTAGGAGCTATTACTATATGACGTTGTACGTTATAAGGTAATACTAGATAACGTTATACGTTATAAGGTAATCCTATATAACGTTGTACGTTATAAGGTAATACTAGATAACGTTATACGTTATAAGGTAATACTATATAACGTTGTACGTTATTAGGTAATAGCTTATAACGTTGTAGGTTAGAAGGTATTACTACATAACGTTATACCTTATAAGGTAATACTATTTAACGTTATACGTAGGAAGGTATTACTACATGGCGTTATACCTTATAAGGTAGTGCTGCATAACTTTATTCGTTATAAGGTAATCAAATATAACGTTATACGTTATATGGTAATACTATATAGACGTTATACGTTAAAAGGTAATACTATACAACGTTGTACGTTATAAGGTAATAGTAGATAACGTTATACGTTATAATGTAATACTATATAACTTTGTACGTTATTTAGTAATACTATATAACGTTATACGTTATAAGGTAATACTATATAACATTATACGTGAGAAGCTATTACTATATGACGTTATACGTTATAAGGTAATAGTACATAACGTTATACGTTATAAGGTAATACTATATAACATTATACGTGAGAAGCTACTGCTATATGACGTTATACGTTATAAGGTAATAGTACATAACGTTATACGTTATAAGGTAATACTACATAACATTATTCGTTATAAGGTAATAATATATAACGTTGTACGTTATAAGTTAATATTATACAACGTTATACCATAGGAAGTGTTACTATGTAACATTATACCATAGGAGGTATTACTATGTAACGTTATACGTAGGAAGCTATTACTATATGACGTTATACGTTGTAAGGTGATGGTACATAACGTTATACGTTAGAAGCTATTATTATATGACGTTATTCCTTATAAGGTAATACTATATAACGTTATACGTTAGAAGCTATTACTATGTAACTTTATACGTTGGAAGCAATGACTATATGGCGTTATAAGTTAGAAGCTATTACTCTATGACGTTATACGTTATAAGGTAATACAATATAACGTTATACGTTAGAAGCTATTCCTATATGACGTTATACGTTATAAGGTAATACTATATAACGTTATACGTTAGAAGCTAATACTATATAACGTTATACGTCATAAGGTAATACTATATAACGTTATACGTTAGAATCTATTACTCTATGACGTTATACGTTATACGGTAATACTATATAACGTTATACGTTAGAAGCTATTACTATATGACGTTGTACGTTATAAGGTAATACTAGATAACGTTATACGTTATAAGGTAATACTATATAACGTTGTACGTTAGAAGCCATTACTATGTGACGTTATACCTTATAAGGTAGTACTATATAATGCTATACGTCAGAAGCTATTACTATATGACGTTATACGTTATAAGGTAATACTATATAACGTTGTACGTTAGAAGCCATTACTATGTGACGTTATACCTTATAAGGTAATACTATTTAACGTTATACGTAGGAAGCTATTACTACATGGCGTTATACCTTATAAGGTAGTACTACATAACTTTATTCGTTATAAGGTAATCAAATATAACGTTGTACGTTATAAGGTAATACTATATAACATTATACGTCAGAAGCTATTACTATATGACGTTATACGTTATAAGGTAATAGTACATAACGTTGTACGTTATGAGGTAATACTACATAACATTATACGTTATAAGGTAATAATATATAACGTTATACGTTAGAAGCTATTACTATGTAACTTTATACGTTGGAAGCTATTACTATGTAACTTTATACGTTGGAAGCAATGACTATATGGCGTTATAAGTTAGAAGCTATTACTCTATGACGTTATACCTTATAAGGTAATACTATATAACGTTATACGTTAGAAGCTATTACTATGTAACTTTATACGTTGGAAGCAATGACTATATGGCGTTATAAGTTAGAAGCTATTACTCTATGACGTTATACGTTATAAGGTAATACTATATAACGTTATACGTTAGAAGCTATTACTATATGACGTTATACCTTATAAGGTAATACTATATAACGTTATACGTTAGAAGCTATTACTATGTAACTTTATACGTTGGAAGCAATGACTATATGGCGTTATAAGTTAGAAGCTATTACTCTATGACGTTATACGTTATAAGGTAATACTATATAACGTTATACGTTAGAAGCTATTACTCTATGACGTTATACGTTATAAGGTAATACTATATAACGTTATACGTTAGAAGCTAATACTATATGACGTTATACGTCATAAGGTAATACTATATAACGTTATACGTTAGAAGCTGTGACTATATGACGTTATACCTTATAAGGTAATACTATATAACGTTATACGTTAGAATCTATTACTCTATGACGTTATACGTTATACGGTAATACTATATAACGTTATACGTTAGAAGCTATTACTATATGACGTTGTACGTTATAAGGTAATAATAGATAACGTAATACGTTATAAGGTAATACTATATAACGTTGTACGTTAGAAGCCATTACTATGTGACGTTATACCTTATAAGGTAGTACTATATAATGCTATACGTCAGAAGCTATTACTATATGACGTTATACGTTATAAGGTAATACTATATAACGTTGTACGTTAGAAGCCATTACTATGTGACGTTATACCTTATAAGGTAATACTATTTAACGTTATACGTAGGAAGCTATTACTACATGGCGTTATACATTATAAGGTAGTACTACATAACTTTATTCGTTATAAGGTAATCAAATATAACGTTATACGTTATAAGGTAATACTGTATAACATTATACGTTAGAAGCTATTACTCTATGACGTTATACGTTATACGGTAATACTATATAACTTTATACTTTAGAAGCTATTACTATATGACGTTGTACGTTATAAGGTAATACTAGATAACGTTATACGATATAAGGTAATACTACATAACATTATACGTTATAAGGTAATAATATATAACGTTATACGTTAGAAGCTATTACTATGTAACTTTATACGTTGGAAGCTATTACTATATGACGTTATACGTTATACGGTAATACTATATAACGTTAAACGTTAGAAGCTATTACTCTAGGACGTTATACGTTATAAGGTAATACTATATAACGTTAAACGTTAGAAGCTATTACTCTAGGACGTTATACGTTATAAGGTAATACTATATAACATTATACGTCAGAAGCTATTACTATATGACGTTATACGTTATAAGGTAATAGTACATAACGTTATACGTTATAAGCTAATACTACATAACATTATACGTTATAAGGTAATTATACATAACGTTATACGTTATAAGGTAATAATATATAACGTTATACGTTAGAAGCTATTACTATGTAACTTTATACGTTGGAAGCTATTACTATATGACGTTATACGTTATAAGGTAATACTATATAACGTTATACGTTAGAAGCTATTACTCTAGGACGTTATACGTTATAAGGTAATACTATATAACATTATACGTCAGAAGCTATTACTATATGACGTTATACGTTATAAGGTAATAGTACATAACGTTATACGTTATAAGCTAATACTACATAACATTATACGTTATAAGGTAATTATATATAACGTTATACGTTATAAGGTAATAATATATAACGTTATACGTTAGAAGCTATTACTATGTAACTTTATACGTTGGAAGCTATTACTATATGACGTTATACGTTATAAGGTAATACTATATAACGTTATACGTTAGAAGCTATTACTCTATGACGTTATACGTTAGAAGCTATTACCCTATGACGTTATACGTTAGAAGCTATTACTCTATGACGTTATACCTTATAAGGTAATACTATTTAACGTTATACGTAGGAAGGTATTACTACATGGCGTTATACCTTATAAGGTAATACTATATAACGTTATACGTTAGAATCTATTACTCTATGACGTTATACGTTATACGGTAATACTATATAACGTTATACGTTAGAAGCTATTACTATATGACGTTGTACGTTATAAGGTAATACTAGATAACGTTATACGTTATAAGGTAATACTATATAACGTTGTACGTTAGGAGCCATTACTATGTGACGTTATACGTTATAAGGTAATACTATTAAACATTATGCGTTAGAAGCTATTACTATATGACGTTATACGTTATAAGGTAGTACTATATAATGTTATACGTTAGAAGCTATGACTATATGACGTTATACCTTATAAGGTAATACTATATGACGTTATACGTTAGAAGCTATTACTATATGACGTTGTACGTTATAAGGTAATACTAGATAACGTTATACGTTATAAGGTAATACTATATAACGTTGTACGCTAGAAGCCATTACCATGTGACGTTATACCTTATAAGGTATTACTATATAATGTTATACGTCAGAAGCTATTACTATATGACGTTATACCTTATCAGGTAATACTATATAACGTTATACGTTAGGAGCTATTACTATATGACGTTGTACGTTATAAGGTAATACTAGATAACGTTATACGTTATAAGGTAATCCTATATAACGTTGTACGTTATAAGGTAATACTAGATAACGTTATACGTTATAAGGTAATACTATATAACGTTGTACGTTATTAGGTAATAGCTTATAACGTTGTAGGTTAGAAGGTATTACTACATAACGTTATACCTTATAAGGTAATACTATTTAACGTTATACGTAGGAAGGTATTACTACATGGCGTTATACCTTATAAGGTAGTGCTGCATAACTTTATTCGTTATAAGGTAATCAAATATAACGTTATACGTTATATGGTAATACTATATAGACGTTATACGTTAAAAGGTAATACTATACAACGTTGTACGTTATAAGGTAATAGTAGATAACGTTATACGTTATAATGTAATACTATATAACTTTGTACGTTATTTAGTAATACTATATAACGTTATACGTTATAAGGTAATACTATATAACATTATACGTGAGAAGCTATTACTATATGACGTTATACGTTATAAGGTAATAGTACATAACGTTATACGTTATAAGGTAATACTACGTATCATTATTCGTTATAAGGTAATAATATATAACGTTGTACGTTATAAGTTAATATTATACAACGTTATACCATAGGAGGTATTGCTATGTAACATTATACCATAGGAGGTATTACTATGTAACGTTATACGTAGGAAGCTATTACTATATGACGTTATACGTTGTAAGGTGATGATACATAACGTTTTACGTTAGAAGCTATTATTATATGACGTTATACCTTATAAGGTAATACTATATTACGTTATACGTTAGAATCTATTACTCTATGACGTTATACGTTATACGGTAATACTATATAACGTTATACGTTAGAAGCTATTACTATATGACGTTGTACGTTATAAGGTAATACTAGATAACGTTATACGTTATAAGGTAATACTATATAACGTTGTACGTTAGAAGCCATTACTATGTGACGTTATACCTTATAAGGTAGTACTATATAATGCTATACGTCAGAAGCAATTACTATATGACGTTATACGTTATAAGGTAATAGTACATAACGTTATACGTTATAAGGTAATACTACATAACATTATACGTTATAAGGTAATAATATATAACGTTATACGTTAGAAGCTATTACTATGTAACTTTATACGTTGGAAGCTATTACTATATGACGTTATACGTTATAAGGTAATACTATATAACGTTATACGTTAGAAGCTATTACTCTATGACGTTATACGTTATACGGTAATACTATATAACGTTAAACGTTAGAAGCTATTACTCTATGACGTTATACGTTATAAGGTAATACTATATAACGTTATATGTTAGAAGCTATTACTCTATGACATTATACGTTATAAGGTAATACTATTTAACGTTATACGTTAGAAGCTATTACTATATGACGTTATACGTTGTAAGGTAATGGCACATAACTTTATACGTTAGAAGCTATTACTATGTAACTTTATACGTTGGAAGCTATTACTATATGACGTTATACGTTATAAGGTAATACTATATAACGTTATACGTTAGAAGCTATTACTCTATGACGTTATACGTTATACGGTAATACTGTATAACGTTAAACGTTAGAAGCTATTACTCTATGACGTTATACGTTATAAGGTAATACTATATAACGTTATACGTTAGAAGCTATTACTCTATGACATTATACGTTATAAGGTAATACTATTTAACGTTATACGTTAGAAGCTATTACTATATGACGTTATACGGTGTAAGGTAATGGCACATAACTTTATACGTTAGAAGCTATTACTATATGACGTTATACCTTATAAGGTAATACTATATAACGTTATACGTTAAAAGGTAATACTATACAACGTTGTATGTTATAAGGTAATAGGAGATAACGTTATACGTTATAAGGTAATACTATATAACATTGTACGTTATTTAGTAATACTATATAACGTTATACGTTATAAGGTAATACTATATAACATTATACGTGAGAAGCAATTACTATATGACGTTATACGTTATAAGGTAATACTATATAACGTTATACGTTAGACGCAATTACTCTATGATATTATACGTTATAAGGTAATACTATTTAACGTTATACGTTAGAAGCTATTACTATATGACGTTATATGTTATAAGGTAATACTATATAACGTTATACGTTAAAAGCTATGACTATATGACGTTATACGTTAGAAGCTATAACTATGTAACTTTATACGTTGGAAGCAATGACTATATGGCGTTATAAGTTAGAAGCTATTACTCTAGGACGTTATACGTTATAAGGTAATACTATATCACGTTATACGTTGGAAGCTATTACTCTATGACGTTATATGTTATAAGGTAATACTATATAACGTTATACGTTAGAAGCTAATACTATATGACGTTATACGTCATAAGGTAATACTAGATAACGTTATACGTTAGAAGCTATGACTATATGACGTTATACCTTATAAGGTAATACTATATAAC
The DNA here is from genome assembly GCA_037178635.1 of Bombus dahlbomii. Classification (NCBI taxonomy): domain Eukaryota; kingdom Metazoa; phylum Arthropoda; class Insecta; order Hymenoptera; family Apidae; genus Bombus; species Bombus dahlbomii. The sequence goes on from CM074106.1 coordinate 18,007,768, forward strand.
GTTATACGTTAGAATCTATTACTCTATGACGTTATACGTTATACGGTAATACTATATAACGTTATACGTTAGAAGCTATTACTATATGACGTTGTACGTTATAAGGTAATACTAGATAACGTTATAACTTATAAGGTAATACTATATAACGTTGTACGTTAGAAGCCATTACTATGTGACGTTATACCTTATAAGGTACTAGTATATAATGCTATACGTCAGAAGCTATTACTATATGACGTTATATGTTATAAGGTAATACTATATAACGTTGTACGTTAGAAGCCATTACTATGTGAAGTTATTCCTTATAAGGTAATACTATTTAACGTTATACGTAGGAAGCTATTACTACATGGCGTTATACCGTATAAGGTAGTACTACATAACTTTATTCGTTATAAGGTAATCAAATATAACGTTATACGTTATAAGGTAATACTATATAACATTATACGTCAGAAGCTATTACTATATGACGTTATACGTTATAAGGAAATAGTACATAACTTTATACGTTATAAGGTAATACTACATAACATTATACGTTATAAGGTAATAATATATAACGTTATACGTTAGAAGCTATTACTATGTAACTTTATACGTAGGAAGCTATTACTATATGACGTTATACGTTATAAGGTAATACTATATAACGTTATACGTTAGAAGCTATTACTCTATGACGTTATACGTTATACGGTAATACTATTTAACGTTATACGTTAGAAGCTATTACTATATGACGTTATACGTTATAAGGTAATACTATATAACGTTATACGTTAAAAGGTAATACTATACAACGTTGTACGTTATAAGGTTATAGTAGATAACGTTATACGTTATAAGGTAATACTATATAACATTGTACGTTATTTAGTAATACTATATAACGTTATACGTTATAAGGTAATACTATATAACATTATACGTGAGAAGCTATTACTATATGACGATATACGTTATAAGGTAATACTATATAACGTTATACGTTAGAAGCTATTACTCTATGACATTATACGTTATAAGGTAATACTATTTTACGTTATACGTTAGAAGCTATTACTATATGACGTTATACGTTATAAGGTAATACTATATAACGTTATACGTTAAAAGCTATGACTATATGACGTTATACCTTATAAGTTAATACTATATAACGTTATACGTTAGAAGCTATTACTCTATGACGTTATACGTTATACGGTAATACTATGTAACGTTATACGTTAGAAGCTATTACTATATGACGTTGTACGTTATAAGGTAATACTAGATAACGTTATACGTTATAAGGTAATACTATATAACGTTGTACGTTAGGAGCCATTACCATGTGACGTTATACGTTATAAGGTAATACTATTAAACATTATGCGTTAGAAGCTATTACTATATGACGTTATACGTTATAAGATAGTACTATATAATGTTATACGTTAGAAGCTATGACTATATGACGTTATACCTTATAAGGTAATACTATATGACGTTATACGTTAGAAGCTATTACTATATGACGTTGTACGTTATAAGGAAATACTAGATAACGTTATACGTTATAAGGTAACACTATATAACGTTGTACGCTAGAAGCCATTACTATGTGACGTTATACCTTATAAGGTAGTACTATATAACGTTGTACGTTATAAGGTAACACTAGATAACGTTATACGTTATAAGGTAATACTATATAACGTTTTACGTTATTAGGTAATAGCTTATAACGTTATAGGTTAGAAGGTATTACTATATAACGTTATACCTTATAAGGTAATACTATTTAACGTTATACGTAGGAAGGTATTACTACATGGCGTTATACCTTACAAGGTAGTGCTACATAACTTTATTCGTTATAAGGTAATCAAATATAACGTTATACGTTATATGGTAATAATATATAGACGTTATACGTTAAAAGTTAATACTATACAACGTTGTACGTTATAAGGTAATAGTAGACAACGTTATACGTTATAATGTAATACTATATAACTTTGTACGTTATTTAGTAATACTATATAACGTTATACGTTATAAGGTATTACTATGTAACGTTATACGTTAGAAGCTAATACTATATGACGTTATATGTCATATGGTAATACTATATAACGTTATACGTTAGAAGCTATGATTATATGACGTTATACCTTATAAGGTAATACTATATAACGTTATACGTTAGAATCTATTACTCTATGACGTTATACGTTATACGGTAATACTATATAACGTTATACGTTAGAAGCTATTACTATATGACGTTGTACGTTATAAGGTAATACTAGATAACGTTATACGTTATAAGGTAATACTATATAACGTTGTACGTTAGAAGCCATTACTATGTGACGTTATACCTTATAAGGTAGTACTATATAATGCTATACGTCAGAAGCTATTACTATATGACGTTATATGTTATAAGGTAATACTATATAACGTTGTACGTTAGAAGCCATTACTATGTGATGTTATACCTTATAAGGTAATACTATTTAACGTTATACGTTATAAGGTAATACTATATAACGTTGTACGTTAGGAGCCATTACTATGTGACGTTATACGTTATAAGGTAGTACTACATAACTTTATTCGTTATAAGGTAATCAAATATAACGTTATACGTTATAAGGTAATAGTACATAAATTTATACGTTATAAGGTAATACTATATAACGTTATACGTTAGAAGCTATTACTATATGACGTTGTACGTTATAAGGTAATACTGGATAACGTTATACGTTATAAGGTAATACTATATAACGTTGTACGTTAGGAGCCATTACTATGTGACGTTATACGTTATAAGGTAGTACTATATAATGTTATACGTCAGAAGCTATTACTATATGACGTTATACGTTATAAGGTAATACTAGATAACGTTATACGTTATAAGGTAATCCTATATAACGCTGTACGTTATAAGGTAATACTAGATAACGTTATACGTTATAAGGTAATACTATATAACGTTGTACGTAATAAGGTAATACTATATGACGTTATACGTTATAAGGTATTACTATATAACGTTATACCTTATAAGGTAATACTATTTAACGTTATATGTAGGAAGCTATTACTACATGGCGTTATACCTTATAAAGTAGTACTACATAACTTTATTCGTTATAAGGTAATCAAATATAACGTTATACGTTATAAGGAATACTATATAACATTATACGTCAGAAGATACTACTATATGACGTTATACGTTATAAGGTAAGACTATATGACGTTATACGTTGTAAGGTAATGGTACATAACGTTATACGTTAGAAGCTATTACTATATGACATTATACCATATAAGGTAATACTATATATCGTTATACGTTAAAAGGTAATACTATACAACGTTATACCTTATTAGGTAATAGCTTATAACGTTATACGTTAGATGCTATTACTATATGACGTTATACCTTATAAGGTAAGACTATATGACGTTATACGTTGTAAGGTAATGGTACATAACGTTATACGTTAGAAGCTATTACTATATGACATTATACCATATATGGTAATACTATATATCGTTATACGTTAAAAGGTAATACTATACAACGTTGTACGTTATAAGGTTATAGTTGATAACGTTATACGTTATAAGGTAATACTATATAACATTGTACGTTATTTAGTAATACTATATAACGTTATACGTTATAAGGTAATACTATATAACATTATACGTGAGAAGCTATTACTACATGACGATATACGTTATAAGGTAATACTATATAACGTTATACGTTAGAAGCTATTACTCTATGACATTATACGTTATACGGTAATACTATATAACGTTATACGTTAAAAGCTATGACTATATGACGTTACGCCTTATAAGGTAATACTATATAACGTTATACGTTAGAAGCTATTACTCTATGACGTTATACGTTATACGGTAATACTATGTAACGTTATACGTTAGAAGCTATTACTATATGACGTTGTACGTTATAAGGTAATACTAGATAACGTTATACGTTATAAGGTAATACTATATAACGTTGTACGTTAGGAGCCATTACTATGTGACGTTATACGTTATAAGGTAATACTATTAAACATTATGCGTTAGAAGCTATTACTATATGACGTTATACGTTATAAGATAGTACTATATAATGTTATACGTTAGAAGCTATGACTATATGACGTTTTACCTTATAAGGTAATACTATATGACGTTATACGTTAGAAGCTATTACTATATGACGTTGTACGTTATAAGGTAATACTAGATAACGTTATACGTTATAAGGTAATACTATATAACGTTGTACGCTAGAAGCCATTACTATGTGACGTTATACCTTATAAGATAGTACTATATAATGTTATACGTTAGAAGCTATTACTATATGACGTTATACGTTATAAGGTAATACTATATAGCGTTATACGTTAGAAACTATTACTACATGACGTTATACCTTATCAGGTAATACTATATAACGTTATACGTTAGGAGCTATTACTATATGACGTTGTACGTTATAAGCTAATACTAGATAACGTTATACGTTATAAGGTAATCCTATATAACGTTGTACGTTATAAGGTAATACTAGATAACGTTATACGTTATAAGGTAATACTATATAACGTTTTACGTTATTAGGTAATAGCTTATAACGTTATAGGTTAGAAGGTATTACTATATAACGTTATACCTTATAAGGTAATACTATTTAACGTTATACGTAGGAAGGTATTACTACATGGCGTTATACCTTATAAGGTAGTGCTACATAACTTTATTCGTTATAAGGTAATCAAATATAACGTTATACGTTATATGGTAATACTATATAGACGTTATACGTTAAAAGGTAATACTATACAACGTTGTACGTTATAAGGTAATAGTAGATAACGTTATACGTTATAATGTAATACTATATAACTTTGTACGTCATTTAGTAATACTATATAACGTTATACGTTATAAGGTATTACTATGTAACGTTATACGTAGGAAGCTATTACTATATGACGTTATACGTTGTAAGGTGATGGTACATAACGTTTTACGTTAGAAGCTATTATTATATGACGTTATATGTTATAAGGTAATACTAGATAACGTTATACGCTATAAGGTAATACTATATAACGTTGTACGTTAGAAGCCATTACTATGTGACGTTATACCTTATAAGGTAGTACTATATAATGCTATACGTCAGAAGCAATTACTATATGACGGTATACGTTATAAGGTAGTAGTACATAACTTTATACGTTATAAGGTAATACTACATAACATTATACGTTATAAGGTAATAATATATAACGTTATACGTTAGGAGCTATTACTATGTAACTTTATACGTTGGAAGCTATTACTATATGACGTTATACGTTATAAGGTAATACTATAAAACGTTATACGTTAGCAGCTATTACTCTATGACGTTATACGTTATACGGTAATACTATATAACGTTAAACGTTAGAAGCTATTACTCTATGACGTTATACGTTATAAGGTAATACTATATAACGTTATACGTTAGAAGCTATTACTCTATGACATTATACGTTATAAGGTAATACTATTTAACGTTATACGTTAGAAACTATTACTATATGACGTTATACGTTATAAGGTAATACTATATAACGTTATACGTTAAAAGCTATGACTATATGACGTTACACCTTATAAGGTAATACTATATAACGTTATACGTTAGAAGCTATTACTCTATGACGTTATACGTTATACGGTAATACTATATAACGTTATACGTTAGAAGCTGTTACTATATGACGTTGTACGTTATAAGGTAATACTAGATAACGTTATACGTTATAAGGTAATACTATATAACGTTGTACGTTATTATGTAATAGCTTATAACGTTATACGTTAGAAGGTATTACTATATAACGTTATACCTTATAAGGTAATACTATTTAACGTTATACGTAGGAAGGTATTACTACATGGCGTTATACCTTATAAGGTAGTGCTGCATAACTTTATTCGTTATAAGGTAATCAAATATAACGTTATACGTTATGAGGTAATACTATATAACGTTATACGTTAAAAGGTAATACTATACAACGTTGTACGTTATAAGGTAATAGTAGATAACGTTATACGTTATAAGGTAATACTATATAACGTTGTACGTTATTTAGTAATACTATATAACGTTATACGTTATAAGGTAATACTATATAACATTATACGTGAGAAGCTATTACTATATGACGTTATACGTTATAAGGTAATAGTACATAACGTTATACGTTATAAGGTAATACTACATAACATTATTCGTTATAAGGTAGTAATATATAACGTTGTACGTTATAAGTTAATATTATACAACGTTATACCATAGGAGGTATTACTATGTAACGTTATACGTAGGAAGCTATTACTATATGACGTTATACGTTGTAAGGTGATGGTACATAACGTTATACGTTAGAAGCTATTATTATATGACGTTATACCTTATAAGGTAATACTATATAACGTTATACGTTAGAAGCTATTACTGTGTAACTTTATACGTTGGAAGCAATGACTATATGACGTTATAAGTTAGAAGCTATTACTCTATGACGTTATACGTTATAAGGTAATACTATATAACATTATACGTGAGAAGCTATTACTATATGACGTTATACGTTATAAGGTAATAGTACATAACGTTATACGTTATAAGGTAATACTACATAACATTATTCGTTATAAGGTAGTAATATATAACGTTGTACGTTATAAGTTAATATTATACAACGTTATACCATAGGAGGTATTACTATGTAACGTTATACGTAGGAAGCTATTACTATATGACGTTATACGTTGTAAGGTGATGGTACATAACGTTATACGTTAGAAGCTATTATTATATGACGTTATACCTTATAAGGTAATACTATATAACGTTATACGTTAGAAGCTATTACTGTGTAACTTTATACGTTGGAAGCAATGACTATATGACGTTATAAGTTAGAAGCTATTACTCTATGACGTTATACGTTATAAGGTAATACTATATAACATTATACGTGAGAAGCTATTACTATATGACGTTATACGTTATAAGGTAATAGTACATAACGTTACACGTTATAAGGTAATACTACATAACATTATTCGTTATAAGGTAGTAATATATAACGTTGTACGTTATAAGTTAATATTATACAACGTTATACCATAGGAGGTATTACTATGTAACGTTATACGTAGGAAGCTATTACTATATGACGTTATACGTTGTAAGGTGATGGTACATAACGTTATACGTTAGAAGCTATTATTATATGACGTTATACCTTATAAGGTAATACTATATAACGTTATACGTTAGAAGCTATTACTGTGTAACTTTATACGTTGGAAGCAATGACTATATGACGTTATAAGTTAGAATCTATTACTCTATGACGTTATACCTTATAAGGTAATACTATATAACGTTATACGTTAGAAGCTATTACTATATGACGTTGTACGTTATAAGGTAATACTAGATAACGTTATACGTTATAAGGTAATACTATATAACGTTGTACGTTATTAGGTAATAGCTTATAACGTTATACGTTAGAAGGTATTACTATATAACGTTATACCTTATAAGGTAATACTGTTTAACGTTATACGTAGGAAGGTATTACTACATGGCGTTATACCTTATAAGGTAGTGCTGCATAACTTTATTCGTTATAAGGTAATCAAATATAACGTTATACGTTATGAGGTAATACTATATAACGTTATACGTTAAAAGGTAATACTACACAACGTTGTACGTTATAAGGTAATAGTAGATAACGTTATACGTTATAAGGTAATACTATATAACGTTGTACGTTATTTAGTAATACTATATAACGTTATACGTTATAAGGTAAAACTATATAACATTATACGTGAGAAGCTATTACTATATGACGTTATACGTTATAAGGTATTAGTACATAACGTTATACGTTATAAGGTAATACTACATAACATTATTCGTTATAAGGTAGTAATAGATAACGTTGTACGTTATAAGTTAATATTATACAACGTTATACCATAGGAGGTATTACTATGTAACGTTATACGTAGGAAGCTATTACTATATGACGTTATACGTTGTAAGGTGATGGTACATAACGTTATACGTTAGAAGCTATTACTATGTAACTTTATACGTTGGAAGCAATGACTATATGACGTTATAAGTTAGAAGCTATTACTCTATGACGTTATACGTTATAAGGTAATACTATATAACGTTATACGTTAGAAGCTATTACTCTATGACGTTATACGTTATAAGGTAATACTATATAACGTTATACGTTAGAAGCTATTACTCTATGACGTTATACGTTATAAGGTAATACTATATAACGTTATACGTTAGAAGCTATTACTGTATGACGTTGTACGTTATAAGGTAATACTAGATAACGTTATACGTTATAAGGTAATACTATATAACGTTGTACGTTAGGAGCCATTACTATGTGACGTTATACGTTATAAGGTAATACTATTAAACATTATGCGTTAGATGCTATTACTATATGACGTTATACGTTATAAGATAGTACTATATAATGTTATACGTTAGAAGCTATGACTATATGACGTTATACCTTATAAGGTAATACTATATGACGTTATACGTTAGAAGCTATTACTATATGACGTTGTACGTTATAAGGTAATACTAGATAACGTTATACGTTATAAGGTAATACTATATAACGTTGTACGCTAGAAGCCATTACTATGTGACGTTATACCTTATAAGGTAGTACTATATAATGTTATACGTTAGAAGCTATTACTATATGACGTTATACGTTATAAGGTAATACTATATAGCGTTATACGTTAGAAACTATTACTACATGACGTTATACCTTATCAGGTAATACTATATAACGTTATACGTTAGGAGCTATTACTATATGACGTTGTACGTTATAAGCTAATACTAGATAACGTTATACGTTATAAGGTAATCCTATATAACGTTGTACGTTATAAGGTAATACTAGAGAACGTTATACGTTATAAGGTAATACTATATAACGTTTTACGTTATTAGGTAATAGCTTATAACGTTATAGGTTAGAAGGTATTACTATATAACGTTATACCTTATAAGGTAATACTATTTAACGTTATACGTAGGAAGGTATTACTACATGGCGTTATACCTTATAAGGTAGTGCTACATAACTTTATTCGTTATAAGGTAATCAAATATAACGTTATACGTTATATGGTAATACTATATAGACGTTATACGTTAAAAGGTAATACTATACAACGTTGTACGTTATAAGGTAATAGTAGATAACGTTATACGTTATAATGTAATACTATATAACTTTGTACGTCATTTAGTAATACTATATAACGTTATACGTTATAAGGTATTACTATGTAACGTTATACGTGAGAAGCTATTACTATATGACGTTATACGTTATAAGGTAATAGTACATGACGTTATACGTTATAAGGTAATTCTACGTAACATTATTCGTTATAAGGTAATAATATATAACGTTGTACGTTATAAGTTAATATTATACAACGTTATACCATAGGAGGTATTACTATGTAACATTATACCATAGGAGGTATTACTATGTAACGTTATACGTAGGAAGCTATTACTATATGACGTTATACGTTGTAAGGTGATGGTACATAACGTTTTACGTTAGAAGCTATTATTATATGACGTTATACCTTATAAGGTAATACTATATAACGTTATACGTTAGAATCTATTACTCTATGACGTTATACGTTATACGGTAATACTATATAACGTTATACGTTAGAAGCTATTACTATATGACGTTGTTCGTTATAAGGTAATACTAGATAACGTTATACGTTATAAGGTAATACTATATAACGTTGTACGTTAGAAGCCATTACTATGTGACGTTATACCTTATAAGGTAGTACTATATAATGCTATACGTCAGAAGCTATTACTATATGACGTTATACGTTATAAGGTTATACTATTTAACGTTATACGTTAGAAGCTATTACTATATGACGTTATACGTTATAAGGTAATAGTACATAACGTTATACGTTATAAGGTAATACTACATAACATTATACGTTATAAGGTAATAATATATAACGTTATACGTTAGAAGCTATTACTATGTAACTTTATACGTTGGAAGCTATTACTATATGACGTTATACGTTATAAGGTAATACTATATAACGTTATACGTTAGAAGCTATTACTCTATGACGTTATACGTTATAAGGTAATACTATATAACGTTATACGTTATAAGCTAATACTATATGACGTTATACGTCATAAGGTAATACTATATAACGTTATACGTTAGAAGCTATGACTATATGACGTTATACCTTATAAGGTAATACTATATAACGTTATACGTTAGAATCTATTACTCTATGACGTTATACGTTATACGGTAATACTATATAACGTTATACGTTAGAAGCTATTACTATATGATGTTGTACGTTATAAGGTAATACTAGATAACGTTATACGTTATAAGGTAATACTATATAACGTTGTACGTTATTAGGTAATAGCTTATAACGTTATACGTTAGAAGGTATTACTATATAACGTTATACCTTATAAGGTAATACTGTTTAACGTTATACGTAGGAAGGTATTACTACATGGCGTTATACCTTATAAGGTAGTGCTGCATAACTTTATTCGTTATAAGGTAATCAAATATAACGTTATACGTTATGAGGTAATACTATATAACGTTATACGTTATAAGGTAATACTACACAACGTTGTACGTTATAAGGTAATAGTAGATAACGTTATACGTTATAAGGTAATACTATATAACGTTGTACGTTATTTAGTAATACTATATAACGTTATACGTTATAAGGTAAAACTATATAACATTATACGTGAGAAGCTATTACTATATGACGTTATACGTTATAAGGTAATAGTACATAACGTTATACGTTATAAGGTAATACTACATAACATTATTCGTTATAAGGTAGTAATATATAACGTTGTACGTTATAAGTTAATATTATACAACGTTATACCATAGGAGGTATTACTATGTAACGTTATACGTAGGAAGCTATTACTATATGACGTTATACGTTGTAAGGTGATGGTACATAACGTTATACGTTAGAAGCTATTACTATGTAACTTTATACGTTGGAAGCAATGACTATATGACGTTATAAGTTAGAAGCTATTACTCTATGACGTTATACGTTATAAGGTAATACTATATAACGTTATACGTTAGAAGCTATTACTCTATGACGTTATACGTTATAAGGTAATACTATATAACGTTATACGTTAGAAGCTATTACTCTATGACGTTATACGTTATAAGGTAATACTATATAACGTTATACGTTAGAAGCTATTACTGTATAACGTTATACCTTATAAGGTAATACTATTTAACGTTATACGTAGGAAGGTATTACTACATGGCGTTATACCTTATAAGGTAGTGCTACATAACTTTATTCGTTATAAGGTAATCAAATATAACGTTATACGTTATATGGTAATACTATATAGACGTTATACGTTAAAAGGTAATACTATACAACGTTGTACGTTATAAGGTAATAGTAGATAACGTTATACGTTGTAATGTAATACTATATAACTTTGTACGTTATTTAGTAATACTATATAACGTTATACGTTATAAGGTAATACTATATAACATTATACGTGAGAAGCTATTACTATATGACGTTATACGTTATAAGGTAATAGTACATGACGTTATACGTTATAAGGTAATTCTATGTAACATTATTCGTTATAAGGTAATAATATATAACGTTGTACGTTATAAGTTAATATTATACAACGTTATACCATAGGAGGTATTACTATGTAACATTATACCATAGTAGGTATTACTATGTAACGTTATACGTAGGAAGCTATTACTATATGACGTTATACGTTGTAAGGTGATGGTACATAACGTTTTACGTTAGAAGCTATTATTATATGACGTTATACCTTATAAGGTAATACTATATAACGTTATACGTTAGAATCTATTACTCTATGACGTTATACGTTATACGGTAATACTATATAACGTTATACGTTAGAAGCTATTACTATATGACGTTGTTCGTTATAAGGTAATACTAGATAACGTTATACGTTATAAGGTAATACTATATAACGTTGTACGTTAGAAGCCATTACTATGTGACGTTATACCTTATAAGGTAGTACTATATAATGCTATACGTCAGAAGCTATTACTATATGACGTTATACGTTATAAGGTTATACTATTTAACGTTATACGTTAGAAGCTATTACTATATGACGTTATACGTTATAAGGTAATAGTACATAACGTTATACGTTATAAGGTAATACTACATAACATTATACGTTATAAGGTAATAATATATAACGTTATACGTTAGAAGCTATTACTATGTAACTTTATACGTTGGAAGCTATTACTATATGACGTTATACGTTATAAGGTAATACTATATAACGTTATACTTTAAAAGCTATGACTATATGACGTTATACCTTATAAGGTAATACTATATAACGTTATACGTTAGAAGCTATTACTCTATGACGTTATACGTTATACGGTAATACTATATAACGTTATACGTTAGAAGCTATTACTATATGACGTTGTACGTTATAAGGTAATACTAGATAACGTTATACGTTATAAGGTAATACTATATAACGTTGTACGTTATTAGGTAATAGCTTATAACGTTATACGTTAGAAGGTATTACTGTATAACGTTATACCTTATAAGGTAATACTATTTAACGTTATACGTAGGAAGGTATTACTACATGGCGTTATACCTTATAAGGTAGTGCTGCATAACTTTATTCGTTATAAGGTAATCAAATATAACGTTATACGTTATGAGGTAATACTATATAACGTTATATGTTAAAAGGTAATACTATACAACGTTGTACGTTATAAGGTAATAGTAGATAACGTTATACGTTATAAGGTAATACTATATAACGTTGTACGTTATTTAGTAATACTATATAACGTTATACGTTATAAGGTAATACTATATAACATTATACGTGAGAAGCTATTACTATATGACGTTATACGTTATAAGGTAATAGTACATAACGTTATACGTTATAAGGTAATACTACATAACATTATACGTTATAAGGTAATAATATATAACGTTATACGTTAGAAGCTATGACTATATGACGTTATACCTTATTAGGTAATACTATATAACGTTATACGTTAAAAGGTAATACTATACAGCGTTGTACGTTATAAGGTAATAGTAGATAACGTTATACGTTATAAGGTAATACTATATAACATTGTACGTTATTTAGTAATACTATATAACGTTATGCGTTATAAGGTAATACTATATAACATTATACGTGAGAAGCTATTACTATATGACGTTATACGTTATAAGGTAATACTATATAACGTTATACGTTAGAAGCTATTACTCTATGACGTTATACGTTATAAGGTAATACTATATAACGTTATACGTTAGAAGCTAATACTATATGACGTTATACGTCATAAGGTAATACTAGATAACGTTATACGTTAGAAGCTATGACTATATGACGTTATACCTTATAAGGTAATACTATATAACGTTATACGTTAGAATCTATTACTCTATGACGTTATACGTTATACGGTAATACTATATAACGTTATACGTTAGAAGCTATTACTATATGACGTTGTACGTTATAAGGTAATACTAGATAACGTTATAAGTTATAAGGTAATACTATATAACGTTGTACGTTAGAAGCCATTACTATGTGACGTTATACCTTATAAGGTACTACTATATAATGCTATACGTCAGAAGCTATTACTATATGACGTTATATGTTATATGGTAATACTATATAACGTTGTACGTTAGAAGCCATTACTATGTGAAGTTATACCTTATAAGGTAATACTATTTAACGTTATACGTAAGAAGCTATTACTACATGGCGTTATACCGTATAAGGTAGTACTACATAACTTTATTCGTTATAAGGTAATCAAATATAACGTTATACGTTATAAGGTAATACTATATAACATTATACGTCAGAAGCTATTACTATATGACGTTATACGTTATAAGGTAATAGTACATAACTTTATACGTTATAAGGTAATACTACATAACATTATACGTTATAAGGTAATAATATATAACGTTATACGTTAGAAGCTATTACTATGTAACTTTATACGTAGGAAGCTATTACTATATGACGTTATACGTTATAAGGTAATACTATATAACGTTATACGTTAGAAGCTATTACTCTATGACGTTATACGTTATACGGTAATACTATTTAACGTTATACGTTAGAAGCTATTACTATATGACGTTATACGTTATAAGGTAATACTATATAACGTTATACGTTAGAAGCTATTACTATATGACGTTGTACGTTATAAGGTAATACTGGATAACGTTATACGTTATAGGGTAATACTATATAACGTTGTACGTTAGGAGCCATTACTATGTGACGTTATACGTTATAAGGTAGTACTATATAATGTTATACGTCAGAAGCTATTACTATATGACGTTATACGTTATAAGGTAATACTATTTAACGTTATATGTAGGAAGCTATTACTACATGGCGTTATACCTTATAAAGTAGTACTACATAACTTTATTCGTTATAAGGTAATCAAATATAACGTTGTACGTTATAAGGAATACTATATAACATTATACGTCAGAAGATACTACTATATGACGTTATACGTTATAAGGTAACACTGTATAACGTTATACCTTATTAGGTAATAGCTTATAACGTTATACGTTAGATGCTATTACTATATGACGTTATACCTTATAAGGTAAGACTATATGACGTTATACGTTGTAAGGTAATGGTACATAACGTTATACGTTAGAAGCTATTACTATATGACATTATACCATATAAGGTAATACTATATAACGTTATACGTTAAATGGTAATACTATACAACGTTGTACGTTATAAGGTTATAGTTGATAACGTTATACGTTATAAGGTAATACTATATAACATTGTACGTTATTTAGTAATACTATATAACGTTATACGTTATAAGGTAATCCTATATAACGTTGTACGTTATAAGGTAATACTAGATAACGTTATACGTTATAAGGTAATACTATATAACGTTTTACGTTATTAGGTAATAGCTTATAACGTTATAGGTTAGAAGGTATTACTATATAACGTTATACCTTATAAGGTAATACTATTTAACGTTATACGTAGGAAGGTATTACTACATGGCGTTATACCTTATAAGGTAGTGCTACATAACTTTATTCGTTATAAGGTAATCAAATATAACGTTATACGTTATATGGTAATACTATATAGACGTTATACGTTAAAAGGTAATACTATATAACGTTATACGTTAGAAGCTATGACTATATGACGTTATACCTTATAAGGTAATACTATATAACGTTATACGTTAGAAGCTATGACTATATGACGTTATACCTTATAAGGTAATACTATATAACGTTATACGTTAGAATCTATTACTCTATGACGTTATACGTTATACGGTAATACTATATAACGTTATACGTTAGAAGCTATTACTATATGACGTTGTACGTTATAAGGTAATACTAGATAACGTTATACGTTATAAGGTAATACTATATAACGTTGTACGTTAGAAGCCATTACTATGTGACGTTATACCTTATAAGGTAGTACTATATAACATTATACGTGAGAAGCTATTACTATATGACGTTATACGTTATAAGGTAATAGTACATAACGTTATACGTTATAAGGTAATACTACATAACATTATTCGTTATAAGGTAGTAATATATAACGTTGTACGTTATAAGTTAATATTATACAACGTTATACCATAGGAGGTATTACTATGTAACGTTATATGTAGGAAGCTATTACTATATGACGTTATACGTTGTAAGGTGAGGGTACATAACGTTATACGTTAGAAGCTATTATTATATGACGTTATACCTTATAAGGTAATACTATATAACGTTATACGTTAGAAGCTATTACTGTGTAACTTTATACGTTGGAAGCAATGACTATATGACGTTATAAGTTAGAAGCTATTACTCTATGACGTTATACGTTATACGGTAATACTATATAACGTTATACGTTAGAAGCTATTACTCTATGACGTTATACCTTATAAGGTAATACTATATAACGTTATACGTTAGAATCTATTACTCTATGACGTTATACGTTATACGGTAATACTATATAACGTTATACGTTAGAAGCTATTACTATATGACGTTGTACGTTATAAGGTAATACTAGATAACGTTATACGTTATAAGGTAATACTATATAACGTTGTACGTTAGAAGCCATTACTATGTGACGTTATACCTTATAAGGTAGTACTATATAATGCTATACGTCAGAAGCTATTACTATATGACGGTATACGTTATAAGGTAATACTATATAACGTTGTACGTTAGAAGCCATTACTATGTGACGTTATACCTTATAAGGTATTACTATTTAACGATATACGTAGAAAGCTATTACTACATGGCGTTATACCTTATAAGGTAGTACTACATAACTTTATTCGTTATAAGGTAATCAATTATAACGTTATACGTTATAAGGTAATACTATATAACATTATACGTCCGACGCTATTACTATATGTCGTTATACGTTATAAGGTAATAGTACATAACGTTATACGTTATAAGGTAATACTACATAACATTATACGTTATAAGGTAATAATATATAACGTTATACGTTAGAAGCTATTACTATGTAACTTTATACGTTGGAAGCTATTACTATATGACGTTATACGTTATAAGGTAATACTATATAACGTTATACGTTAGAAGCTATTACTCTATGACGTTGTACGTTATACGGTAATAGTACATAACGTTATACGTTATAAGGTAATACTACATAACATTATTCGTTATAAGGTAGTAATATATAACGTTGTACGTTATAAGTTAATATTATACAACGTTATACCATAGGAGGTATTACTATGTAACGTTAAACGTTAGAAGCTATTACTCTATGACGTTATACGTTATAAGGTAATACTATATAACGTTGTACGTTAGAAGCCATTACTATGTGACGTTATACCTTATAAGGTATTACTATTTAACGTTATACGTAGAAAGCTATTACTACATGGCGTTATACCTTATAAGGTAGTACTACATAACTTTATTCGTTATAAGGTAATCAATTATAACGTTATACGTTATAAGGTAATACTATATAACATTATACGTCAGACGCTATTACTATATGTCGTTATACGTTATAAGGTAATAGTACATAACGTTATACGTTATAAGGTAATACTACATAACATTATACGTTATAAGGTAATAATATATAACGTTATACGTTAGAAGCTATTACTATGTAACTTTATACGTTGGAAGCTATTACTATATGACGTTATACGTTATAAGGTAATACTATATAACGTTATACGTTAGAAGCTATTACTCTATGACGTTGTACGTTATACGGTAATACTATATAACGTTAAACGTTAGAAGCTATTACTCTATGACGTTATACGTTATAAGGTAATACTATATAACGTTATACGTTAGAAGCTATTACTCTATGACATTATACGTTATAAGGTAATACTATTTAACGTTATACGTTGGAAGCTATTACTATATGACGTTATACGTTATAAGGTAATACTATATAACGTTATACGTTAGAAGCTATTACTGTATAACGTTATACCTTATAAGGTAATACTATTTAACGTTATACGTAGGAAGGTATTACTACATGGCGTTATACCTTATAAGGTAGTGCTACATAACTTTATTCGTTATAAGGTAATCAAATATAACGTTATACGTTATATGGTAATACTATATAGACGTTATACGTTAAAAGGTAATACTATACAACGTTGTACGTTATAAGGTAATAGTAGATAACGTTATACGTTATAATGTAATACTATATAACTTTGTACGTTATTTAGTAATACTATATAACGTTATACGTTATAAGGTAATACTATATAACATTATACGTGAGAAGCTATTACTATATGACGTTATACGTTATAAGGTAATAGTACATAACGTTATACGTTATAAGGTAATACTACATAACATTATTCGTTATAAGGTAATAATATATAACGTTGTACGCTATAAGTTAATATTATACAACGTTATACCATAGGAGCTATTACTATGTAACATTATACCATAGGAGGTATTACTATGTAACGTTATACGTAGGAAGCTATTACTATATGACGTTATACGTTGTAAGGTGATGGTACATAACGTTTTACGTTAGAAGCTATTATTATATGACGTTATACCTTATAAGGTAATACTATATAACGTTATACGTTAGAAGCTATTACTATGTAACTTTATACGTTGGAAGCAATGACTATATGGTGTTATAAGTTAGAAGCTATTACTCTATGACGTTATACGTTATAAGGTAATATTATATAACGTTATACGTTAGAAGCTATTGCTCTATGACGTTATACGTTATAAGGTAATACTATATAACGTTATACGTTAGAAGCTAATACTATATGACGTTATACGTCATAAGGTAATACTATATAACGTTATACGTTAGAAGCTATGACTATATGACGTTATACCTTATAAGGTAATACTATATAACGTTATACGTTAGAAGCTATTACTCTATGACGTTATACGTTATACGGTAATACTATTTAACGTTATACGCTAGAAGCTATTACTATATGACGTTATACGTTATAAGGTAATACTATATAACGTTATACGTTAAAAGCTATGACTATATGACGTTATACCTTATAAGGTAATACTATATAACGTTATACGTTAGAAGCTATTACTCTATGACGTTATACGTTATAAGGTAATACTAGATAACGTTATACGTTATAAGGCAATTACTATATGACGTTGTACGTTATAAGGTAATACTAGATAACGTTATACGTTAGAAGCTATTACTATATGACGTTATACGTTATAAGGTAATAGTACATAACATTATACGTTATAAGGTAATAATATATAACGTTATACGTTAGAAGCTATTACTATGTGACTTTATACGTTGGAAGCTATTACTATATGACGTTATACGTTATAAGGTAATACTATATAACGTTATACGTTAGAAGCTATTACTCTATGACGTTATACGATATACGGTAATACTATATAACGTTAAACGTTGGAAGCTATTACTCTATGACGTTATACGTTATAAGGTAATACTATATAACGTTATACGTTAGAAGCTATTACTCTATGACATTATACGTTATAAGGTAATACTATTTAACGTTATACGTTAGAAACTATTACTATATGACGTTATACGTTATAAGGTAATACTATATAACGTTATACGTTAAAAGCTATGACTATATGACGTTATACCTTATAAGGTAATACTATATAACGTTATACGTTAGAAGCTATTATTATATGACGTTATACCTTATAAGGTAATACTATATAACGTTATACGTTAGAAGCTATTACTGTGTAACTTTATACGTTGGAAGCAATGACTATATGACGTTATAAGTTAGAAGCTATTACTCTATGACGTTATACGTTATAAGGTAATACTATATAACATTATACGTGAGAAGCTATTACTATATGACGTTATACGTTATAAGGTAATAGTACATAACGTTATACGTTATAAGGTAATACTACATAACATTATTCGTTATAAGGTAGTAATATATAACGTTGTACGTTATAAGTTAATATTATACAACGTTATACCATAGGAGGTATTACTATGTAACGTTATACGTAGGAAGCTATTACTATATGACGTTATACGTTGTAAGGTGAGGGTACATAACGTTATACGTTAGAAGCTATTATTATATGACGTTATACCTTATAAGGTAATACTATATAACGTTATACGTTAGAAGCTATTACTGTGTAACTTTATACGTTGGAAGCAATGACTATATGACGTTATAAGTTAGAAGCTATTACTCTATGACGTTATACGTTATACGGTAATACTATATAACGTTATACGTTAGAAGCTATTACTCTATGACGTTATACGTTATAAGGTAATACTATATAACGTTATACGTTATAAGCTAATACTATATGACGTTATACGTCATAAGGTAATACTATATAACATTATACGTGAGAAGCTATTACTATATGACGTTATACGTTATAAGGTAATAGTACATAACGTTATACGTTATAAGGTAATACTACATAACATTATTCGTTATAAGGTAGTAATATATAACGTTGTACGTTATAAGTTAATATTATACAACGTTATACCATAGGAGGTATTACTATGTAACGTTATACGTAGGAAGCTATTACTATATGACGTTATACGTTGTAAGGTGATGGTACATAACGTTATACGTTAGAAGCTATTATTATATGACGTTATACCTTATAAGGTAATACTATATAACGTTATACGTTAGAAGCTATTACTGTGTAACTTTATACGTTGGAAGCAATGACTATATGACGTTATAAGTTAGAAGCTATTACTCTATGACGTTATACGTTATAAGGTAATACTATATAACATTATACGTGAGAAGCTATTACTATATGACGTTATACGTTATAAGGTAATAGTACATAACGTTATACGTTATAAGGTAATACTACATAACATTATTCGTTATAAGGTAGTAATATATAACGTTGTACGTTATAAGTTAATATTATACAACGTTATACCATAGGAGGTATTACTATGTAACGTTATACGTAGGAAGCTATTACTATATGACGTTATACGTTGTAAGGTGAGGGTACATAACGTTATACGTTAGAAGCTATTATTATATGACGTTATACCTTATAAGGTAATACTATATAACGTTATACGTTAGAAGCTATTACTGTGTAACTTTATACGTTGGAAGCAATGACTATATGACGTTATAAGTTAGAAGCTATTACTCTATGACGTTATACGTTATACGGTAATACTATATAACGTTATACGTTAGAAGCTATTACTCTATGACGTTATACGTTATAAGGTAATACTATATAACGTTATACGTTATAAGCTAATACTATATGACGTTATATGTCATAAGGTAATACTATATAACGTTATACGTTAGAAGCTATGACTATATGACGTTATACCTTATAAGGTAATACTATATAACGTTATACGTTAGAATCTATTACTCTATGACGTTATACGTTATACGGTAATACTATATAACGTTATACGTTAGAAGCTATTACTATATGACGTTGTACGTTATAAGGTAATACTAGATAACGTTATACGTTATAAGGTAATACTATATAACGTTGTACGTTAGAAGCCATTACTATGTGACGTTATACCTTATAAGGTAGTACTATATAATGCTATACGTCAGAAGCTATTACTATATGACGGTATACGTTATAAGGTAATACTATATAACGTTGTACGTTAGAAGCCATTACTATGTGACGTTATACCTTATAAGGTATTACTATTTAACGTTATACGTAGAAAGCTATTACTACATGGCGTTATACCTTATAAGGTAGTACTACATAACTTTATTCGTTATAAGGTAATCAATTATAACGTTATACGTTATAAGGTAATACTATATAACATTATACGTCAGACGCTATTACTATATGTCGTTATACGTTATAAGGTAATAGTACATAACGTTATACGTTATAAGGTAATACTACATAACATTATACGTTATAAGGTAATAATATATAACGTTATACGTTAGAAGCTATTACTATGCAACTTTATACGTTGGAAGCTATTACTATATGACGTTATACGTTATAAGGTAATACTATATAACGTTATACGTTAGAAGCTATTACTCTATGACGTTGTACGTTATACGGTAATAGTACATAACGTTATACGTTAGAAGCTATTACTCTATGACATTATACGTTATAAGGTAATACTATTTAACGTTATACGTTGGAAGCTATTACTATATGACGTTATACCTTATAAGGTAATACTATATAACGTTATACGTCTGAAGCTATTACTATATAACATTATACGTCAGAAGATACTACTATATGACGTTATACGTTATAAGGTAACACTGTATAACGTTATACCTTATTAGGTAATAGCTTATAACGTTATACGTTAGAAGCTATTACTATATGACGTTATACCTTATAAGGTAAGACTATATGACGTTATACGTTGTAAGGTAATGGTACATAACTTTATACGTTAGAAGCTATTACTATATGACGTTATACCTTATAAGGTAATACTATATAACGTTATACGTTAAAAGGTAATACTATACAGCGTTGTACGTTATAAGGTAATAGTAGATAACGTTATACGTTATAAGGTAATACTATATAACATTGTACGTTATTTAGTAATACTATATAACGTTATGCGTTATAAGGTAATACTATATAACATTATACGTGAGAAGCTATTACTATATGACGTTATACGTTATAAGGTAATACTATATAACGTTATACGTTAGAAGCTATTACTCTATGACGTTATACGTTATAAGGTAATACTATATAACGTTATACGTTAGAAGCTAATACTATATGACGTTATACGTCATAAGGTAATACTAGATAACGTTATACGTTAGAAGCTATGACTATATGACGTTATACCTTATAAGGTAATACTATATAACATTATACGTCAGACGCTATTACTATATGTCGTTATACGTTATAAGGTAATAGTACATAACGTTATACGTTATAAGGTAATACTACATAACATTATACGTTATAAGGTAATAATATATAACGTTAAACGTTAGAAGCTATTACTATGTAACTTTATACGTTGGAAGCTATTACTATATGACGTTATACGTTATAAGGTAATACTATATAACGTTATACGTTAGAAGCTATTACTCTATGACGTTGTACGTTATACGGTAATACTATATAACGTTAAACGTTAGAAGCTATTACTCTATGACGTTATACGTTATAAGGTAATACTATATAACGTTATACGTTAGAAGCTATTACTCTATGACATTATACGTTATAAGGTAATACTATTTAACGTTATACGTTGGAAGCTATTACTATATGACGTTATACGTTATAAGGTAATACTATATAACGTTATACGTTAGAAGCTATTACTGTATAACGTTATACCTTATAAGGTAATACTATTTAACGTTATACGTAGGAAGGTATTACTACATGGCGTTATACCTTATAAGGTAGTGCTACATAACTTTATTCGTTATAAGGTAATCAAATATAACGTTATACGTTATATGGTAATACTATATAGACGTTATACGTTAAAAGGTAATACTATACAACGTTGTACGTTATAAGGTAATAGTAGATAACGTTATACGTTATAATGTAATACTATATAACTTTGTACGTTATTTAGTAATACTATATAACGTTATACGTTATAAGGTAATACTATATAACATTATACGTGAGAAGCTATTACTATATGACGTTATACGTTATAAGGTAATAGTACATAACGTTATACGTTATAAGGTAATACTACATAACATTATTCGTTATAAGGTAATAATATATAACGTTGTACGCTATAAGTTAATATTATACAACGTTATACCATAGGAGCTATTACTATGTAACATTATACCATAGGAGGTATTACTATGTAACGTTATACGTAGGAAGCTATTACTATATGACGTTATACGTTGTAAGGTGATGGTACATAACGTTTTACGTTAGAAGCTATTATTATATGACGTTATACCTTATAAGGTAATACTATATAACGTTATACGTTAGAAGCTATTACTATGTAACTTTATACGTTGGAAGCAATGACTATATGGTGTTATAAGTTAGAAGCTATTACTCTATGACGTTATACGTTATAAGGTAATATTATATAACGTTATACGTTAGAAGCTATTGCTCTATGACGTTATACGTTATAAGGTAATACTATATAACGTTATACGTTAGAAGCTAATACTATATGACGTTATACGTCATAAGGTAATACTATATAACGTTATACGTTAGAAGCTATGACTATATGACGTTATACCTTATAAGGTAATACTATATAACGTTATACGTTAGAAGCTATTACTCTATGACGTTATACGTTATACGGTAATACTATTTAACGTTATACGCTAGAAGCTATTACTATATGACGTTATACGTTATAAGGTAATACTATATAACGTTATACGTTAAAAGCTATGACTATATGACGTTATACCTTATAAGGTAATACTATATAACGTTATACGTTAGAAGCTATTACTCTATGACGTTATACGTTATAAGGTAATACTAGATAACGTTATACGTTATAAGGCAATTACTATATGACGTTGTACGTTATAAGGTAATACTAGATAACGTTATACGTTATAAGGTATTACTATATAACGTTGTACGTTATAAGGTAATACTATATGACGTTATACGTTATAAGGTATTACTATATAACGTTATACCTTATAAGGTAATACTATTTAACGTTATATGTAGGAAGCTATTACTATATGACGTTATACGTTATAAGGTAATAGTACATAACATTATACGTTATAAGGTAATAATATATAACGTTATACGTTAGAAGCTATTACTATGTGACTTTATACGTTGGAAGCTATTACTATATGACGTTATACGTTATAAGGTAATACTATATAACGTTATACGTTAGAAGCTATTACTCTATGACGTTATACGATATACGGTAATACTATATAACGTTAAACGTTGGAAGCTATTACTCTATGACGTTATACGTTATAAGGTAATACTATATAACGTTATACGTTAGAAGCTATTACTCTATGACATTATACGTTATAAGGTAATACTATTTAACGTTATACGTTAGAAACTATTACTATATGACGTTATACGTTATAAGGTAATACTATATAACGTTATACGTTAAAAGCTATGACTATATGACGTTATACCTTATAAGGTAATACTATATAACGTTATACGTTAGAAGCTATTATTATATGACGTTATACCTTATAAGGTAATACTATATAACGTTATACGTTAGAAGCTATTACTGTGTAACTTTATACGTTGGAAGCAATGACTATATGACGTTATAAGTTAGAAGCTATTACTCTATGACGTTATACGTTATAAGGTAATACTATATAACATTATACGTGAGAAGCTATTACTATATGACGTTATACGTTATAAGGTAATAGTACATAACGTTATACGTTATAAGGTAATACTACATAACATTATTCGTTATAAGGTAGTAATATATAACGTTGTACGTTATAAGTTAATATTATACAACGTTATACCATAGGATGTATTACTATGTAACGTTATACGTAGGAAGCTATTACTATATGACGTTATACGTTGTAAGGTGAGGGTACATAACGTTATACGTTAGAAGCTATTATTATATGACGTTATACCTTATAAGGTAATACTATATAACGTTATACGTTAGAAGCTATTACTGTGTAACTTTATACGTTGGAAGCAATGACTATATGACGTTATAAGTTAGAAGCTATTACTCTATGACGTTATACGTTATACGGTAATACTATATAACGTTATACGTTAGAAGCTATTACTCTATGACGTTATACGTTATAAGGTAATACTATATAACGTTATACGTTATAAGCTAATACTATATGACGTTATACGTCATAAGGTAATACTATATAACATTATACGTGAGAAGCTATTACTATATGACGTTATACGTTATAAGGTAATAGTACATAACGTTATACGTTATAAGGTAATACTACATAACATTATTCGTTATAAGGTAGTAATATATAACGTTGTACGTTATAAGTTAATATTATACAACGTTATACCATAGGAGGTATTACTATGTAACGTTATACGTAGGAAGCTATTACTATATGACGTTATACGTTGTAAGGTGATGGTACATAACGTTATACGTTAGAAGCTATTATTATATGACGTTATACCTTATAAGGTAATACTATATAACGTTATACGTTAGAAGCTATTACTGTGTAACTTTATACGTTGGAAGCAATGACTATATGACGTTATAAGTTAGAAGCTATTACTCTATGACGTTATACGTTATAAGGTAATACTATATAACATTATACGTGAGAAGCTATTACTATATGACGTTATACGTTATAAGGTAATAGTACATAACGTTATACGTTATAAGGTAATACTACATAACATTATTCGTTATAAGGTAGTAATATATAACGTTGTACGTTATAAGTTAATATTATACAACGTTATACCATAGGAGGTATTACTATGTAACGTTATACGTAGGAAGCTATTACTATATGACGTTATACGTTGTAAGGTGAGGGTACATAACGTTATACGTTAGAAGCTATTATTATATGACGTTATACCTTATAAGGTAATACTATATAACGTTATACGTTAGAAGCTATTACTGTGTAACTTTATACGTTGGAAGCAATGACTATATGACGTTATAAGTTAGAAGCTATTACTCTATGACGTTATACGTTATAAGGTAATACTATATAACATTATACGTGAGAAGCTATTACTATATGACGTTATACGTTAGAAGCTATTACTCTATGACGTTATACGTTATACGGTAATACTATATAACGTTATACGTTAGAAGCTATTACTCTATGACGTTATACGTTATAAGGTAATACTATATAACGTTATACGTTATAAGCTAATACTATATGACGTTATACGTCATAAGGTAATACTATATAACGTTATACGTTAGAAGCTATGACTATATGACGTTATACCTTATAAGGTAATACTATATAACGTTATACGTTAGAATCTATTACTCTATGACGTTATACGTTATACGGTAATACTATATAACGTTATACGTTAGAAGCTATTACTATATGACGTTGTACGTTATAAGGTAATACTAGATAACGTTATACGTTATAAGGTAATACTATATAACGTTGTACGTTAGAAGCCATTACTATGTGACGTTATACCTTATAAGGTAGTACTATATAATGCTATACGTCAGAAGCTATTACTATATGACGGTATACGTTATAAGGTAATACTATATAACGTTGTACGTTAGAAGCCATTACTATGTGACGTTATACCTTATAAGGTATTACTATTTAACGTTATACGTAGAAAGCTATTACTACATGGCGTTATACCTTATAAGGTAGTACTACATAACTTTATTCGTTATAAGGTAATCAATTATAACGTTATACGTTATAAGGTAATACTATATAACATTATACGTCAGACGCTATTACTATATGTCGTTATACGTTATAAGGTAATAGTACATAACGTTATACGTTATAAGGTAATACTACATAACATTATACGTTATAAGGTAATAATATATAACGTTATACGTTAGAAGCTATTACTATGCAACTTTATACGTTGGAAGCTATTACTATATGACGTTATACGTTATAAGGTAATACTATATAACGTTATACGTTAGAAGCTATTACTCTATGACGTTGTACGTTATACGGTAATAGTACATAACGTTATACGTTAGAAGCTATTACTCTATGACATTATACGTTATAAGGTAATACTATTTAACGTTATACGTTGGAAGCTATTACTATATGACGTTATACCTTATAAGGTAATACTATATAACGTTATACGTCTGAAGCTATTACTATATAACATTATACGTCAGAAGATACTACTATATGACGTTATACGTTATAAGGTAACACTGTATAACGTTATACCTTATTAGGTAATAGCTTATAACGTTATACGTTAGAAGCTATTACTATATGACGTTATACCTTATAAGGTAAGACTATATGACGTTATACGTTGTAAGGTAATGGTACATAACTTTATACGTTAGAAGCTATTACTATATGACGTTATACCTTATAAGGTAATACTATATAACGTTATACGTTAAAAGGTAATACTATACAGCGTTGTACGTTATAAGGTAATAGTAGATAACGTTATACGTTATAAGGTAATACTATATAACATTGTACGTTATTTAGTAATACTATATAACGTTATGCGTTATAAGGTAATACTATATAACATTATACGTGAGAAGCTATTACTATATGACGTTATACGTTATAAGGTAATACTATATAACGTTATACGTTAGAAGCTATTACTCTATGACGTTATACGTTATAAGGTAATACTATATAACGTTATACGTTAGAAGCTAATACTATATGACGTTATACGTCATAAGGTAATACTAGATAACGTTATACGTTAGAAGCTATGACTATATGACGTTATACCTTATAAGGTAATACTATATAACGTTATACGTTAGAATCTATTACTCTATGACGTTATACGTTATACGGTAATACTATATAACGTTATACGTTAGAAGCTATTACTATATGACGTTGTACGTTATAAGGTAATACTATATGACGTTATATGTTATATGGTAGTACTATATAACGTTGTACGTTAGAAGCCATTACTATGTGAAGTTATACCTTATAAGATAATACTATTTAACGTTATACGTAAGAAGCTATTACTACATGGCGTTATACCGTATAAGGTAGTACTACATAACTTTATTCGTTATAAGGTAATCAAATATAACGTTATACGTTATAAGGTAATACTATATAACATTATACGTCAGAAGCTATTACTATATGACGTTATACGTTATAAGGTAATAGTACATAACTTTATACGTTATAAGGTAATACTACATAACATTATACGTTATAAGGTAATAATATATAACGTTATACGTTAGAAGCTATTACTATGTAACTTTATACGTAGGAAGCTATTACTATATGACGTTATACGTTATAAGGTAATACTATATAACGTTATACGTTAGAAGCTATTACTCTATGACGTTATACGTTATACGGTAATACTATTTAACGTTATACGTTAGAAGCTATTACTATATGACGTTATACGTTATAAGGTAATACTATATAACGTTATACGTTAGAAGCTATTACTATATGACGTTGTACGTTATAAGGTAATACTGGATAACGTTATACGTTATAAGGTAATACTATATAACGTTGTACGTTAGGAGCCATTACTATGTGACGTTATACGTTATAAGGTAGTACTATATAATGTTATACGTCAGAAGCTATTACTATATGACGTTATACGTTATAAGGTAATACTAGATAACGTTATACGTTATAAGGTAATCCTATATAACGCTGTACGTTATAAGGTAATACTAGATAACGTTATACGTTATAAGGTAATACTATATAACGTTGTACGTTATAAGGTAATACTATATGACGTTATACGTTATAAGGTATTACTATATAACGTTATACCTTATAAGGTAATACTATTTAACGTTATATGTAGGAAGCTATTACTACATGGCGTTATACCTTATAAAGTAGTACTACATAACTTTATTCGTTATAAGGTAATCAAATATAACGTTATACGTTATAAGGAATACTATATAACATTATACGTCAGAAGATACTACTATATGACGTTATACGTTATAAGGTAACACTGTATAACGTTATACCTTATTAGGTAATAGCTTATAACGTTATACGTTAGATGCTATTACTACATGACGTTATACCTTATAAGGTAAGACTATATAACGTTATACGTTAAAAGCTATGACTATATGACGTTACACCTTATAAGGTAATACTATATAACGTTATACGTTAGAAGCTATTACTCTATGACGTTATACGTTATACGGTAATACTATGTAACGTTATACGTTAGAAGCTATTACTATATGACGTTGTACGTTATAAGGTAATACTAGATAACGTTATACGTTATAAGGTAATACTATATAACGTTGTACGTTAGGAGCCATTACTATGTGACGTTATACGTTATAAGGTAATACTATTAAACATTATGCGTTAGAAGCTATTACTATATGACGTTATACGTTATAAGATAGTACTATATAACGTTATACGTTAGAAGCTATTACTATATGACGTTGTACGTTATAAGGTAATACTAGATAACGTTATAAGTTATAAGGTAATACTATATAACGTTGTACGTTAGAAGCCATTAGTATGTGACGTTATACCTTATAAGGTACTACTATATAATGCTATACGTCAGAAGCTATTACTATATGACGTTATATGTTATATGGTAATACTATATAACGTTGTACGTTAGAAGCCATTACTATGTGAAGTTATACCTTATAAGGTAATACTATTTAACGTTATACGTAAGAAGCTATTACTACATGGCGTTATACCGTATAAGGTAGTACTACATAACTTTATTCGTTATAAGGTAATCAAATATAACGTTATACGTTATAAGGTAATACTATATAACATTATACGTCAGAAGCTATTACTATATGACGTTATACGTTATAAGGTAATAGTACATAACTTTATACGTTATAAGGTAATACTACATAACATTATACGTTATAAGGTAATAATATATAACGTTATACGTTAGAAGCTATTACTATGTAACTTTATACGTAGGAAGCTATTACTATATGACGTTATACGTTATAAGGTAATACTATATAACGTTATACGTTAGAAGCTATTACTCTATGACGTTATACGTTATACGGTAATACTATTTAACGTTATACGTTAGAAGCTATTACTATATGACGTTATACGTTATAAGGTAATACTATATAACGTTATACGTTAGAAGCTATTACTATATGACGTTGTACGTTATAAGGTAATACTGGATAACGTTATACGTTATAAGGTAATACTATATAACGTTGTACGTTAGGAGCCATTACTATGTGACGTCATACGTTATAAGGTAGTACTATATAATGTTATACGCCAGAAGCTATTACTATATGACGTTATACGTTATAAGGTAATACTAGATAACGTTGTACGCTAGAAGCCATTACTATGTGACGTTATACCTTATAAGGTAGTACTATATAATGTTATACGTTAGAAGCTATTACTATATGACGTTATACGTTATAAGGTAATACTATATAGCGTTATACGTTAGAAACTATTACTACATGACGTTATACCTTATCAGGTAATACTATATAACGTTATACGTTAGGAGCTATTACTATATGACGTTGTACGTTATAAGCTAATACTAGATAACGTTATACGTTATAAGGTAATCCTATATAACGTTGTACGTTATAAGGTAATACTAGATAACGTTATACGTTATAAGGTAATACTATATAACGTTTTACGTTATTAGGTAATAGCTTATAACGTTATAGGTTAGAAGGTATTACTATATAACGTTATACCTTATAAGGTAATACTATTTAACGTTATACGTAGGAAGGTATTACTACATGGCGTTATACCTTATAAGGTAGTGCTACATAACTTTATTCGTTATAAGGTAATCAAATATAACGTTATACGTTATATGGTAATACTATATAGACGTTATACGTTAAAAGGTAATACTATATAACGTTATACGTTAGAAGCTATGACTATATGACGTTATACCTTATAAGGTAATACTATATAACGTTATACGTTAGAATCTATTACTCTATGACGTTATACGTTATACGGTAATACTATATAACGTTATACGTTAGAAGCTATTACTATATGACGTTGTACGTTATAAGGTAATACTAGATAACGTTATACGTTATAAGGTAATACTATATAACGTTGTACGTTAGAAGCCATTACTATGTGACGTTATACCTTATAAGGTAGTACTATATAACATTATACGTGAGAAGCTATTACTATATGACGTTATACGTTATAAGGTAATAGTACATAACGTTATACGTTATAAGGTAATACTACATAACATTATTCGTTATAAGGTAGTAATATATAACGTTGTACGTTATAAGTTAATATTATACAACGTTATACCATAGGAGGTATTACTATGTAACGTTATACGTAGGAAGCTATTACTATATGACGTTATACGTTGTAAGGTGAGGGTACATAACGTTATACGTTAGAAGCTATTATTATATGACGTTATACCTTATAAGGTAATACTATATAACGTTATACGTTAGAAGCTATTACTGTGTAACTTTATACGTTGGAAGCAATGACTATATGACGTTATAAGTTAGAAGCTATTACTCTATGACGTTATACGTTATACGGTAATACTATATAACGTTATACGTTAGAAGCTATTACTCTATGACGTTATACGTTATAAGGTAATACTATATAACGTTATACGTTATAAGCTAATACTATATGACGTTATACGTCATAAGGTAATACTATATAACGTTATACGTTAGAAGCTATGACTATATGACGTTATACCTTATAAGGTAATACTATATAACGTTATACGTTAGAATCTATTACTCTATGACGTTATACGTTATACGGTAATACTATATAACGTTATACGTTAGAAGCTATTACTATATGACGTTGTACGTTATAAGGTAATACTAGATAACGTTATACGTTATAAGGTAATACTATATAACGTTGTACGTTAGAAGCCATTACTATGTGACGTTATACCTTATAAGGTAGTACTATATAATGCTATACGTCAGAAGCTATTACTATATGACGGTATACGTTATAAGGTAATACTATATAACGTTGTACGTTAGAAGCCATTACTATGTGACGTTATACCTTATAAGGTATTACTATTTAACGATATACGTAGAAAGCTATTACTACATGGCGTTATACCTTATAAGGTAGTACTACATAACTTTATTCGTTATAAGGTAATCAATTATAACGTTATACGTTATAAGGTAATACTATATAACATTATACGTCCGACGCTATTACTATATGTCGTTATACGTTATAAGGTAATAGTACATAACGTTATACGTTATAAGGTAATACTACATAACATTATACGTTATAAGGTAATAATATATAACGTTATACGTTAGAAGCTATTACTATGTAACTTTATACGTTGGAAGCTATTACTATATGACGTTATACGTTATAAGGTAATACTATATAACGTTATACGTTAGAAGCTATTACTCTATGACGTTGTACGTTATACGGTAATAGTACATAACGTTATACGTTATAAGGTAATACTACATAACATTATTCGTTATAAGGTAGTAATATATAACGTTGTACGTTATAAGTTAATATTATACAACGTTATACCATAGGAGGTATTACTATGTAACGTTAAACGTTAGAAGCTATTACTCTATGACGTTATACGTTATAAGGTAATACTATATAACGTTGTACGTTAGAAGCCATTACTATGTGACGTTATACCTTATAAGGTATTACTATTTAACGTTATACGTAGAAAGCTATTACTACATGGCGTTATACCTTATAAGGTAGTACTACATAACTTTATTCGTTATAAGGTAATCAATTATAACGTTATACGTTATAAGGTAATACTATATAACATTATACGTCAGACGCTATTACTATATGTCGTTATACGTTATAAGGTAATAGTACATAACGTTATACGTTATAAGGTAATACTACATAACATTATACGTTATAAGGTAATAATATATAACGTTATACGTTAGAAGCTATTACTATGTAACTTTATACGTTGGAAGCTATTACTATATGACGTTATACGTTATAAGGTAATACTATATAACGTTATACGTTAGAAGCTATTACTCTATGACGTTGTACGTTATACGGTAATACTATATAACGTTAAACGTTAGAAGCTATTACTCTATGACGTTATACGTTATAAGGTAATACTATATAACGTTATACGTTAGAAGCTATTACTCTATGACATTATACGTTATAAGGTAATACTATTTAACGTTATACGTTGGAAGCTATTACTATATGACGTTATACGTTATAAGGTAATACTATATAACGTTATACGTTAGAAGCTATTACTGTATAACGTTATACCTTATAAGGTAATACTATTTAACGTTATACGTAGGAAGGTATTACTACATGGCGTTATACCTTATAAGGTAGTGCTACATAACTTTATTCGTTATAAGGTAATCAAATATAACGTTATACGTTATATGGTAATACTATATAGACGTTATACGTTAAAAGGTAATACTATACAACGTTGTACGTTATAAGGTAATGGTAGATAACGTTATACGTTATAATGTAATACTATATAACTTTGTACGTTATTTAGTAATACTATATAACGTTATACGATATACGGTAATACTATATAACGTTAAACGTTGGAAGCTATTACTCTATGACGTTATACGTTATAAGGTAATACTATATAACGTTATACGTTAGAAGCTATTACTCTATGACATTATACGTTATAAGGTAATACTATTTAACGTTATACGTTAGAAACTATTACTATATGACGTTATACGTTATAAGGTAATACTATATAACGTTATACGTTAAAAGCTATGACTATATGACGTTATACCTTATAAGGTAATACTATATAACGTTATACGTTAGAAGCTATTATTATATGACGTTATACCTTATAAGGTAATACTATATAACGTTATACGTTAGAAGCTATTACTGTGTAACTTTATACGTTGGAAGCAATGACTATATGACGTTATAAGTTAGAAGCTATTACTCTATGACGTTATACGTTATATGGTAATACTATATAACATTATACGTGAGAAGCTATTACTATATGACGTTATACGTTATAAGGTAATAGTACATAACGTTATACGTTATAAGGTAATACTACATAACATTATTCGTTATAAGGTAATACTATATAACATTATACGTGAGAAGCTATTACTATATGACGTTATACGTTATAAGGTAATAGTACATAACGTTATACGTTATAAGGTAATACTACATAACATTATTCGTTATAAGGTAGTAATATATAACGTTGTACGTTATAAGTTAATATTATACAACGTTATACCATAGGAGGTATTACTATGTAACGTTATACGTAGGAAGCTATTACTATATGACGTTATACGTTGTAAGGTGAGGGTACATAACGTTATACGTTAGAAGCTATTATTATATGACGTTATACCTTATAAGGTAATACTATATAACGTTATACGTTAGAAGCTATTACTGTGTAACTTTATACGTTGGAAGCAATGACTATATGACGTTATAAGTTAGAAGCTATTACTCTATGACGTTATACGTTATACGGTAATACTATATAACGTTATACGTTAGAAGCTATTACTCTATGACGTTATACGTTATAAGGTAATACTATATAACGTTATACGTTATAAGCTAATACTATATGACGTTATACGTCATAAGGTAATACTATATAACATTATACGTGAGAAGCTATTACTATATGACGTTATACGTTATAAGGTAATAGTACATAACGTTATACGTTATAAGGTAATACTACATAACATTATTCGTTATAAGGTAGTAATATATAACGTTGTACGTTATAAGTTAATATTATACAACGTTATACCATAGGAGGTATTACTATGTAACGTTATACGTAGGAAGCTATTACTATATGACGTTATACGTTGTAAGGTGATGGTACATAACGTTATACGTTAGAAGCTATTATTATATGACGTTATACCTTATAAGGTAATACTATATAACGTTATACGTTAGAAGCTATTACTGTGTAACTTTATACGTTGGAAGCAATGACTATATGACGTTATAAGTTAGAAGCTATTACTCTATGACGTTATACGTTATAAGGTAATACTATATAACATTATACGTGAGAAGCTATTACTATATGACGTTATACGTTATAAGGTAATAGTACATAACGTTATACGTTATAAGGTAATACTACATAACATTATTCGTTATAAGGTAGTAATATATAACGTTGTACGTTATAAGTTAATATTATACAACGTTATACCATAGGAGGTATTACTATGTAACGTTATACGTAGGAAGCTATTACTATATGACGTTATACGTTGTAAGGTGAGGGTACATAACGTTATACGTTAGAAGCTATTATTATATGACGTTATACCTTATAAGGTAATACTATATAACGTTATACGTTAGAAGCTATTACTGTGTAACTTTATACGTTGGAAGCAATGACTATATGACGTTATAAGTTAGAAGCTATTACTCTATGACGTTATACGTTATACGGTAATACTATATAACGTTATACGTTAGAAGCTATTAC
Organism: Bombus dahlbomii; assembly: GCA_037178635.1. Classification (NCBI taxonomy): domain Eukaryota; kingdom Metazoa; phylum Arthropoda; class Insecta; order Hymenoptera; family Apidae; genus Bombus; species Bombus dahlbomii. Next base: position 18,044,098 of record CM074106.1, read on the forward strand.
TCTATGACGTTATACGTTATAAGGTAATACTATATAACGTTATACGTTATAAGCTAATACTATATGACGTTATACGTCATAAGGTAATACTATATAACGTTATACGTTAGAAGCTATGACTATATGACGTTATACCTTATAAGGTAATACTATATAACGTTATACGTTAGAATCTATTACTCTATGACGTTATACGTTATACGGTAATACTATATAACGTTATACGTTAGAAGCTATTACTATATGACGTTGTACGTTATAAGGTAATACTAGATAACGTTATACGTTATAAGGTAATACTATATAACGTTGTACGTTAGAAGCCATTACTATGTGACGTTATACCTTATAAGGTAGTACTATATAATGCTATACGTCAGAAGCTATTACTATATGACGGTATACGTTATAAGGTAATACTATATAACGTTGTACGTTAGAAGCCATTACTATGTGACGTTATACCTTATAAGGTATTACTATTTAACGTTATACGTAGAAAGCTATTACTACATGGCGTTATACCTTATAAGGTAGTACTACATAACTTTATTCGTTATAAGGTAATCAATTATAACGTTATACGTTATAAGGTAATACTATATAACATTATACGTCAGACGCTATTACTATATGTCGTTATACGTTATAAGGTAATAGTACATAACGTTATACGTTATAAGGTAATACTACATAACATTATACGTTATAAGGTAATAATATATAACGTTATACGTTAGAAGCTATTACTATGCAACTTTATACGTTGGAAGCTATTACTATATGACGTTATACGTTATAAGGTAATACTATATAACGTTATACGTTAGAAGCTATTACTCTATGACGTTGTACGTTATACGGTAATAGTACATAACGTTATACGTTAGAAGCTATTACTCTATGACATTATACGTTATAAGGTAATACTATTTAACGTTATACGTTGGAAGCTATTACTATATGACGTTATACCTTATAAGGTAATACTATATAACGTTATACGTCTGAAGCTATTACTATATAACATTATACGTCAGAAGATACTACTATATGACGTTATACGTTATAAGGTAACACTGTATAACGTTATACCTTATTAGGTAATAGCTTATAACGTTATACGTTAGAAGCTATTACTATATGACGTTATACCTTATAAGGTAAGACTATATGACGTTATACGTTGTAAGGTAATGGTACATAACTTTATACGTTAGAAGCTATTACTATATGACGTTATACCTTATAAGGTAATACTATATAACGTTATACGTTAAAAGGTAATACTATACAGCGTTGTACGTTATAAGGTAATAGTAGATAACGTTATACGTTATAAGGTAATACTATATAACATTGTACGTTATTTAGTAATACTATATAACGTTATGCGTTATAAGGTAATACTATATAACATTATACGTGAGAAGCTATTACTATATGACGTTATACGTTATAAGGTAATACTATATAACGTTATACGTTAGAAGCTATTACTCTATGACGTTATACGTTATAAGGTAATACTATATAACGTTATACGTTAGAAGCTAATACTATATGACGTGATACGTCATAAGGTAATACTAGATAACGTCATACGTTAGAAGCTATGACTATATGACGTTATACCTTATAAGGTAATACTATATAACATTATACGTCAGACGCTATTACTATATGTCGTTATACGTTATAAGGTAATAGTACATAACGTTATACGTTATAAGGTAATACTACATAACATTATACGTTATAAGGTAATAATATATAACGTTATACGTTAGAAGCTATTACTATGTAACTTTATACGTTGGAAGCTATTACTATATGACGTTATACGTTATAAGGTAATACTATATAACGTTATACGTTAGAAGCTATTACTCTATGACGTTGTACGTTATACGGTAATACTATATAACGTTAAACGTTAGAAGCTATTACTCTATGACGTTATACGTTATAAGGTAATACTATATAACGTTATACGTTAGAAGCTATTACTCTATGACATTATACGTTATAAGGTAATACTATTTAACGTTATACGTTGGAAGCTATTACTATATGACGTTATACGTTATAAGGTAATACTATATAACGTTATACGTTAGTAGCTATTACTGTATAACGTTATACCTTATAAGGTAATACTATTTAACGTTATACGTAGGAAGGTATTACTACATGGCGTTATACCTTATAAGGTAGTGCTACATAACTTTATTCGTTATAAGGTAATCAAATATAACGTTATACGTTATATGGTAATACTATATAGACGTTATACGTTAAAAGGTAATACTATACAACGTTGTACGTTATAAGGTAATAGTAGATAACGTTATACGTTATAATGTAATACTATATAACTTTGTACGTTATTTAGTAATACTATATAACGTTATACGTTATAAGGTAATACTATATAACATTATACGTGAGAAGCTATTACTATATGACGTTATACGTTATAAGGTAATAGTACATAACGTTATACGTTATAAGGTAATACTACATAACATTATTCGTTATAAGGTAATAATATATAACGTTGTACGCTATAAGTTAATATTATACAACGTTATACCATAGGAGCTATTACTATGTAACATTATACCATAGGAGGTATTACTATGTAACGTTATACGTAGGAAGCTATTACTATATGACGTTATACGTTGTAAGGTGATGGTACATAACGTTTTACGTTAGAAGCTATTATTATATGACGTTATACCTTATAAGGTAATACTATATAACGTTATACGTTAGAAGCTATTACTATGTAACTTTATACGTTGGAAGCAATGACTATATGGTGTTATAAGTTAGAAGCTATTACTCTATGACGTTATACGTTATAAGGTAATATTATATAACGTTATACGTTAGAAGCTATTGCTCTATGACGTTATACGTTATAAGGTAATACTATATAACGTTATACGTTAGAAGCTAATACTATATGACGTTATACGTCATAAGGTAATACTATATAACGTTATACGTTAGAAGCTATGACTATATGACGTTATACCTTATAAGGTAATACTATATAACGTTATACGTTAGAAGCTATTACTCTATGACGTTATACGTTATACGGTAATACTATTTAACGTTATACGCTAGAAGCTATTACTATATGACGTTATACGTTATAAGGTAATACTATATAACGTTATACGTTAAAAGCTATGACTATATGACGTTATACCTTATAAGGTAATACTATATGACGTTATACGTTATAAGGTATTACTATATAACGTTATACCTTATAAGGTAATACTATTTAACGTTATATGTAGGAAGCTATTACTATATGACGTTATACGTTATAAGGTAATAGTACATAACATTATACGTTATAAGGTAATAATATATAACGTTATACGTTAGAAGCTATTACTATGTGACTTTATACGTTGGAAGCTATTACTATATGACGTTATACGTTATAAGGTAATACTATATAACGTTATACGTTAGAAGCTATTACTCTATGACGTTATACGATATACGGTAATACTATATAACGTTAAACGTTGGAAGCTATTACTCTATGACGTTATACGTTATAAGGTAATACTATATAACGTTATACGTTAGAAGCTATTACTCTATGACATTATACGTTATAAGGTAATACTATTTAACGTTATACGTTAGAAACTATTACTATATGACGTTATACGTTATAAGGTAATACTATATAACGTTATACGTTAAAAGCTATGACTATATGACGTTATACCTTATAAGGTAATACTATATAACGTTATACGTTAGAAGCTATTATTATATGACGTTATACCTTATAAGGTAATACTATATAACGTTATACGTTAGAAGCTATTACTGTGTAACTTTATACGTTGGAAGCAATGACTATATGACGTTATAAGTTAGAAGCTATTACTCTATGACGTTATACGTTATAAGGTAATACTATATAACATTATACGTGAGAAGCTATTACTATATGACGTTATACGTTATAAGGTAATAGTACATAACGTTATACGTTATAAGGTAATACTACATAACATTATTCGTTATAAGGTAGTAATATATAACGTTGTACGTTATAAGTTAATATTATACAACGTTATACCATAGGAGGTATTACTATGTAACGTTATACGTAGGAAGCTATTACTATATGACGTTATACGTTGTAAGGTGAGGGTACATAACGTTATACGTTAGAAGCTATTATTATATGACGTTATACCTTATAAGGTAATACTATATAACGTTATACGTTAGAAGCTATTACTGTGTAACTTTATACGTTGGAAGCAATGACTATATGACGTTATAAGTTAGAAGCTATTACTCTATGACGTTATACGTTATACGGTAATACTATATAACGTTATACGTTAGAAGCTATTACTCTATGACGTTATACGTTATAAGGTAATACTATATAACGTTATACGTTATAAGCTAATACTATATGACGTTATACGTCATAAGGTAATACTATATAACATTATACGTGAGAAGCTATTACTATATGACGTTATACGTTATAAGGTAATAGTACATAACGTTATACGTTATAAGGTAATACTACATAACATTATTCGTTATAAGGTAGTAATATATAACGTTGTACGTTATAAGTTAATATTATACAACGTTATACCATAGGAGGTATTACTATGTAACGTTATACGTAGGAAGCTATTACTATATGACGTTATACGTTGTAAGGTGATGGTACATAACGTTATACGTTAGAAGCTATTATTATATGACGTTATACCTTATAAGGTAATACTATATAACGTTATACGTTAGAAGCTATTACTGTGTAACTTTATACGTTGGAAGCAATGACTATATGACGTTATAAGTTAGAAGCTATTACTCTATGACGTTATACGTTATAAGGTAATACTATATAACATTATACGTGAGAAGCTATTACTATATGACGTTATACGTTATAAGGTAATAGTACATAACGTTATACGTTATAAGGTAATACTACATAACATTATTCGTTATAAGGTAGTAATATATAACGTTGTACGTTATAAGTTAATATTATACAACGTTATACCATAGGAGGTATTACTATGTAACGTTATACGTAGGAAGCTATTACTATATGACGTTATACGTTGTAAGGTGAGGGTACATAACGTTATACGTTAGAAGCTATTATTATATGACGTTATACCTTATAAGGTAATACTATATAACGTTATACGTTAGAAGCTATTACTGTGTAACTTTATACGTTGGAAGCAATGACTATATGACGTTATAAGTTAGAAGCTATTACTCTATGACGTTATACGTTATAAGGTAATACTATATAACATTATACGTGAGAAGCTATTACTATATGACGTTATACGTTATAAGGTAATAGTACATAACGTTATACGTTATAAGGTAATACTACATAACATTATTCGTTATAAGGTAGTAATATATAACGTTGTACGTTATAAGTTAATATTATACAACGTTATACCATAGGAGGTATTACTATGTAACGTTATACGTAGGAAGCTATTACTATATGACGTTATACGTTGTAAGGTGAGGGTACATAACGTTATACGTTAGAAGCTATTATTATATGACGTTATACCTTATAAGGTAATACTATATAACGTTATACGTTAGAAGCTATTACTGTGTAACTTTATACGTTGGAAGCGAAGACTATATGACGTTATAAGTTAGAAGCTATTACTCTATGACGTTATACGTTATACGGTAATACTATATAACGTTATACGTTAGAAGCTATTACTCTATGACGTTATACGTTATAAGGTAATACTATATAACGTTATACGTTATAAGCTAATACTATATGACGTTATACGTCATAAGGTAATACTATATAACATTATACGTGAGAAGCTATTACTATATGACGTTATACGTTATAAGGTAATAGTACATAACGTTATACGTTATAAGGTAATACTACATAACATTATTCGTTATAAGGTAGTAATATATAACGTTGTACGTTATAAGTTAATATTATACAACGTTATACCATAGGAGGTATTACTATGTAACGTTATACGTAGGAAGCTATTACTATATGACGTTATACGTTGTAAGGTGATGGTACATAACGTTATACGTTAGAAGCTATTATTATATGACGTTATACCTTATAAGGTAATACTATATAACGTTATACGTTAGAAGCTATTACTGTGTAACTTTATACGTTGGAAGCAATGACTATATGACGTTATAAGTTAGAAGCTATTACTCTATGACGTTATACGTTATAAGGTAATACTATATAACATTATACGTGAGAAGCTATTACTATATGACGTTATACGTTATAAGGTAATAGTACATAACGTTATACGTTATAAGGTAATACTACATAACATTATTCGTTATAAGGTAGTAATATATAACGTTGTACGTTATAAGTTAATATTATACAACGTTATACCATAGGAGGTATTACTATGTAACGTTATACGTAGGAAGCTATTACTATATGACGTTATACGTTGTAAGGTGAGGGTACATAACGTTATACGTTAGAAGCTATTATTATATGACGTTATACCTTATAAGGTAATACTATATAACGTTATACGTTAGAAGCTATTACTGTGTAACTTTATACGTTGGAAGCAATGACTATATGACGTTATAAGTTAGAAGCTATTACTCTATGACGTTATACGTTATACGATAATACTATATAACGTTATACGTTAGAAGCTATTACTCTATGACGTTATACGTTATAAGGTAATACTATATAACGTTATACGTTATAAGCTAATACTATATGACGTTATACGTCATAAGGTAATACTATATAACGTTATACGTTAGAAGCTATGACTATATGACGTTATACCTTATAAGGTAATACTATATAACGTTATACGTTAGAATCTATTACTCTATGACGTTATACGTTATACGGTAATACTATATAACGTTATACGTTAGAAGCTATTACTATATGACGTTGTACGTTATAAGGTAATACTAGATAACGTTATACGTTATAAGGTAATACTATATAACGTTGTACGTTAGAAGCCATTACTATGTGACGTTATACCTTATAAGGTAGTACTATATAATGCTATACGTCAGAAGCTATTACTATATGACGGTATACGTTATAAGGTAATACTATATAACGTTGTACGTTAGAAGCCATTACTATGTGACGTTATACCTTATAAGGTATTACTATTTAACGTTATACGTAGAAAGCTATTACTACATGGCGTTATACCTTATAAGGTAGTACTACATAACTTTATTCGTTATAAGGTAATCAATTATAACGTTATACGTTATAAGGTAATACTATATAACATTATACGTCAGACGCTATTACTATATGTCGTTATACGTTATAAGGTAATAGTACATAACGTTATACGTTATAAGGTAATACTACATAACATTATACGTTATAAGGTAATAATATATAACGTTATACGTTAGAAGCTATTACTATGCAACTTTATACGTTGGAAGCTATTACTATATGACGTTATACGTTGTAAGGTAATACTATATAACGTTATACGTTAGAAGCTATTACTCTATGACGTTGTACGTTATACGGTAATAGTACATAACGTTATACGTTAGAAGCTATTACTCTATGACATTATACGTTATAAGGTAATACTATTTAACGTTATACGTTGGAAGCTATTACTATATGACGTTATACCTTATAAGGTAATACTATATAACGTTATACGTCTGAAGCTATTACTATATAACATTATACGTCAGAAGATACTACTATATGACGTTATACGTTATAAGGTAACACTGTATAACGTTATACCTTATTAGGTAATAGCTTATAACGTTATACGTTAGAAGCTATTACTATATGACGTTATACCTTATAAGGTAAGACTATATGACGTTATACGTTGTAAGGTAATGGTACATAACTTTATACGTTAGAAGCTATTACTATATGACGTTATACCTTATAAGGTAATACTATATAACGTTATACGTTAAAAGGTAATACTATACAGCGTTGTACGTTATAAGGTAATAGTAGATAACGTTATACGTTATAAGGTAATACTATATAACATTGTACGTTATTTAGTAATACTATATAACGTTATGCGTTATAAGGTAATACTATATAACATTATACGTGAGAAGCTATTACTATATGACGTTATACGTTATAAGGTAATACTATATAACGTTATACGTTAGAAGCTATTACTCTATGACGTTATACGTTATAAGGTAATACTATATAACGTTATACGTTAGAAGCTAATACTATATGACGTTATACGTCATAAGGTAATACTAGATAACGTTATACGTTAGAAGCTATGACTATATGACGTTATACCTTATAAGGTAATACTATATAACGTTATACGTTAGAATCTATTACTCTATGACGTTATACGTTATACGGTAATACTATATAACGTTATACGTTAGAAGCTATTACTATATGACGTTGTACGTTATAAGGTAATACTATATGACGTTATATGTTATATGGTAGTACTATATAACGTTGTACGTTAGAAGCCATTACTATGTGAAGTTATACCTTATAAGATAATACTATTTAACGTTATACGTAAGAAGCTATTACTACATGGCGTTATACCGTATAAGGTAGTACTACATAACTTTATTCGTTATAAGGTAATCAAATATAACGTTATACGTTATAAGGTAATACTATATAACATTATACGTCAGAAGCTATTACTATATGACGTTATACGTTATAAGGTAATAGTACATAACTTTATACGTTATAAGGTAATACTACATAACATTATACGTTATAAGGTAATAATATATAACGTTATACGTTAGAAGCTATTACTATGTAACTTTATACGTAGGAAGCTATTACTATATGACGTTATACGTTATAAGGTAATACTATATAACGTTATACGTTAGAAGCTATTACTCTATGACGTTATACGTTATACGGTAATACTATTTAACGTTATACGTTAGAAGCTATTACTATATGACGTTATACGTTATAAGGTAATACTATATAACGTTATACGTTAGAAGCTATTACTATATGACGTTGTACGTTATAAGGTAATACTGGATAACGTTATACGTTATAAGGTAATACTATATAACGTTGTACGTTAGGAGCCATTACTATGTGACGTTATACGTTATAAGGTAGTACTATATAATGTTATACGTCAGAAGCTATTACTATATGACGTTATACGTTATAAGGTAATACTAGATAACGTTATACGTTATAAGGTAATCCTATATAACGCTGTACGTTATAAGGTAATACTAGATAACGTTATACGTTATAAGGTAATACTATATAACGTTGTACGTTATAAGGTAATACTATATGACGTTATACGTTATAAGGTATTACTATATAACGTTATACCTTATAAGGTAATACTATTTAACGTTATATGTAGGAAGCTATTACTACATGGCGTTATACCTTATAAAGTAGTACTACATAACTTTATTCGTTATAAGGTAATCAAATATAACGTTATACGTTATAAGGAATACTATATAACATTATACGTCAGAAGATACTACTATATGACGTTATACGTTATAAGGTAACACTGTATAACGTTATACCTTATTAGGTAATAGCTTATAACGTTATACGTTAGATGCTATTACTACATGACGTTATACCTTATAAGGTAAGACTATATGACGTTATACGTTGTAAGGTAATGGTACATAACGTTATACGTTAGAAGCTATTACTATATGACATTATACCATATAAGGTAATACTATATAACGTTATACGTTAAAAGGTAATACCATACAACGTTGTACGTTATAAGGTTATAGTTGATAACGTTATACGTTATAAGGTAATACTATATAACATTGTACGTTATTTAGTAATACTATATAACGTTATACGTTATAAGGTAATACTATATAACATTATACGTGAGAAGCTATTACTATATGACGATATACGTTATAAGGTAATACTATATAACGTTATACGTTAGAAGCTATTACTCTATGACATTATACGTTATAAGGTAATACTATTTAACGTTATACGTTAGAAGCTATTACTATATGACGTTATACGTTATAAGGTAATACTATATAACGTTATACGTTAAAAGCTATGACTATATGACGTTACACCTTATAAGGTAATACTATATAACGTTATACGTTAGAAGCTATTACTCTATGACGTTATACGTTATACGGTAATACTATGTAACGTTATACGTTAGAAGCTATTACTATATGACGTTGTACGTTATAAGGTAATACTAGATAACGTTATACGTTATAAGGTAATACTATATAACGTTGTACGTTAGGAGCCATTACTATGTGACGTTATACGTTATAAGGTAATACTATTAAACATTATGCGTTAGAAGCTATTACTATATGACGTTATACGTTATAAGATAGTACTATATAACGTTATACGTTAGAAGCTATTACTATATGACGTTGTACGTTATAAGGTAATACTAGATAACGTTATAAGTTATAAGGTAATACTATATAACGTTGTACGTTAGAAGCCATTAGTATGTGACGTTATACCTTATAAGGTTCTACTATATAATGCTATACGTCAGAAGCTATTACTATATGACGTTATATGTTATATGGTAATACTATATAACGTTGTACGTTAGAAGCCATTACTATGTGAAGTTATACCTTATAAGGTAATACTATTTAACGTTATACGTAAGAAGCTATTACTACATGGCGTTATACCGTATAAGGTAGTACTACATAACTTTATTCGTTATAAGGTAATCAAATATAACGTTATACGTTATAAGGTAATACTATATAACATTATACGTCAGAAGCTATTACTATATGACGTTATACGTTATAAGGTAATAGTACATAACTTTATACGTTATAAGGTAATACTACATAACATTATACGTTATAAGGTAATAATATATAACGTTATACGTTAGAAGCTATTACTATGTAACTTTATACGTAGGAAGCTATTACTATATGACGTTATACGTTATAAGGTAATACTATATAACGTTATACGTTAGAAGCTATTACTCTATGACGTTATACGTTATACGGTAATACTATTTAACGTTATACGTTAGAAGCTATTACTATATGACGTTATACGTTATAAGGTAATACTATATAACGTTATACGTTAGAAGCTATTACTATATGACGTTGTACGTTATAAGGTAATACTGGATAACGTTATACGTTATAAGGTAATACTATATAACGTTGTACGTTAGGAGCCATTACTATGTGACGTCATACGTTATAAGGTAGTACTATATAATGTTATACGCCAGAAGCTATTACTATATGACGTTATACGTTATAAGGTAATACTAGATAACGTTATACGTTATAAGGTAATCCTATATAACGCTGTACGTTATAAGGTAATACTAGATAACGTTATACGTTATAAGGTAATACTATATAACGTTGTACGTTATAAGGTAATACTATATGACGTTATACGTTATAAGGTATTACTATATAACGTTATACCTTATAAGGTAATACTATTTAACGTTATATGTAGGAAGCTATTACTACATGGCGTTATACCTTATAAAGTAGTACTACATAACTTTATTCGTTATAAGGTAATCAAATATAACGTTATACGTTATAAGGAATACTATATAACATTATACGTCAGAAGATACTACTATATGACGTTATACGTTATAAGGTAACACTGTATAACGTTATACCTTATTAGGTAATAGCTTATAACGTTATACGTTAGATGCTATTACTATATGACGTTATACCTTATAAGGTAAGACTATATGACGTTATACGTTGTAAGGTAATGGTACATAACGTTATACGTTAGAAGCTATTACTATATGACATTATACCATATAAGGTAATACTATATAACGTTATACGTTAAAAGGTAATACTATACAACGTTGTACGTTATAAGGTTATAGTTGATAACGTTATACGTTATAAGGTAATACTATATAACATTGTACGTTATTTAGTAATACTATATAACGTTATACGTTATAAGGTAATACTATATAACATTATACGTGAGAAGCTATTACTATATGACGATATACGTTATAAGGTAATACTATATAACGTTATACGTTAGAAGCTATTACTCTATGACATTATACGTTATAAGGTAATACTATTTAACGTTATACGTTAGAAGCTATTACTATATGACGTTATACGTTATAAGGTAATACTATATAACGTTATACGTTAAAAGCTATGACTATATGACGTTACACCTTATAAGGTAATACTATATAACGTTATACGTTAGAAGCTATTACTCTATGACGTTATACGTTATACGGTAATACTATGTAACGTTATACGTTAGAAGCTATTACTATATGACGTTGTACGTTATAAGGTAATACTAGATAACGTTATACGTTATAAGGTAATACTATATAACGTTGTACGCTAGAAGCCATTACTATGTGACGTTATACCTTATAAGGTAGTACTATATAATGTTATACGTTAGAAGCTATTACTATATGACGTTATACGTTATAAGGTAATACTATATAGCGTTATACGTTAGAAGCTATTACTATATGACGTTGTACGTTATAAGGTAATACTAGATAACGTTATACGTTATAAGGTAATACTATATAACGTTGTACGCTAGAAGCCATTACTATGTGACGTTATACCTTATAAGGTAGTACTATATAATGTTATACGTTAGAAGCTATTACTATATGACGTTATACGTTATAAGGTAATACTATATAGCGTTATACGTTAGAAACTATTACTACCTGACGTTATACCTTATCAGGTAATACTATATAACGTTATACGTTAGGAGCTATTAATATATGACGTTGTACGTTATAAGCTAATACTAGATAACGTTATACGTTATAAGGTAATCCTATATAACGTTGTACGTTATAAGGTAATACTAGATAACGTTATACGTTATAAGGTAATACTATATAACGTTTTACGTTATTAGGTAATAGCTTATAACGTTATAGGTTAGAAGGTATTACTATATAACGTTATACCTTATAAGGTAATACTATTTAACGTTATACGTAGGAAGGTATTACTACATGGCGTTATACCTTATAAGGTAGTGCTACATAACTTTATTCGTTATAAGGTAATCAAATATAACGTTATACGTTATATGGTAATACTATATAGACGTTATACGTTAAAAGGTAATACTATATAACGTTATACGTTAGAAGCTATGACTATATGACGTTATACCTTATAAGGTAATACTATATAACGTTATACGTTAGAATCTATTACTCTATGACGTTATACGTTATACGGTAATACTATATAACGTTATACGTTAGAAGCTATTACTATATGACGTTGTACGTTATAAGGTAATACTAGATAACGTTATACGTTATAAGGTAATACTATATAACGTTGTACGTTAGAAGCCATTACTATGTGACGTTATACCTTATAAAGTAGTACTATATAACATTATACGTGAGAAGCTATTACTATATGACGTTATACGTTATAAGGTAATAGTACATAACGTTATACGTTATAAGGTAATACTACATAACATTATTCGTTATAAGGTAGTAATATATAACGTTGTACGTTATAAGTTAATATTATACAACGTTATACCATAGGAGGTATTACTATGTAACGTTATACGTACGAAGCTATTACTATATGACGTTATACGTTGTAAGGTGAGGGTACATAACGTTATACGTTAGAAGCTATTATTATATGACGTTATACCTTATAAGGTAATACTATATAACGTTATACGTTAGAAGCTATTACTGTGTAACTTTATACGTTGGAAGCAATGACTATATGACGTTATAAGTTAGAAGCTATTACTCTATGACGTTATACGTTATACGGTAATACTATATAACGTTATACCTTAGAAGCTATTACTCTATGACGTTATACGTTATAAGGTAATACTATATAACGTTATACGTTATAAGCTAATACTATATGACGTTATACGTCATAAGGTAATACTATATAACGTTATACGTTAGAAGCTATGACTATATGACGTTATACCTTATAAGGTAATACTATATAACGTTATACGTTAGAATCTATTACTCTATGACGTTATACGTTATACGGTAATACTATATAACGTTATACGTTAGAAGCTATTACTATATGACGTTGTACGTTATAAGGTAATACTAGATAACGTTATACGTTATAAGGTAATACTATATAACGTTGTACGTTAGAAGCCATTACTATGTGACGTTATACCTTATAAGGTAGTACTATATAATGCTATACGTCAGAAGCTATTACTATATGACGGTATACGTTATAAGGTAATACTATATAACGTTGTACGTTAGAAGCCATTACTATGTGACGTTATACCTTATAAGGTATTACTATTTAACGATATACGTAGAAAGCTATTACTACATGGCGTTATACCTTATAAGGTAGTACTACATAACTTTATTCGTTATAAGGTAATCAATTATAACGTTATACGTTATAAGGTAATACTATATAACATTATACGTCCGACGCTATTACTATATGTCGTTATACGTTATAAGGTAATAGTACATAACGTTATACGTTATAAGGTAATACTACATAACATTATACGTTATAAGGTAATAATATATAACGTTATACGTTAGAAGCTATTACTATGTAACTTTATACGTTGGAAGCTATTACTATATGACGTTATACGTTATAAGGTAATACTATATAACGTTATACGTTAGAAGCTATTACTCTATGACGTTGTACGTTATACGGTAATAGTACATAACGTTATACGTTATAAGGTAATACTACATAACATTATTCGTTATAAGGTAGTAATATATAACGTTGTACGTTATAAGTTAATATTATACAACGTTATACCATAGGAGGTATTACTATGTAACGTTAAACGTTAGAAGCTATTACTCTATGACGTTATACGTTATGAGGTAATACTATATAACGTTGTACGTTCGAAGCCATTACCATGTGACGTTATACCTTATAAGGTATTACTATTTAACGTTATACGTAGAAAGCTATTACTACATGGCGTTATACCTTATAAGGTAGTACTACATAACTTTATTCGTTATAAGGTAATCAATTATAACGTTATACGTTATAAGGTAATACTATATAACATTATACGTCAGACGCTATTACTATATGTCGTTATACGTTATAAGGTAATAGTACATAACGTTATACGTTATAAGGTAATACTACATAACATTATACGTTATAAGGTAATAATATATAACGTTATACGTTAGAAGCTATTACTATGTAACTTTATACGTTGGAAGCTATTACTATATGACGTTATACGTTATAAGGTAATACTATATAACGTTATACGTTAGAAGCTATTACTCTATGACGTTGTACGTTATACGGTAATACTATATAACGTTAAACGTTAGAAGCTATTACTCTATGACGTTATACGTTATAAGGTAATACTATATAACGTTATACGTTAGAAGCTATTACTCTATGACATTATACGTTATAAGGTAATACTATTTAACGTTATACGTTAGAAGCTATTACTATATGACGTTATACGTTATAAGGTAATACTATATAACGTTATACGTTAGAAGCTATTACTGTATAACGTTATACCTTATAAGGTAATACTATTTAACGTTATACGTAGGAAGGTATTACTACATGGCGTTATACCTTATAAGGTAGTGCTACATAACTTTATTCGTTATAAGGTAATCAAATATAACGTTATACGTTATATGGTAATACTATATAGACGTTATACGTTAACAGGTAATACTATACAACGTTGTACGTTATAAGGTAATAGTAGATAACGTTATACGTTATAATGTAATACTATATAACTTTGTACGTTATTTAGTAATACTATATAACGTTATACGTTATAAGGTAATACTATATAACATTATACGTGAGAAGCTATTACTATATGACGTTATACGTTATAAGGTAATAGTACATAACGTTATACGTTATAAGGTAATACTACATAACATTATTCGTTATAAGGTAATAATATATAACGTTGTACGTTATAAGTTAATATTATACAACGTTATACCATAGGAGCTATTACTATGTAACATTATACCATAGGAGGTATTACTATGTAACGTTATACGTAGGAAGCTATTACTATATGACGTTATACGTTGTAAGGTGATGGTACATAACGTTTTACGTTAGAAGCTATTATTATATGACGTTATACCTTATAAGGTAATACTATATAACGTTATACGTTAGAAGCTATTACTATGTAACTTTATACGTTGGAAGCAATGACTATATGGTGTTATAAGTTAGAAGCTATTACTCTATGACGTTATACGTTATAAGGTAATATTATATAACGTTATACGTTAGAAGCTATTGCTCTATGACGTTATACGTTATAAGGTAATACTATATAACGTTATACGTTAGAAGCTAATACTATATGACGTTATACGTCATAAGGTAATACTATATAACGTTATACGTTAGAAGCTATGACTATATGACGTTATACCTTATAAGGTAATACTATATAACGTTATACGTTAGAAGCTATTACTCTATGACGTTATACGTTATACGGTAATACTATTTAACGTTATACGCTAGAAGCTATTACTATATGACGTTATACGTTATAAGGTAATACTATATAACGTTATACGTTAAAAGCTATGACTATATGACGTTATACCATATAAGGTAATACTATATAACGTTATACGTTAGAAGCTATTACTCTATGACGTTATACGTTATAAGGTAATACTAGATAACGTTATACGTTATAAGGCAATTACTATATGACGTTGTACGTTATAAGGTAATACTAGATAACGTTATACGTTATAAGGTAATACTATATAACGTTGTACGTTATAAGGTAATACTATATGACGTTATACGTTATAAGGTATTACTATATAACGTTATACCTTATAAGGTAATACTAGTTAACGTTATATGTAGGAAGCTATTACTATATGACGTTATACGTTATAAGGTAATAGTACATAACATTATACGTTATAAGGTAATAATATATAACGTTATATGTTAGAAGCTATTACTATGTGACTTTATACGTTGGAAGCTATTACTATATGACGTTATACGTTATAAGGTAATACTATATAACGTTATACGTTAGAAGCTATTACTCTATGACGTTATACGATATACGGTAATACTATATAACGTTAAACGTTAGAAGCTATTACTCTATGACGTTATACGTTATAAGGTAATACTATATAACGTTATACGTTAGAAGCTATTACTCTATGACATTATACGTTATAAGGTAATACTATTTAACGTTATACGTTAGAAACTATTACTATATGACGTTATACGTTATAAGGTAATACTATATAACGTTATACGTTAAAAGCTATGACTATATGACGTTATACCTTATAAGGTAATACTATATAACGTTATACGTTAGAAGCTATTACTCTATGACGTTATACGTTATACGGTAATACTATATAACGTTATACGTTAGATGCTATTACTATATGACGTTGTACGTTATAAGGTAATACTAGATAACGTTATACGTTATAAGGTAATACTATATAACGTTGTACGTTATTAGGTAATAGCTTATAACGTTATACGTTAGAAGGTATTACTATATAACGTTATACCTTATAAGGTAATACTATTTAACGTTATACGTAGGAAGGTATTACTACATGGCGTTATACCTTATAAGGTAGTGCTGCATAACTTTATTCGTTATAAGGTAATCAAATATAACGTTATACGTTATGAGGTAATACTATATAACGTTATACGTTAAAAGGTAATACTATACAACGTTGTACGTTATAAGGTAATAGTAGATAACGTTATACGTTATAAGGTAATACTATATAACGTTGTACGTTATTTAGTAATACTATATAACGTTATACGTTATAAGGTAATACTATATAACATTATACGTGAGAAGCTATTACTATATGACGTTATACGTTATAAGGTAATAGTACATAACGTTATACGTTATAAGGTAATACTACATAACATTATTCGTTATAAGGTAGTAATATATAACGTTGTACGTTATAAGTTAATATTATACAACGTTATACCATAGGAGGTATTACTATGTAACGTTATACGTAGGAAGCTAATACTATATGACGTTATACGTCATAAGGTAATACTATATAACGTTATACGTTAGAAGCTATTACTATATGACGTTATACCTTATAAGGTAATACTATATAACGTTATACGTTAGAATCTATTACTCTATGACGTTATACGTTATACGGTAATACTATATAACGTTATACGTTAGAAGCTATTACTATATGACGTTGTACGTTATAAGGTAATACTAGATAACGTTATACGTTATAAGGTAATACTATATAACGTTGTACGTTAGAAGCCATTACTATGTGACGTTATACCTTATAAGGTAGTACTATATAATGCTATACGTCAGAAGCTATTACTATATGACGGTATACGTTATAAGGTAATACTATATAACGTTGTACGTTAGAAGCCATTACTATGTGACGTTATACCTTATAAGGTATTACTATTTAACGTTATACGTAGAAAGCTATTACTACATGGCGTTATACCTTATAAGGTAGTACTACATAACTTTATTCGTTATAAGGTAATCAATTATAACGTTATACGTTATAAGGTAATACTATATAACATTATACGTCAGACGCTATTACTATATGTCGTTATACGTTATAAGGTAATAGTACATAACGTTATACGTTATAAGGTAATACTACATAACATTATACGTTATAAGGTAATAATATATAACGTTATACGTTAGAAGCTATTACTATGTAACTTTATACGTTGGAAGCTATTACTATATGACGTTATACGTTATAAGGTAATACTATATAACGTTATACGTTAGAAGCTATTACTCTATGACGTTGTACGTTATACGGTAATAGTACATAACGTTATACGTTATAAGGTAATACTACATAACATTATTCGTTATAAGGTAGTAATATATAACGTTGTACGTTATAAGTTAATATTATACAACGTTATACCATAGGAGGTATTACTATGTAACGTTAAACGTTAGAAGCTATTACTCTATGACGTTATACGTTATAAGGTAATACTATATAACGTTATACGTTAGAAGCTATTACTCTATGACATTATACGTTATAAGGTAATACTATTTAACGTTATACGTTGGAAGCTATTACTATATGACGTTATACGTTATAAGGTAATACTATATAACGTTATACGTTAAAAGCTATGACTATATGACGTTATACCTTATAAGGTAATACTATATAACGTTATACGTTAGTAGCTATTACTCTATGACGTTATACGTTATACGGTAATACTATATAAAGTTATACGTTATAAGGTAATACTATATAACGTTGTACGTTATAAGGTAATGCTAGATAACGTTATACGTTATAAGGTAATACTATATAACGTTGTACGTTATTAGGTAATAGCTTATAACGTTATACGTTAGAAGGTATTACTATATAACGTTATACCTTATAAGGTAATACTGTTTAACGTTATACGTAGGAAGGTATTACTACATGGCGTTATACCTTATAAGGTAGTGCTGCATAACTTTATTCGTTATAAGGTAATCAAATATAACGTTATACGTTATGAGGTAATACTATATAACGTTATACGTTAAAAGGTAATACTATACAACGTTGTACGTTATAAGGTAATAGTAGATAACGTTATACGTTATAAGGTAATACTATATAACGTTGTACGTTATTTAGTAATACTATATAACGTTATACGTTATAAGGTAAAACTATATAACATTATACGTGAGAAGCTATTACTATGTGACGTTATACGTTATAAGGTAATAGTACATAACGTTATACGTTATAAGGTAATACTACATAACATTATTCGTTATAAGGTAGTAATATATAACGTTGTACGTTATAAGTTAATATTATACAACGTTATACCATAGGAGGTATTACTATGTAACGTTATACGTAGGAAGCTATTACTATATGACGTTATACGTTGTAAGGTGATGGTACATAATGTTATACGTTAGAAGCTATTACTATGTAACTTTATACGTTGGAAGCAATGACTATATGACGTTATACGTTATAAGGAAATACTATATAACGTTATACGTTAGAAGCTATTACTCTATGACGTTGTACGTTATACGGTAATACTATATAACGTTAAACGTTAGAAGCTATTACTCTATGACGTTATACGTTATAAGGTAATACTATATAACGTTATACGTTAGAAGCCATTACTGTATAACGTTATACCTTATAAGGTAATACTATATAACGTTAAACGTTAGAAGCTATTACTCTATGACGTTATACGTTATAAGGTAATACTATATAACGTTATACGTTAGAAGCTATTACTCTATGACGTTGTACGTTATACGGTAATACTATATAACGTTAAACGTTAGAAGCTATTACTCTATGACGTTATACGTTATAAGGTAATACTATATAACGTTATACGTTAGAAGCCATTACTGTATAACGTTATACCTTATAAGGTAATACTATTTAACGTTATACGTATGAAGGTATTACTACATGGCGTTATACCTTATAAGGTAGTGCTACATAACTTTATTCGTTAGAAGGTAATCAAATATAACGTTATACGTTATAAGGTAATACTACATAACATTATTCGTTATAAGGTAGTAATATATAACGTTGTACGTTATAAGTTAATATTATACAACGTAATACCATAGGAGGTATTACTATGTAACGTTATACGTAGGAAGCTATTACTATATGACGTTATACTTTGGAAGGTGATGGTACATAACGTTATACGGTAGAAGCTATTATTATATGACGTTATACCTTATAAGGTAATACTATATAACGTTATACGTTAGAATCTATTACTCTATGACGTTATACGTTATACGGTAATAATATATAACGTTATACGTTAGAAGCTATTACTATATGACGTTGTACGTTATAAGGTAATACTAGATAACGTTATACGTTATAAGGTAATACTATATAACGTTGTACGTTAGAAGCCATTACTATGTGACGTTATACCTTATAAGGTAGTACTATATAATGCTATACGTCAGAAGCTATTACTATATGACGGTATACGTTATAAGGTAATACTATATAACGTTGTACGTTCGAAGCCATTACTATGTGACGTTATACCTTATAAGGTAATACTATTTAACGTTATACGTAGAGAGCTATTACTACATGGCGTTATACCTTATAAGGTAGTACTACATAACTTTATTCGTTATAAGGTAATCAAATATAACGTTATACGTTATAAGGTAATACTATATAACATTATACGTCAGACGCTATTACTAGATGTCGTTATACGTTATAAGGTAATAGTACATAACGTTATACGTTATAAGGTAATACTACGTAACATTATACGTTATAAGGTAATAATATATAACGTTATACGTTAGAAGCTATTACTATGTAACTTTATAAGTTGGAAGCTATTACTATATGACGTTATACGTTATAAGGTAATACTATATAACGTTATACGTTAGAAGCTATTACTCTATGACGTTGCACGTTATACGGTAATACTATATAACGTTAAACGTTAGAAGCTATTACTCTATGACGTTATACGTTATAAGGTAATACTATATAACGTTATACGTTAGAAGCTATTACTCTATGACATTATACGTTATAAGGTAATACTATTTAACGTTATACGTTGGAAGCTATTACTATATGACGTTATACGTTATAAGGTAATACTATATAACGTTATACGTTAAAAGCTATGACTATATGACGTTATACCTTATAAGGTGATACTATATAACGTTATACGTTAGTAGCTATTACTCTATGACGTTATACGTTATGAGGTAATACTATATAACGTTATACGTTAACAGGTAATACTATACAACGTTGTACGTTATAAGGTAATAGTAGATAACGTTATACGTTATAAGGTAATACTATATAACGTTGTACGTTATTTAGTAATACTATATAACGTTATACGTTATAAGGTATAACTATATAACATTATACGTGAGAAGCTATTACTATATGACGTTATACGTTATAAGGTAATAGTACATAACGTTATACGTTATAAGGTAATACTACATAACATTATTCGTTATAAGGTAGTAATATATAACGTTGTACGTTATAAGTTATTATTATACAACGTTATACCATAGGAGGTATTACTATGTAACGTTATACGTAGGAAGCTATTACTATATGACGTTATACGTTGTAAGGTGATGGTACATAACGTTATACGTTAGAAGCTATTACTATGTAACTTTATACGTTGGAAGCAATGACTATATGACGTTATAAGTTAGAAGCTATTACTCTATGACGTTATACGTTATAAGGTAATACTATATAACGTTATACGTTAGAAGCTATTACTCTATGACGTTATACGTTATAAGGTAATACTATATAACGTTATACGTTAGAAGCTATTACTCTATGACGTTGTACGTTATACGGTAATACTATATAACGTTAAACGTTAGAAGCTGTTACTCTATGACGTTATACGTTATAAGGTAATACTATATAACGTTATACGTTAGAAGCTATTACTGTATAACGTTATACCTTATAAGGTAATACTATTTAACGTTATACGCTAGAAGCTATTACTATATGACGTTATACGTTATAAGGTAATACTATATAACGTTATACGTTAAAAGCTATGACTATATGACGTTATACCTTATAAGGTAATACTATATAACGTTATACGTTAGAAGCTATTACTCTATGACGTTATACGTTATACGGTAATACTATATAACGTTATACGTTAGAAGCAATTACTATATGACGTTGTACGTTATAAGGTAATACTAGATAACGTTATACGTTATAAGGTAATACTATATAACGTTGTACGTCAGGAGCCATTACTATGTGACGTTATACGTTATAAGGTAGTACTATATAATGTTATACGTCAGAAGCTATTACTATATGACGTTATACGTTATAAATTAATACTAGATAACGTTATACGTTATAAGGCAATCCTATATAACGCTGTACGTTATAAGGTAATACTAGATAACGTTATACGTTATAAGGTAATACTATATAACGTTGTACGTTATAAGGTAATACTATATGACGTTATACGTTATAAGGTATTACTATATAACGTTATGCCTTATAAGGTAGTACTATTTAACGTTATATGTAGGAAGCTATTACTATATGACGTTATACGTTATAAGGTAATAGTACATAACATTATACGTTATAAGGTAATAATATATAACGTTATACGTTAGAAGCTATTACTATGTGACTTTATACGTTGGAAGCTATTACTATATGACGTTATACGTTATAAGGTAATACTATATAACGTTATACGTTAAAAGCTATGACTATATGACGTTATACCTTATAAGGTAATACTATTTAACGTTATACGTTAGAAGCTATTACTCTATGACTTTATACGTTATACGTTATACGGTAATACTATAAAACGTTATACGTTAAAAGCTATGACTATATGACGTACGTTATAAGGTAATACTAGATAACGTTATACGTTATAAGGTAATACTATATAACGTTGTACGTTATTAGGTAATAGCTTATAACGTTATACGTTAGAAGGTATTACTATATAACGTTATACCTTATAAGGTAATACTATTTAACGTTATACGTATGAAGGTATTACTACATGGCGTTATACCTTATAAGGTTGTGCTGCATAACTTTATTCGTTATAAGGTAATCAAATATAACGTTATACGTTATGAGGTAATACTATATAACGTTATACGTTAAAAGATAATACTATACAACGTTGTATGTTATAAGGTAATAGTAGATAACGTTATACGTTATAAGGTAATACTATATAACATTGTACGTTATTTAGCAATACTATATAACGTTATACGTTATAAGGTAATACTATATAACATTATACGTGAGAAGCTATTACTATATGACGTTATACGTTATAAGGTAATAGTACATAACGTTATACGTTATAAGGTAATACTACATAACATTATTCGTTATAAGGTAATAATATATAACGTTGTACGTTATAAGTTAATATTATACAACGTTATACCATAGGAGGTATTACTATGTAACGTTAAACGTTAGAAGCTATTACTCTATGACGTTATACGTTATAAGGTAATACTACATAACATTATACGTTATAAGGTAATAATATATAACGTTGTACGTTATAGGTTAATATTATACAACGTTATACCATAGGAGGTATTACTATGAAACGTTGTGACATAGGAGGTATTACTATGTAACGTTATACGTTGGAAGCTATTACTATATGACGTTATACGTTGTAAGGTAATAGTACATAAGGTTATACGTTAGAAGCTATTACTATATGACGTTATACCTTATATGGTAACACTATATAACGTTATACGATAGAAGCTATTACTATATAACGTTATACCTGATAAGGTAATACTATTTAACGTTATACGTTAGAAGCTATTACTATATGACGTTATACCTTATAAGGTAATACTATATAACGTTATACGTCTGAAGCTATTACTATATGACGTTATACGTTATAAGGTAATACTATAGAGCGTTATACGTTAGAAGCTATAACTATATTACGTTATACCTTATAAGGTAATACTATATAACGTTATACTTTAGAAGCTATTACTATATGACGTTATACCTTATAAGGTAATACTATATGACGTTATACGTCTGAAGCTATTACTATATGACGTTATACGTTATAAGGTAATACTATATAACGTTATACGTTAAAAGCTATGACTATATGACGTTATACGTTATAAGGTAATACTATATAACGTTATACGTTAGAAGCTATTACTCTATGACGTTGTACGTTATACGGTAATACTATATAACGTTAAACGTTAGAAGCTATTACTATATGACGTTATACCTTATAAGGTAATACTATATGACGTTATACGTCTGAAGCTATTACTATATGACGTTATACGTTATAAGGTAATACTATATAACGTTATACGTTAAAAGCTATGACTATATAAAGTTATACGTTATAAGGTTATACTATATAACGTTGTACGTTATAAGGTAATGCTAGATAACGTTATACGTTATAAGGTAATACTATATAACGTTGCACGTTATTAGGTAATAGCTTATAACGTTATACGTTAGAAGGTATTACTATATAACGTTATACCTTATAAGGTAATACTGTTTAACGTTATACGTAGGAAGGTATTACTACATGGCGTTATACCTTATAAGGTAGTGCTGCATAACTTTATTCGTTATAAGGTAATCAAATATAACGTTATACGTTATGAGGTAATACTATATAACGTTATACGTTAAAAGGTAATACTATACAACGTTGTACGTTATAAGGTAATAGTAGATAACGTTATACGTTATAAGGTAATACTATATAACGTTGTACGTTATTTAGTAATACTATAAAACGTTATACGTTATAAGGTAATACTATATAACATTATACGTGAGAAGCTATTACTATATGACGTTATACGTTATAAGGTAATAGTACATAATGTTATACGTTATAAGGTAATACTACATAACATTATTCGTTATAAGGTAGTAATAAATAACGTTGTACGTTATAAGTTAATATTATACAACGTTATACCATAGGAGGTATTACTATGTAACGTTATACGTAGGAAGCTATTACTATATGACGTTATACGTTGTAAGGTGATGGTACATAACGTTATACGTTAGAAGCTATTATTATATGACGTTATACCTTATAAGGTAATACTATATAACGTTATACGTTAGAAGCTATTACTATGTAACTTTATACGTTGGAAGCAATGACTATATGACGTTATAAGTTAGAAGCTATTACTCTATGACGTTATACGTTATAAGGTAATACTATATAACGTTATACGTTAGAAGCTATTACTCTATGACGTTATACGTTATAAGGTAATACTATATAACGCTATACGTTAGAAGCTATTACTCTATGACGTTGTACGTTATACGGTAATACTATATAACGTTAAACGTTAGAAGCTATTACTCTATGACGTTATACGTTATAAGGTAATACTATATAACGTTATACGTTAGAAGCTATTACTGTATAACGTTATACCTTATAAGGTAATAGTATTTAACGTTATACGTAGGAAGGTATTACTACATGGCGTTATACCTTATAAGGTAGTGCTACATAACTTTATTCGTTATAAGGTAATCAAATATAACGTTATACGTTATATGGTAATACTATATAGACGTTATACGTTAAAAGGTAATACTATACAACGTTGTACATTATAAGGTAATAGTAGATAACGTTATACGTTATAATGTAATACTATATAACTTTGTACGTTATTTAGTAATACTATATAACGTTATACGTTATAAGGTAATACTATATAACATTATACGTGAGAAGCTATTACTATATGACGTTATACGTTATAAGGAAATAGTACATAACGTTATACGTTATAAGGTAATACTACATAACATTATTCGTTATAAGGTAATAATATATAACGTTGTACGTTATAAGTTAATATTATACAACGTTATACCATAGGAGCTATTACTATGTAACATTATACCATAGGAGGTATTACTATGTAACGTTATACGTAGGAAGCTATTACTATATGACGTTATACGTTGTAAGGTGATGGTACATAACGTTTTACGTTAGAAGCTATTATTATATGACGTTATACCTTATAAGGTAATACTATATAACGTTATACGTTAGAAGCTATTACTATGTAACTTTATACGTTGGAAGCAATGACTATATGGTGTTATAAGTTAGAAGCTATTACTCTATGACGTTATACGTTATAAGGTATTATTATATAACGTTATACGTTAGAAGCTATTGCTCTATGACGTTATACGTTATAAGGTAATACTATATAACGTTATACGTTAGAAGCTAATACTATATGACGTTATACGTCATAAGGTAACACTATATAACGTTATACGTTAGAAGCTATGACTATATGACGTTATACCTTATAAGGTAATACTATATAACGTTATACGTTAGAAGCTATTACTCTATGACGTTATACGTTATGCGGTAATACTATTTAACGTTATACGCTAGAAGCTACTACTATATGACGTTATACGTTATAAGGTAATACTATATAACGTTATACGTTAAAAGCTATGACCATATGACGTTATACCTTATAAGGTAATACTATATAACGTTATACGTTAGAAGCTATTACTCTATGACGTTATACGTTATACGGTAATACTAGATAACGTTATACGTTATAAGGCAACCCTATATAACGCTGTACGTTATAAGGTAATACTAGATAACGTTATACGTTATAAGGTAATACTATATAACGTTGTACGTTATAAGGTAATACTATATGACGTTATACGTTATAAGGTATTACTATATAACGTTATACCTTATAAGGTAATACTATTTAACGTTATATGTAGGAAGCTATTACTATATGACGTTATACGTTATAAGGTAATAGTACATAACATTATACGTTATAAGGTAATAATATATAACGTTATACGTTAGAAGCTATTACTATGTGACTATATATGTTAAAAGCTATGACTATATGACGTTATACGTTATAAGGTAATACTATATAACGTTATACGTTAGAAGCTATTACTCTATGACGTTGTACGTTATACGGTAATACTATATAACGTTAAACGTTAGAAGCTATTACTCTATGACGTTATACGTTATAAGGTAATACTATATAACGTTTTACGTTAGAAGCTATTACTCTATGACATTATACGTTATAAGGTAATACTATTTAACGTTATACGTTGGAAGCTATTACTATATGACGTTATACGTTATAAGGTAATACTATATAATATTATACGTTAAAAGCTATGACTATATGACGTTATACCTTATAAGGTAATACTATATAACGTTATACGTTAGTAGCTATTACTCTATGACGTTATACGTTATACGGTAATACTATATAAAGTTATACGTTATAAGGTAATACTATATAACGTTGTACGTTATAAGGTAATGCTAGATAACGTTATACGTTATGAGGTAATACTATATAACGTTGTACGTTATTAGGTAATAGCTTATAACGTTATACGTTAGAAGGTATTACTATATAACGTTATACCTTATAAGGTAATACTGTTTAACGTTATACGTAGGAAGGTATTACTACATGACGTTATACCTTATAAGGTAGTGCTGCATAACTTTATTCGTTATAAGGTAATCAAATATAACGTTATACGTTATGAGGTAATACTATATAACGTTATACGTTAAAAGGTAATACTATACAACGTTGTACGTTATAAGGTAATAGTAGATAACGTTATACGTTATAAGGTAATACTATATAACGTTGTACGTTATTTAGTAATACTATATAACGTTATACGTTATGAGGTAATACTATATAACATTATACGTGAGAAGCTATTACTATATGACGTTATACGTTATAAGGTAATAGTACATAACGTTATACGTTATAAGGTAATACTACATAACATTATTCGTTATAAGGTAGTAATATATAACGTTGTACGTTATAAGTTAATATTATACAACGTTATACCATAGGAGGTATTACTATGTAACGTTATACGTAGGAAGCTATTACTATATGACGTTATACGTTGTAAGGTGATGGTACATAACGTTATACGTTAGAAGCTATTATTATATGACGTTATACCTTATAAGGTAATACTATATAACGTTATACGTTAGAAGCTATTACTATGTAACTTTATACGTTGGAAGCAATGACTATATGACGTTATACGTTATAAGGTAATACTAGATAACGTTATACGTTATAAGGCAATCCTATATAACGCTGTACGTTATAAGGTAATACTAGATAACATTATACGTTATAAGGTAATACTATATAACGTTGTACGTTATAAGGTAATACTATATGACGTTATACGTTATAAGGTATTACTATATAACGTTATACCTTATAAGGTAATACTATTTAACGTTCTATGTAGGAAGCTATTACTATATGACGTTATACGTTATAAGGTAATAGTACATAACATTATATGTTATAAGGTAATAATATATAACGTTATACGTTAGAAGCTATTACTATGTGACTTTATACGTTGGAAGCTATTACTATATGACGTTATACGTTATAAGGTAATACTATATAACGTTATACGTTAGAAGCTATTACTCTATGACGTTATACGTTATACGGTAATACTATATAACGTTAAACGTTAGAAGCTATTACTCTATGACGTTATACGTTATAAGGTACTACCATATAACGTTATACGTTAAAAGCTATTACTCTATGACATTATACGTTATAAGGTAATACTATTTAACGTTATATGTTAGAAGCTATTACTATATGACGTTATACGTTATAAGGTAATACTATAAAACGTTATACGTTAAAAGCTATGACTATATGACGTTATACCTTATAAGGTAATACTATATAACGTTATACGTTAGAAGCTATTACTCTATGACGTTATACGTTATACGGTAATACTATATTACGTTATACGTTAGAAGCTATTACTATATGACGTACGTTATAAGGTAATACTAGATAACGTTATACGTTATAAGGTAATACTATATAACGTTGTACGTTATTAGGTAATAGCTTATAACGTTATACGTTAGAAGGTATTACTATATAACGTTATACCTTATAAGGTAATACTATTTAACGTTATACGTATGAAGGTATTACTACATGGCGTTATACCTTATAAGGTAGTGCTGCATAACTTTATTCGTTATAAGGTAATCAAATATAACGTTATACGTTATGAGGTAATACTATATAACGTTATACGTTAAAAGATAATACTATACAACGTTGTATGTTATAAGGTAATAGTAGATAACGTTATACGTTATAAGGTAATACTATATAACATTGTACGTTATTTAGTAATACTATATAACGTTATACGTTATAAGGTAATACTATATAACATTATACGTGAGAAGCTATTACTATATGACGTTATACGTTATAAGGTAATAGTACATAACGTTATACGTTATAAGGTAATACTACATAACATTATTCGTTATAAGGTAATAATATATAACGTTGTACGTTATAAGTTAATATTATACAACGTTATACCATAGGAGGTATTACTATGTAACGTTAAACGTTAGAAGCTATTACTCTATGACGTTATACGTTATAAGGTAATACTACATAACATTATACGTTATAAGGTAATAATATATAACGTTGTACGTTATAGGTTAATATTATACAACGTTATACCATAGGAGGTATTACTATGTAACGTTGTGACATAGGAGGTATTACTATGTAACGTTATACGTTGGAAGCTATTACTATATGACGTTATACGTTGTATGGTAATGGTACATAACGTTATACGTTAGAAGCTATTACTATATGACGTTATACTTTATAAGGTAATACTATATAACATTACACGTTAGAAGCTATTACAATGTAACTTTATACGTTGGAAGATATTACTATATGACGTTATACGTTAGAAGCTATTACTCTATGACGTTATACCTTATAAGGTAATACTATATAGCGTTATACATTAGAAGCTATTACTATGTGACGTTATACCTTGTAAGGTAAGACTATATGACG
Organism: Bombus dahlbomii; assembly: GCA_037178635.1. NCBI lineage: Eukaryota > Metazoa > Arthropoda > Insecta > Hymenoptera > Apidae > Bombus > Bombus dahlbomii. The sequence continues at coordinate 18,074,951 of CM074106.1, forward strand.
ATATACGTTGTAAGGTAATGGTACATAACGTTATACGTTAGAAGCTATTACTATATGACGTTATACCTTATAAGGTAAAACTATATAGCGTTATACGTTAGAAGCTATTACTATGTGGCGCTATACCTTATAAGCTAGTACTATATAATGTTATACGTCAGAAGCCATTACTATATAACGTTATACCTTATAAGGTAATACTATTTAACGTTATACGTAGGAAGCTATTACGACATGGCGTTATACCTTATAAGGTAGTACTACATAACTTTATTCGTTATAAGGTAATCAAATATAACGTTATACGATATAAGGTAATACTATATAACATTATACGTCAGAAGCTATTACTATATGACGTTATACGTTATAAGGTAATAGTACATAACGTTATACGTTATAAGGTAATACTACATAACATTATACGTTATAAGGTAATAATATATAATGTTGTACGTTATAAGTTAATATTATACAACGTTATACCATAGGAGGTACTACTATGTAACGTTATACCATAGGGGGTATTACTATGTAACGTTATAAGTAGGAAGCTATTACTATATGACGTTATACGTTGTAAGGTAATAGTACATAAGGTTATACGTTAGAAGCTATAACTATATTACGTTATACCTTATAAGGTAATACTATATAACGTTATAAGTTAGAAGCTATTACTATATGACGTTATACCTTATATGGTAACACTATATAACGTTATACGATAGAAGCTATTACTATATAACGTTATACCTGATAAGGTAATACTATTTAACGTTATACTTTAGAAGCTAGTACTATATGACGTTATACCTTATAAGGTAATACTATATAACGTTATACGTCTGAAGCTATTACTATATGACGTTATACGTTATAAGGTAATACTATATAGCGTTATACGTTAGAAGCTATTACTATATGACGTTATACCTTATAAGGTAATACTATATAACGTTATACGTCTGAAGCTATTACTATATGACGTTATACGTTATAAGGTAATAGTATATAGCGTTATACGTTATAAGGTAATACTATATAACGTTGTACGTTAGAAGCCATTACTATGTGACGTTATACCTGATAAGGTAGTACTATGCAATGTTATACGTTAGAAGCTATTGCTATATGACGTTATACGTTATAAGATAATACTATATAACATTATACGTTATAAGGTAATACTATATAACGTTGTACGTTATAAGGTAATACTAGATAACGTTATACGTTATAAGGTAATACTATATAACGCTGTACGTTATTAGGTAATAGCTTATAACGTTATACGTTAGAAGGCATTACTATATAACGTTTTACGTTATAAGGTAATACTATATAGCGTTACACGTTAGAAGCTATTACTATATGACGTTATACCTTATCAGGTAATACTATATAACGTTATACGTTATAAGGTAATACTATATAACGTTGTACGTTATAAGGTAATACTAGATAACGTTATACGTTATAAGGTAATACTATATAACGCTGTACGTTATTAGGTAATAGCTTATAACGTTATACGTTGGAAGGTATTACTATATAACGTTATACCTTATAAGGTAATACTATTTAACGTTATACGTAGGAAGCTATTACTGCATGGCGTTATACCTTATAAGGTAGTACTACATAACTTTATTCGTTATAAGGTAATCAAATATAACTTTATACGTTATAAGGTAATACTATATAACGTTATACGTTAAAAGGTAATACTATATAACGTTGTACGTTATAAGGTAGTAGTAGATAACGTTATGAGTTATAAGGAAATACTATCTAACTTTGTACGTTATTTAGTAATACTATATAACGTTATAAGTTATAAGGTAATACTATATAACATTATACGTCAGAAGATACTACTATATGACGTTATACGTTATTAGGTAACACTGTATAACGTTATACCTTATTAGGTAATAGCTTATAACGTTATACGTTAGAAGCTATTACTATATGACGTTATACCTTATAAGGTAAGACTATATGACGTTATACGTTGTAAGGTAATGGTACATAACGTTATACGTTAGAAGCTATTACTATGTGACGTTATACCTTATAAGGTAATACTATATAACGTTATACGTTAAAAGGTAATACTATACATCGTTGTACGTTATAAGGTAATAGTAGATAACGTTATACGTTATAAGGTAATACTATATAACATTGTACGTTATTTAGTAATACTATATAACGTTATACGTTATAAGGTAATACTACATAACATTATTCGTTATAAGGTAATAATATGTAACGTTGTACGTTATAAGTTAATATTATACAACGTTGTACCATAGGAGGTATTACTATGTAACGTTAAACGTTAGAAGCTATTACGCTATGACGTTATACGTTATAAGGTAATACTATATAACGTTATACGTTAGAAGCTATTACTATATGACGTTATACCTTATAAGGTAATACTATATAACGTTATACGTTAGAAGCTATTACTATATGACGTTATACCTTATAAGGTAATACTATATAACGTTATACGTTAGAAGCTATTACTATATGACGTTGTACGTTATAAGGTAATACTAGATAACGTTATACGTTATAAGGTAATACTATATAACGTTGTACGTTATTAGGTAATAGCTTATAACGTTATACGTTAGAAGGTATTACTATATAACGTTATACCTTATAAGGTAATACTATTTAACGTTATACGTAGGAAGGTATTACTACATGGCGTTATACCTTATAAGGTAGTGCTGCATAACTTTATTCGTTATACGTTAATATAACGTTATACGTTATGAGGTAATACTATATAACGTTATACGTTAAAAGGTAATACTATACAACGTTATACGTTATAAGGTAATAGTAGATAACGTTATACGTTATAAGGTAATACTATATAACGTTGTACGTTATTTAGTAATACTATATAACGTTATACGTTATAAGGTAATACTATATAACGCTGTACGTTATTAGGTAATAGCTTATAACGTTATACGTTAGAAGGCATTACTATATAACGTTTTACGTTATAAGGTAATACTATATAGCGTTACACGTTAGAAGCTATTACTATATGACGTTATACCTTATCAGGTAATACTATATAACGTTATACGTTATAAGGTAATACTATATAACGTTGTACGTTATAAGGTAATACTAGATAACGTTATACGTTATAAGGTAATACTATATAACGCTGTACGTTATTAGGTAATAGCTTATAACGTTATACGTTAGAAGGTATTACTATATAACGTTATACCTTATAAGGTAATACTATTTAACGTTATACGTAGGAAGCTATTACTGCATGGCGTTATACCTTATAAGGTAGTACTACATAACTTTATTCGTTATAAGGTAATCAAATATAACGTTATACGTTATAAGGTAATACTATATAACGTTATACGTTAAAAGGTAATACTATATAACGTTGTACGTTATAAGGTAGTAGTAGATAACGTTATGAGTTATAAGGAAATACTATCTAACTTTGTACGTTATTTAGTAATACTATATAACGTTATAAGTTATAAGGTAATACTATATAACATTATACGTCAGAAGATACTACTATATGACGTTATACGTTATTAGGTAACACTGTATAACGTTATACCTTATTAGGTAATAGCTTATAACGTTATACGTTAGAAGCTATTACTATATGACGTTATACCTTATAAGGTAAGACTATATGACGTTATACGTTGTAAGGTAATGGTACATAACGTTATACGTTAGAAGCTATTACTATATGACGTTATACCTTATAAGGTAATACTATATAACGTTATACGTTAAAAGGTAATACTATACATCGTTGTACGTTATAAGGTAATAGTAGATAACGTTATACGTTATAAGGTAATACTATATAACATTGTACGTTATTTAGTAATACTATATAACGTTATACGTTATAAGGTAATACTACATAACATTATTCGTTATAAGGTAATAATATGTAACGTTGTACGTTATAAGTTAATATTATACAACGTTGTACCATAGGAGGTATTACTATGTAACGTTAAACGTTAGAAGCTATTACGCTATGACGTTATACGTTATAAGGTAATACTATATAACGTTATACGTTAGAAGCTATTACTATATGACGTTATACCTTATAAGGTAATACTATATAACGTTATACGATAGAAGCTATTACTATATGACGTTATTCCTTATAAGGTAATACTATATAACGTTATACGTTAGAAGCTATTACTATATGACGTTGTACGTTATAAGGTAATACTAGATAACGTTATACGTTATAAGGTAATACTATATAACGTTGTACGTTATTAGGTAATAGCTTATAACGTTATACGTTAGAAGGTATTACTATATAACGTTATACCTTATAAGGTAATACTATTTAACGTTATACGTAGGAAGGTATTACTACATGGCGTTATACCTTATAAGGTAGTGCTGCATAACTTTATTCGTTATAAGGTAATCAAATATAACGTTATACGTTATGAGGTAATACTATATAACGTTATACGTTAAAAGGTAATACTATACAACGTTATACGTTATAAGGTAATAGTAGATAACGTTATACGTTATAAGGTAATACTATATAACGTTGTACGTTATTTAGTAATACTATATAACGTTATACGTTATAAGGTAATACTATATAACATTATACGTGAGAAGCTATTACTATATGACGTTATACGTTATAAGGTAATAGTACATAACGTTATACGTTATAAGGTAATACTACATAACATTATTCGTTATAAGGTAGTAATATATAACGTTGTACGTTATAAGTTAATATTATACAACGTTATACCATAGGAGGTATTACTATGTAACGTTATACGTAGGAAGCTATTACTATATGACGTTATACGTTGTAAGGTGATGGTACATAACGTTATACGTTAGAAGCTATTATTATATGACGTTATACCTTATAAGGTAATACTATATAACGTTATACGTTAGAAGCTATTACTATGTGACTTTATACGTTGGAAGCAATGACTATATGACGTTATAAGTTAGAAGCTATTACTCTATGACGTTATACGTTATAAGGTAATACTATATAACGTTATACGTTCGGAGCTATTACTCTATGACGTTATACGTTATAAGGTAATACTATATAACGTTATACGTTCTAAGCTAATACTATATGACGTTATACGTCATAAGGTAATACTATATAACGTTATACGTTAGAAGCTATGACTATATGACGTTGTACGTTATAAGGTAATACTAGATAACGTTATACGTTATAAGGTAATACTATATAACGTTGTACGTTAGAAGCCATTACTATGTGACGTTATACCTTATAAGGTAGTACTATATAATGCTATACGTCAGAAGCTATTACTATATGACGGTATATGTTATAAGGTAATACTATATAACGTTGTACGTTAGAAGCCATTACTATGTGACGTTATACCTTATAAGGTAATACTATTTAACGTTATACGTAGGAAGATATTACTACATGGCGTTATACCTTATAAGGTAGTACTACATAACTTTATTCGTTATAAGGTAATCAAATATAACGTTATACGTTATAAGGTAATACTATATAATATTATACGTCAGAAGCTATTACTATATGACGTTATACGTTATAAGGTAATAGTACATAACTTTATACGTTAGAAGCTATTACTCTATGACGTTATACGTTATACGGTAATACTATATAACGTTATACGTTAGAAGCTATTACTCTATGACATTATACGTTATAAGGTAATACTATTTAACGTTATACGTTAGAAGCTATTACTATATGACGTTATACGTTATAAGGTAATACTATATAACGTTATACGTTAAAAGCTATGACTATATGACGTTATACCTTATAAGGTAATACTATATAACGTTATACGTTAGAAGCTATTACTCTATGAAGTTATACGTTATACGGTAATACTATATAACGTTATACGTTAGAAGCTATTACTATATGACGTACGTTATAAGGTAATACTAGATAACGTTATACGTTATAAGGTAATACTATATAACGTTGTACGTTATTAGGTAATAGCTTATAACGTTATACGTTAGAAGGTATTACTATATAACGTTATACCTTATAAGGTAATACTATGTAACGTTATACGTAGGAAGGTATTACTACATGGCGTTATACCTTATAAGGTAGTGCTGCATAACTTTATTCGTTATAAGGTAATCAAATATAACGTTATACGTTATGAGGTAATACTATATAACGTTATACGTTAAAAGATAATACTATACAACGTTGTATGTTATAAGGTAATAGTAGATAACGTTATACGTTATACGGTAATACTATATAACATAGTACGTTATTTAGTAATACTATATAACGTTATACGTTATAAGGTAATACTATATAACATTATACGTGAGAAGCTATTACTATATGACGTTATACGTTATAAGGTAATACTATTTAACGTTATACGTAGGAAGCTATTACTACATGGCGTTATACCTTATAAGGTAGTACTACATAACTTTATTCGTTATAAGGTAATCAAATATAACGTTATACGATATAAGGTAATACTATATAACATTATACGTCAGAAGCTATTACTATATGACGTTATACGTTATAAGGTAATAGTACATAACGTTATACGTTATAAGGTAATACTACTTAACATTATACGTTATAAGGTAATAATATATAATGTTGTACGCTATAAGTTAATATTATACAACGTTATACCATAGGAGGTACTACTATGTAACGTTATACCATAGGGGGTATTACTATGTAACGTTATAAGTAGGAAGCTATTACTATATGACGTTATACGTTGTAAGGTAATAGTACATAACGTTATACGTTAGAAGCTATAACTATATTACGTTATACCTTATATGGTAATACTATATAACATTATACGTTAGAAGCTATTACTATACGACGTTATACCTTATATGGTAACACTATATAACGTTATACGATAGAAGCTATTACTATATAACGTTATACCTGCTAAGGTAATACTATTTAACGTTATACGTTAGAAGCTATTACTATATGACGTTATACCTTATACGGTAATACTATATAACGTTATACGTCTGAAGCTATTACTATATGACGTTATACGTTATAAGGTAATACTATATAGCGTTATACGTTAGAAGCTATAACTATATTACGTTATACCTTATAAGGTAATACTATATAACGTTATACTTTAGAAGCTATTACTATATGACGTTATACCTTATAAGGTAATACTATGTAACGTTGTACGTTAGAAGCCATTACAATGTGACGTTATACCTTATAAGGTAGTACTATGCAATGTTATACGTTAGAAGCTATTGCTATATGACATTATACGTTATAAGATAATACTATATAAAATTATACGTTATAAGGTAATACTATATAACGTTGTACGTTATAAGGTAATACTAGATAACGTTATACGTTATAAGGTAATACTATATAACGCTGTACGTTATTAGGTAATAGCTTATAACGTTATACGTTAGAAGGCATTACTATATAACGTTTTACGTTATAAGGTAATACTATATAGCGTTACACGTTAGAAGCTATTACTATATGACGTTATACCTTATCAGGTAATACTATATAACGTTATACGTTATAAGGTAATACTATATAACGTTGTACGTTATAAGGTAATACTAGATAACGTTATACGTTATAAGGTAATACTATATAACGCTGTACGTTATTAGGTAATAGCTTATAACGTTATACGTTAGAAGGTATTACTATATAACGTTATACCTTATAAGGTAATACTATTTAACGTTATACGTAGGAAGCTATTACTGCATGGCGTTATACCTTATAAGGTAGTACTACATAACTTTATTCGTTATAAGGTAATCAAATATAACGTTATACGTTATAAGGTAATACTATATAACGTTATACGTTAAAAGGTAATACTATATAACGTTGTACGTTATAAGGTAGTAGTAGATAACGTTATGAGTTATAAGGAAATACTATCTAACTTTGTACGTTATTTAGTAATACTATATAACGTTATAAGTTATAAGGTAATACTATATAACATTATACGTCAGAAGATACTACTATATGACGTTATACGTTATTAGGTAACACTGTATAACGTTATACCTTATTAGGTAATAGCTTATAACGTTATACGTTAGAAGCTATTACTATATGACGTTATACCTTATAAGGTAAGACTATATGACGTTATACGTTGTAAGGTAATGGTACATAACGTTATACGTTAGAAGCTATTACTATATGACGTTATACCTTATAAGGTAATACTATATAACGTTATACGTTAAAAGGTAATACTATACATCGTTGTACGTTATAAGGTATTAGTAGATAACGTTATACGTTATAAGGTAATACTATATAACATTGTACGTTATTTAGTAATACTATATAACGTTATACGTTATAAGGTAATACTACATAACATTATTCGTTATAAGGTAATAATATGTAACGTTGTACGTTATAAGTTAATATTATACAACGTTGTACCATAGGAGGTATTACTATGTAACGTTAAACGTTAGAAGCTATTACGCTATGACGTTATACGTTATAAGGTAATACTATATAACGTTATACGTTAGAAGCTATTACTATATGACGTTATACCTTATAAGGTAATACTATATAACGTTATACGTTAGAAGCTATTACTATATGACGTTATACCTTATAAGGTAATACTATATAACGTTATACGTTAGAAGCTATTACTATATGACATTATACGTTATAAGATAATACTATATAACGTTATACGTTATAAGCTAATACTATATGACGTTATACGTCATAAGGTAATACTATATAACGTTATATGTTAGAAGCTATGACTATATGACGTTATACCTTATAAGGTAATACTATATAACGTTATACGTTAGAATCTATTACTCTATGACGTTATACGTTATACGGTAATACTATATAACGTTATACGTTAGAAGCTATTACTATATGACGTTGTACGTTATAAGGTAATACTAGATAACGTTATACGTTATAAGGTAATACTATATAACGTTGTACGTTAGAAGCCATTACTATGTGACGTTATACCTTATAAGGTAGTACTATATAATGCTATACGTCAGAAGCTATTACTATATGACGGTATACGTTATAAGGTAATACTATATAACGTTGTACGTTAGAAGCCATTACTATGTGACGTTATACCTTATAAGGTAATACTATTTAACGTTATACGTAGAAAGCTATTACTACATGGCGTTATACCTTATAAGGTAGTACTACATAACTTTATTCGTTATAAGGTAATCAAATATAACGTTATACGTTATAAGGTAATACTATATAACGTTATACGTTAGAAGCTATTACTCTATGACATTATACGTTATAAGGTAATACTATTTAACGTTATACGTTGGAAGCTATTACTATATGACGTTATACGTTATAAGGTAATACTATATAACGTTATACGTTAAAAGCTATGACTATATGACGTTATACCTTATAAGGTAAAACTATATAACGTTATACGTTAGAAGCTATTACTCTATGACGTTATACGTTATACGGTAATACTATATAAAGTTATACGTTAGAAGCTATTACTATATGACGTTGTACGTTATAAGGTAATACTAGATAACGTTATACGTTATAAGGTAATACTATATAACGTTGTACGTTATTAGGTAATAGCTTATAACGTTATAGGTTAGAAGGTATTACTATATAACGTTATACCTTATAAGGTAATACTATTTAACGTTATACGTAGGAAGGTATTACTACATGGCGTTATACCTTATAAGGTAGTGCTGCATAACTTTATTCGTTATAAGGTAATCAAATATAACGTTATACGTTATGAGGTAATACTATATAACGTTATACGTTAAAAGGTAATACTATACAACGTTGTACGTTATAAGGTAATAGTAGATAACGTTATACGTTATAAGGTAATATTATACAACGTTATACCATAGGAGGTATTACTATGTAACGTTAAACGTTAGAAGCTATTACTCTATGACGTTATACGTTATAAGGTAATACTATATAACATTATACGTTAGAAGCTATTACTCTATGACATTATACGATATAAGATAATACTATATAACGTTATACGTTATAAGCTAATACTATATGACGTTATACGTCATAAGGTAATACTATATAACGTTATACGTTAGAAGCTATGACTATATGACGTTATACCTTATAAGGTAATACTATATAACGTCATACGTTAGAAGCTATTACTATATGACGTTATACCTTATAAGGTAATACTATATAACATTATACGTTAGAAGCTATTAATATGTAACTTTATACGTTGGAAGCTATTACTATATGACGTTATACGTTGGAAGCTATTACTCTATGACGTTATACCTTATAAGGTAATACTATATAGCGTTATACGTTGGAAGCTATTACTATGTGACGTTATACCTTGCAGGTAAGACTATATGACGATATACGTTGTAAGGTAATGGTACATAACGTTATACGTTAGAAGCTATTACTATATGACGTTATACCTTATAAGGTAATACCATATAACGTTGTACGATAGAAGCTATTACTATGTGACGCTATACCTTATAAGCTAGTACTATATAATGTTATACGTCAGAAGCCATTACTATAAAACGTTATACCTTATAAGGTAATACTATTTAACGTTATACGTAGGAAGCTATTACTACATGGCGTTATACCTTATAAGGTAGTACTACATAACTTTATTCGTTATAAGGTAATCAAATATAATGTTGTACGTTATAAGTTAATATTATACAACGTTATACCATAGGAGGTACTACTATGCAACGTTATACCATAGGAGGTATTACTATGTAACGTTATAAGTAGGAAGCTATTACTATATGACGTTATACGTTGTAAGGTAATAGTACATAACGTTATATGTTAGAAGCTATAACTATATTACGTTATACCTTATAAGGTAATACTATATAACGTTATACGTTAGAAGCTATTACTATATGACGTTATACCTTATAAGGTAATACTATATAGCGTTATACGACAAAAGCTATTACTATATAACGTTATACCTGATAAGGTAATACTATTTAACGTTATACGTTAGAAGCTATTACTATATGACGTTATACCTTATAAGGTAATACTATATAACGTTATACGTTAGAAGCTATTACTCTATGACGTTATACGTTATACGGTAAAACTATTTAACGTTATACGCTAGAAGCTGTTACTATATGACGTTATACGTTATAAGGTAATACTATATAACGTTATACGTTAAAAGCTATGACTATATGACGTTATACCTTATAAGGTAATACTACATAACGTTATACGTTAGAAGCTATTACTCTATGACGTTAAACGTTATACGGTAATACTATATAACGTTATACGTTAGAAGCTATTACTATATGACGTTGTACGTTATAAGGTAATACTAGATAACGTTATACGTTATAAGGTAATACTATATAACGTTGTACGTTAGGAGCCATTACTATGTGACGTTATACGTTATAAGGTAGTACTATATAATGTTATACGTCAGAAGCTATTACTATATGACGTTATACGTTATAAGGTAATACTAGATAACGTTATACGTTATAAGGCAATCCTATATAACGCTGTACGTTATAAGGTAATACTAGATAACGTTATACGTTATAAGGTAATACTATATAACGTTGTACGTTATAAGGTAATACTATATAACGTTGTACGTTAGGAGCCATTACTATGTGACGTTATACCTTATAAGGTAATACTATTTAACGTTATATGTAGGAAGCTATTACTATATGACGTTATACGTTATAAGGTAATAGTACATAACATTATTCGTTGTAAGGTAATAATATATAACGTTGTACGCTATAAGTTAATATTATACAACGTTATACCATAGGAGGTATTACTATGTAACGTTATACGTAGGAAGCTATTACTATATGACGTTATACGTTGTAAGGTGATGGTACATAACGTTTTACGTTAGAAGCTATTATTATATGACGCTATACCTTATAAGGTAATACTATATAACGTTATACGTTAGAAGCTATTACTATGTAACTTTATACGTTGGAAGCAATGACTATATGGTGTTATAAGTTAGAAGCTATTACTATGTAACTTTATACGTTGGAAGCAATGACTATATGGTGTTATAAGTTAGAAGCTATTACTCTATGACGTTATACCTTATAAGGTAATACTATATAACGTTATACGTTAGAAGCTATTACTCTATGACGTTAAACGTTATACGGTAATGCTATATAACGTTATACGTTAGAAGCTATTACTATATGACGTTGTACGTTATAAGGTAATACTAGATAACGTTATACGTTATAAGGTAATACTATATAACGTTGTACGTTAGAAGCCATTACTATGTGACGTTATACCTTATAAGGTAGTACTATATAATGCTATACGTCAGAAGCTATTACTATATGACGTTATACGTTATAAGGTAATACTATATAACGTTGTACGTTAGAAGCCATTACTATGTGACGTTATACCTTATAAGGTAATACTATTTAACGTTATACGTAGGAAGCTATTACTACATGGCGTTATGCCTTATAAGGTAGTACTACATAACTTTATTCGTTATAAGGTAATCAAATATAACGTTATACGTTATAAGGTAATACTATATAACATTATACGTCAGAAGCTATTACTATATGACGTTATACGTTATAAGATAATAGTACATAACGTTATACGTTATAAGGTAATACTACATAACATTATACGTTATAACGTAATAATATATAACGTTATACGTTAGAAGCTATTACTATGTTACTTTATACGTTGGAAGCTATTACTATATGACGTTATACGTTATAAGGTAATACTATATAACGTTATACGTTAGAAGCTATTACTCTATGACGTTATACGTTATACGGTAATACTATATAACGTTAAACGTTAGAAGCTGTTACTCTATGACCTTATACGTTATAAGGTAATACTATATAACGTTATACGTTAGAAGCTATTACTCTATGACATTATACGTTATAAGGTAATACTGTTTAACGTTATACGTTAGAAGCTATTACTATATGACGTTATACGTTATAAGGTAATACTATATAACGTTATACGTTAAAAGCTATGACTATATGACGTACGTTATAAGGTAATACTAGATAACGTTATACGTTAGAAGCTATTACTCTATGACATTATACGTTATAAGGTAATACTGTTTAACGTTATACGTTAGAAGCTATTACTATATGACGTACGTTATAAGGTAATACTAGATAACGTTATACGTTATAAGGTAATACTATATAACGTTGTACGTTATTAGGTAATAGCTTATAACGTTATACGTTAGAAGGTATTACTATATAACGTTATACCTTATAAGGTAATACTATTTAACGTTATACATAGGAAGGTATTACTACATGGCGTTATACCTTATAAGGTAGTGCTGCATAACTTTATTCGTTATAAGGTAATCAAATATAACGTTATACGTTATGAGGTAATACTATATAACGTTATACGTTAAAAGATAATACTATACAACGTTGTGTGTTATAAGGTAATAGTAGATAACGTTATACGTTATAAGGTAATACTATATAACATTGTACGTTATTTAGTAATACTATATAACGTTATACGTTATAAGGTAATACTATATAACATTATACGTGAGAAGCTATTACTATATGACGTTATACGTTATAAGGTAATAGTACATAACGTTATACGTTATAAGGTAATACTACATAACATTATTCGTTATAAGGTAATAATATATAACGTTGTACGTTATAAGTTAATATTATACAACGTTATACCATAGGAGGTATTACTATGTAACGTTAAACGTTAGAAGCTATTACTCTATGACGTTATACGTTATAAGGTAATACTACATAACATTATACGTTATAAGGTAATAATATATAACGTTGTACGTTATAGGTTAATATTATACAACTTTATACCATAGGAGGTATTACTATGTAACGTTGTGACATAGGAGGTATTACTATGTAACGTTATACGTTGGAAGCTATTACTATATGACGTTATACGTTGTATGGTAATGGTACATAACGTTATACGTTAGAAGCTATTACTGTATGACGTTATACCTTATAAGGTAATACTATATAGCGTTATACGTTAGAAGCTATTACTATGTGACGTTATACCTTGTAAGGTAAGACTATACGACGATATACGTTGTAAGGTAATGGTACATAACGTTATACGTTAGAAGCTATTACTACATAGCGTTATACCTTATAAGGTAGTACTACATAACTTTATTCGTTATAAGGTAATCAAATATAATGTTGTACGTTATAAGTTAATATTATACAACGTTATACCATAGGAGGTACTACTATGTAACGTTATACCATAGGAGGTATTACTATGTAACGTTATAAGTAGGAAGCTATTACTATATGACGTTATACGTTGTAAGGTAATAGTACATAACGTTATATGTTAGAAGCTATAACTATATTACGTTATACCTTATAAGGTAATACTATATAACGTTATACGTTAGAAGCTATTACTATATGACGTTATACCTTATAAGGTAATACTATATAGCGTTATACGACAAAAGCTATTACTATATAACGTTATACCTGATAAGGTAATACTATTTAACGTTATACGCTAGAAGCTGTTACTATATGACGTTATACGTTATAAGGTAATACTATATAACGTTATACGTTAAAAGCTATGACTATATGACGTTATACCTTATAAGGTAATACTACATAACGTTATACGTTAGAAGCTATTACTCTATGACGTTAAACGTTATACGGTAATACTATATAACGTTATACGTTAGAAGCTATTACTATATGACGTTGTACGTTATAAGGTAATACTAGATAACGTTATACGTTATAAGGTAATACTATATAACGTTGTACGTTAGGAGCCATTACTATGTGACGTTATACGTTATAAGGTAGTACTATATAATGTTATACGTCAGAAGCTATTACTATATGACGTTATACGTTATAAGGTAATACTAGATAACGTTATACGTTATAAGGCAATCCTATATAACGCTGTACGTTATAAGGTAATACTAGATAACGTTATACGTTATAAGGTAATACTATATAACGTTGTACGTTATAAGGTAATACTATATAACGTTGTACGTTAGGAGCCATTACTATGTGACGTTATACCTTATAAGGTAATACTATTTAACGTTATATGTAGGAAGCTATTACTATATGACGTTATACGTTATAAGGTAATAGTACATAACATTATTCGTTGTAAGGTAATAATATATAACGTTGTACGCTATAAGTTAATATTATACAACGTTATACCATAGGAGGTATTACTATGTAACGTTATACGTAGGAAGCTATTACTATATGACGTTATACGTTGTAAGGTGATGGTACATAACGTTTTACGTTAGAAGCTATTATTATATGACGCTATACCTTATAAGGTAATACTATATAACGTTATACGTTAGAAGCTATTACTATGTAACTTTATACGTTGGAAGCAATGACTATATGGTGTTATAAGTTAGAAGCTATTACTATGTAACTTTATACGTTGGAAGCAATGACTATATGGTGTTACAAGTTAGAAGCTATTACTCTATGACGTTATACCTTATAAGGTAATACTATATAACGTTATACGTTAGAAGCTATTACTCTATGACGTTAAACGTTATACGGTAATGCTATATAACGTTATACGTTAGAAGCTATTACTATATGACGTTGTACGTTATAAGGTAATACTAGATAACGTTATACGTTATAAGGTAATACTATATAACGTTGTACGTTAGAAGCCATTACTATGTGACGTTATACCTTATAAGGTAGTACTATATAATGCTATACGTCAGAAGCTATTACTATATGACGTTATACGTTATAAGGTAATACTATATAACGTTGTACGTTAGAAGCCATTACTATGTGACGTTATACCTTATAAGGTAATACTATTTAACGTTATACGTAGGAAGCTATTACTACATGGCGTTATGCCTTATAAGGTAGTACTACATAACTTTATTCGTTATAAGGTAATCAAATATAACGTTATACGTTATAAGGTAATACTATATAACATTATACGTCAGAAGCTATTACTATATGACGTTATACGTTATAAGATAATAGTACATAACGTTATACGTTATAAGGTAATACTACATAACATTATACGTTATAACGTAATAATATATAACGTTATACGTTAGAAGCTATTACTATGTTACTTTATACGTTGGAAGCTATTACTATATGACGTTATACGTTATAAGGTAATACTATATAACGTTATACGTTAGAAGCTATTACTCTATGACGTTATACGTTATACGGTAATACTATATAACGTTAAACGTTAGAAGCTGTTACTCTATGACCTTATACGTTATAAGGTAATACTATATAACGTTATACGTTAGAAGCTATTACTCTATGACATTATACGTTATAAGGTAATACTGTTTAACGTTATACGTTAGAAGCTATTACTATATGACGTTATACGTTATAAGGTAATACTATATAACGTTATACGTTAAAAGCTATGACTATATGACGTACGTTATAAGGTAATACTAGATAACGTTATACGTTAGAAGCTATTACTCTATGACATTATACGTTATAAGGTAATACTGTTTAACGTTATACGTTAGAAGCTATTACTATATGACGTACGTTATAAGGTAATACTAGATAACGTTATACGTTATAAGGTAATACTATATAACGTTGTACGTTATTAGGTAATAGCTTATAACGTTATACGTTAGAAGGTATTACTATATAACGTTATACCTTATAAGGTAATACTATTTAACGTTATACATAGGAAGGTATTACTACATGGCGTTATACCTTATAAGGTAGTGCTGCATAACTTTATTCGTTATAAGGTAATCAAATATAACGTTATACGTTATGAGGTAATACTATATAACGTTATACGTTAAAAGATAATACTATACAACGTTGTGTGTTATAAGGTAATAGTAGATAACGTTATACGTTATAAGGTAATACTATATAACATTGTACGTTATTTAGTAATACTATATAACGTTATACGTTATAAGGTAATACTATATAACATTATACGTGAGAAGCTATTACTATATGACGTTATACGTTATAAGGTAATAGTACATAACGTTATACGTTATAAGATAATACTACATAACATTATTCGTTATAAGGTAATAATATATAACGTTGTACGTTATAAGTTAATATTATACAACGTTATACCATAGGAGGTATTACTATGTAACGTTAAACGTTAGAAGCTATTACTCTATGACGTTATACGTTATAAGGTAATACTACATAACATTATACGTTATAAGGTAATAATATATAACGTTGTACGTTATAGGTTAATATTATACAACTTTATACCATAGGAGGTATTACTATGTAACGTTGTGACATAGGAGGTATTACTATGTAACGTTATACGTTGGAAGCTATTACTATATGACGTTATACGTTGTATGGTAATGGTACATAACGTTATACGTTAGAAGCTATTACTATATGACGTTATACCTTATAAGGTAATACTATATAGCGTTATACGTTAGAAGCTATTACTATGTGACGTTATACCTTGTAAGGTAAGACTATACGACGATATACGTTGTAAGGTAATGGTACATAACGTTATACGTTAGAAGCTATTACTACATAGCGTTATACCTTATAAGGTAGTACTACATAACTTTATTCGTTATAAGGTAATCAAATATAACGTTATACGATATAAGGTAATACTATATAACATTATACGTCAGAAGCTATTACTATATGACGTTATACGTTATAAGGTAATAGTACATAACGTTATACGTTATAAGGTAATACTACATAACATTATACGTTATAAGGTAATAATATATAATGTTGTACGTTATAAGTTAATATTATACAACGTTATACCATAGGAGGTACTACTATGTAACGTTATACCATAGGAGGTATTACTATGTAACGTTATACGTAGGAAGCTATTACTATATGACGTTATACGTTGTAAGGTGATGATACATAACGTTATACGTTAGAAGCTATTACTATGTAACTTTATACGTTGGAAGCAATGACTATATGACGTTATAAGTTAGAAGCTATTACTCTATGACGTTATACGTTGTAAGGTAATACTATATAACGTTATACGTTAGAAGCTATTACTCTATGACGTTATACGTTATAAGGTAATACTATATAACGTTATACGTTATAAGCTAATACTATATGACGTTATACGTCATAAGGTAATACTATATAACGTTATACGTTAGAAGCTATGACTATATGACGTTATACCTTATAAGGTAATACTATATAACGTTATACGTTAGAATCTATTACTCTATGACGTTATACGTTATACGGTAATACTATATAACGTTATACGTTAGAAGCTATTACTATATGACGTTGTACGTTATAAGGTAATACTAGATAACGTTATACGTTATAAGGTAGTACTATATAATGCTATACGTCAGAAGCTATGACTATATGACGTTATACCTTATAAGGTAAGACTATATGACGTTATACGTTGTAAGGTAATGGTACATAACTTTATACGTTAGAAGCTATTACTATATGACGTTATACCTTATAAGGTAATAGTACATAACGTTATACGTTATAAGGTAACACTATACAACGTTGTACGTTAGGAGCCATTACTATGTGACGTTATACGTTATAAGGTAGTACTATATAATGTTATACGTCAGAAGCTATTACTATATGACGTTATACGTTATAAGGTAATACTAGATAACGTTATACGTTATAAGGTAATCCTATATAACGCTGTACGTTATAAGGTAATACTAGATAACGTTATACGTTATAAGGTAATACTATATAACGTTGTACGTTATAAGGTAATACTATATGACGTTATACGTTATAAGGTATTACTATATAACGTTATACCTTATTAGGTAATAGCTTATAACGTTATACGTTAGATGCTATTACTATATGACGTTATACCTTATAAGGTAAGACTATATGACGTTATACGTTGTAAGGTAATGGTACATAACGTTATACGTTAGAAGCTATTACTATATGACATTATACCATATAAGGTAATACTATATATCGTTATACGTTAAAAGGTAATACTATACAACGTTGTACGTTATAAGGTTATAGTTGATAACGTTATACGTTATAAGGTAATACTATATAACATTGTACGTTATTTAGTAATACTATATAACGTTATACGTTATAAGGTAATACTATATAACATTATACGTGAGAAGCTATTACTATATGACGATATACGTTATAAGGTAATACTATATAACGTTATACGTTAGAAGCTATTACTCTATGACATTATACGTTATAAGGTAATACTATATAACGTTATACGTTAAAAGCTATGACTATATGACGTTACGCCTTATAAGGTAATACTATATAACGTTATACGTTAGAAGCTATTACTCTATGACGTTATACGTTATACGGTAATACTATGTAACGTTATACGTTAGAAGCTATTACTATATGACGTTGTACGTTATAAGGTAATACTAGATAACGTTATACGTTATAAGGTAATACTATATAACGTTGTACGTTAGGGGCCATTACTATGTGACGTTATACGTTATAAGGTAATACTATTAAACATTATGCGTTAGAAGCTATTACTATATGACGTTATACGTTATAAGATAGTACTATATAATGTTATACGTTAGAAGCTATGACTATATGACGTTATACCTTATAAGGTAACACTATATGACGTTATACGTTAGAAGCTATTACTATATGACGTTGTACGTTATAAGGTAATACTAGATAACGTTATACGTTATAAGGTAATACTATATAACGTTGTACGCTAGAAGCCATTACTATGTGACGTTATACCTTATAAGGTAGTACTATATAATGTTATACGTTAGAAGCTATTACTATATGACGTTATACGTTATAAGGTAATACTATATAGAGTTATACGTTAGAAACTATTACTACATGACGTTATACCTTATCAGGTAATACTATATAACGTTATACGTTAGGAGCTATTACTATATGACGTTGTACGTTATAAGCTAATACTAGATAACGTTATACGTTATAAGGTAATCCTATATAACGTTGTACGTTATAAGGTAATACTAGATAACGTTATACGTTATAAGGTAATACTATATAACGTTTTACGTTATTAGGTAATAGCTTATAACGTTATAGGTTAGAAGGTATTACTATATAACGTTATACCTTATAAGGTAATACTATTTAACGTTATACGTAGGAAGGTATTACTACATGGCGTTATACCTTATAAGGTAGTGCTACATAACTTTATTCGTTATAAGGTAATCAAATATAACGTTATACGTTATATGGTAATACTATATAGACGTTATACGTTAAAAGGTAATACTATACAACGTTGTACGTTATAAGGTAATAGTAGATAACGTTATACGTTATAATGTAGTACTATATAACTTTGTACGTCATTTAGTAATACTATATAACGTTATACGTTATAAGGTATTACTATGTAACGTTATACGTAGGAAGCTATTACTATATGACGTTATAGGTTGTAAGGTGATGGTACATAACGTTTTACGTTAGAAGCTATTATTATATGACGTTATATGTTATAAGGTAATACTAGATAACGTTATACGTTATAAGGTAATACTATATAACGTTGTACGTTAGAAGCCATTACTATGTGACGTTATACCTTATAAGGTAGTTCTATATAATGCTATACGTCAGAAGCTATTACTATATGACGGTATACGTTATAAGGTAGTAGTACATAACTTTATACGTTATAAGGTAATACTACATAACATTATACGTTATAAGGTAATAATATATAACGTTATACGTTAGGAGCTATTACTATGTAACTTTATACGTTGGAAGCTATTACTATATGACGTTATACGTTATAAGGTAATACTATAAAACGTTATACGTTAGCAGCTATTACTCTATGACGTTATACGTTATACGGTAATACTATATAACGTTAAACGTTAGAAGCTATTACTCTATGACGTTATACGTTATAAGGTAATACTATATAACGTTATACGTTAGAAGCTATTACTCTATGACCTTATACGTTATAAGGTAATACTATTTAACGTTATACGTTAGAAACTATTACTATATGACGTTATACGTTATAAGGTAATACTATATAACGTTATACGTTAAAAGCTATGACTATATGACGTTATACCTTATAAGGTAATACTATATAACGTTATACGTTAGAAGCTATTACTCTATGACGTTATACGTTATACGGTAATACTATATAACGTTATACGTTAGAAGCTATTACTATATGACGTTGTACGTTATAAGGTAATACTAGATAACGTTATACGTTATAAGGTAATACTATATAACGTTGTACGTTATTAGGTAATAGCTTATAACGTTATACGTTAGAAGGTATTACTATATAACGTTATACCTTATAAGGTAATACTATTTAACGTTATACGTAGGAAGGTATTACTACATGGCGTTATACCTTATAAGGTAGTGCTGCATAACTTTATTCGTTATAAGGTAATCAAATATAACGTTATACGTTATGAGGTAATACTATATAACGTTATACGTTAAAAGGTAATACTATACAACGTTGTACGTTATAAGGTAATAGTAGATAACGTTATACGTTATAAGGTAATACTATATAACGTTGTACGTTATTTAGTAATACTATATAACGTTATACGTTATAAGGTAATACTATATAACATTATACGTGAGAAGCTATTACTATATGACGTTATACGTTATAAGGTAATAGTACATAACGTTATACGTTATAAGGTAATACTACATAACATTATTCGTTATAAGGTAGTAATATATAACGTTGTACGTTATAAGTTAATATTATACAACGTTATACCATAGGAGGTATTACTATGTAACGTTATACGTAGGAAGCTATTACTATATGACGTTATACGTTGTAAGGTGATGGTACATAACGTTATACGTTAGAAGCTATTATTATATGACGTTATACCTTATAAGGTAATACTATATAACGTTATACGTTAGAAGCTATTACTGTGTAACTTTATACGTTGGAAGCAATGACTATATGACGTTATAAGTTAGAAGCTATTACTCTATGACGTTATACGTTATAAGGTAATACTATATAACATTATACGTGAGAAGCTATTACTATATGACGTTATACGTTATAAGGTAATAGTACATAACGTTATACGTTATAAGGTAATACTACATAACATTATTCGTTATAAGGTAGTAATATATAACGTTGTACGCTATAAGTTAATATTATACAACGTTATACCATAGGAGGTATTACTATGTAACGTTATACGTAGGAAGCTATTACTATATGACGTTATACGTTGTATGGTGATGGTACATAACGTTATACGTTAGAAGCTATTATTATATGACGTTATACCTTATAAGGTAATACTATATAACGTTATACGTTAGAAGGTAATACTATACAACGTTGTACGTTATAAGGTTATAGTTGATAACGTTATACGTTATAAGGTAATACTATATAACATTGTACGTTATTTAGTAATACTATATAACGTTATACGTTATAAGGTAATACTATATAACATTATACGTGAGAAGCTATTACTATATGACGATATACGTTATAAGGTAATACTATATAACGTTATACGTTAGAAGCTATTACTCTATGACATTATACGTTATAAGGTAATACTATATAACGTTATACGTTAAAAGCTATGACTATATGACGTTACGCCTTATAAGGTAGTGCTGCATAACTTTATTCGTTATAAGGTAATCAAATATAACGTTATACGTTATGAGGTAATACTATATAACGTTATACGTTAAAAGGTAATACTATACAACGTTGTACGTTATAAGGTAATAGTAGATAACGTTATACGTTATAAGGTAATACTATATAACGTTGTACGTTATTTAGTAATACTATATAACGTTATACGTTATAAGGTAATACTATATAACATTATACGTGAGAAGCTATTACTATATGACGTTATACGTTATAAGGTAATAGTACATAACGTTATACGTTATAAGGTAATACTACATAACATTATTCGTTATAAGGTAGTAATATATAACGTTGTACGTTATAAGTTAATATTATACAACGTTATACCATAGGAGGTATTACTATGTAACGTTATACGTAGGAAGCTATTACTATATGACGTTATACGTTGTAAGGTGATGGTACATAACGTTATACGTTAGAAGCTATTATTATATGACGTTATACCTTATAAGGTAATACTATATAACGTTATACGTTAGAAGCTATTACTGTGTAACTTTATACGTTGGAAGCAATGACTATATGACGTTATAAGTTAGAAGCTATTACTCTATGACGTTATACGTTATAAGGTAATACTATATAACATTATACGTGAGAAGCTATTACTATATGACGTTATACGTTATAAGGTAATAGTACATAACGTTATACGTTATAAGGTAATACTACATAACATTATTCGTTATAAGGTAGTAATATATAACGTTGTACGTTATAAGTTAATATTATACAACGTTATACCATAGGAGGTATTACTATGTAACGTTATACGTAGGACGCTATTACTATATGACGTTATACGTTGTATGGTGATGGTACATAACGTTATACGTTAGAAGCTATTATTATATGACGTTATACCTTATAAGGTAATACTATATAACGTTATACGTTAGAAGCTATTACTGTGTATCTTTATACGTTGGAAGCAATGACTATATGACGTTATAAGTTAGAAGCTATTACTCTATGACGTTATACGTTATAAGGTAATACTATATAACGTTATACGTTAGAAGCTATTACTCTATGACGTTATACGTTATAAGGTAATACTATATAACGTTATACGTTATAAGCTAATACTATATGACGTTATACGTCATAAGGTAATACTATATAACGTTATACGTTAGAAGCTATGACTATATGACGTTATACCTTATAAGGTAATACTATATAACGTTATACGTTAGAATCTATTACTCTATGACGTTATACGTTATACGGTAATACTATATAACGTTATACGTTAGAAGCTATTACTATATGACGTTGTACGTTATAAGGTAATACTATATAACGTTGTACGTTAGAAGCCATTACTATGTGACGTTATACCTTATAAGGTAGTACTATATAATGCTATACGTCAGAAGCTATTACTATATGACGGTATACGTTATAAGCTAATACTATATAACGTTGTACGTTAGAAGCCATTACTATGTGACGTTATACCTTATAAGGTAATACTATTTAACGTTATACGTAGAAAGCTATTACTACATGGCGTTATACCTTATAAGGTAGTACTACATAACTATATTCGTTATAAGGTAATCAAATATAACGTTATACGTTATAAGGTAATACTATATAACATTATACGTGAGAAGCTATTACTATATGACGTTATACGTTATAAGGTAATAGTACATAACGTTATACGTTATAAGGTAATACTACGTATCATTATTCGTTATAAGGTAATAATATATAACGTTGTACGTTATAAGTTAATATTATACAACGTTATACCATAGGAGGTATTACTATGTAACATTATACCATAGGAGGTATTACTATGTAACGTTATACGTAGGAAGCTATTACTATATGACGTTATACGTTGTAAGGTGATGATACATAACGTTTTACGTTAGAAGCTATTATTATATGACGTTATACCTTATAAGGTAATACTATATTACGTTATACGTTAGAATCTATTACTCTATGACGTTATACGTTATACGGTAATACTATATAACGTTATACGTTAGAAGCTATTACTATATGACGTTGTACGTTATAAGGTAATACTAGATAACGTTATACGTTATAAGGTAATACTATATAACGTTGTACGTTAGAAGCCATTACTATGTGACGTTATACCTTATAAGGTAGTACTATATAATGCTATACGTCAGAAGCAATTACTATATGACGTTATACGTTATAAGGTAATAGTACATAACGTTATACGTTATAAGGTAATACTACATAACATTATACGTTATAAGGTAATAATATATAACGTTATACGTTAGAAGCTATTACTATGTAACTTTATACGTTGGAAGCTATTACTATATGACGTTATACGTTATAAGGTAATACTATATAACGTTATACGTTAGAAGCTATTACTCTATGACGTTATACGTTATACGGTAATACTATATAACGTTAAACGTTAGAAGCTATTACTCTATGACGTTATACGTTATAAGGTAATACTATATAACGTTATACGTTAGAAGCTATTACTCTATGACATTATACGTTATAAGGTAATACTATTTAACGTTATACGTTAGAAGCTAT
This sequence comes from Bombus dahlbomii, assembly GCA_037178635.1. NCBI lineage: Eukaryota > Metazoa > Arthropoda > Insecta > Hymenoptera > Apidae > Bombus > Bombus dahlbomii. Next base: position 18,100,539 of record CM074106.1, read on the forward strand.
TACTATATGACGTTATACGTTGTAAGGTAATGGCACATAACTTTATACGTTAGAAGCTATTACTATATGACTTTATACCTTATAAGGTAATACTATATAACGTTATACGTTAAAAGGTAATACTATACAACGTTATATGTTATAAGGTAATAGGAGATAACGTTATACGTTATAAGGTAATACTATATAACATTGTACGTTATTTAGTAATACTATATAACGTTATACGTTATAAGGTAATACTATATAACATTATACGTGAGAAGCAATTACTATATGACGTTATACGTTATAAGGTAATACTATATAACGTTATACGTTAGACGCTATTACTCTATGATATTATACGTTATAAGGTAATACTATTTAACGTTATACGTTAGAAGCTATTACTATATGACGTTATATGTTATAAGGTAATACTATATAACGTTATACGTTAAAAGCTATGACTATATGACGTTATACGTTAGAAGCTATAACTATATGACGTTGTACGTTATAAGGTAATACTAGATAACGTTATAACTTATAAGGTAATACTATATAACGTTGTACGTTAGAAGCCATTACTATGTGAAGTTATACCTTATAAGGTAATACTATTTAACGTTATACGTAGGAAGCTATTACTACATGGCGTTATACCGTACAAGGTAGTACTACATAACTTTATTCGTTATAAGGTAATCAAATATAACGTTATACGTTATAAGGTAATACTATATAACATTATACGTGAGAAGCTATTACTATATGACGTTATACGTTATAAGGTAATACTATATAACGTTATACGTTAGAAGCTATTACTCTATGACGTTATACGTTATAAGGTAAAACTATATAACGTTATACGTTAGAAGCTCATACTATATGACGTTATACGTCATAAGGTAATACTAGATAACGTTATACGTTAGAAGCTATGACTATATGACGTTATACCTTATAAGGTAATACTATATAACGTTATACGTTAGAATCTAGTACTCTATGACGTTATACGTTATACGGTAATACTATATAACGTTATACGTTAGAAGCTATTACTATATGACGTTGTACGTTTTAAGGTAATACTAGATAACGTTATAAGTTATAAGGTAATACTATATAACGTTGTACGTTAGAAGCCATTACTATATGACGTTATACCTTATAAGGTACTACTATATAATGCTATACGTCAGAAGCTATTACTATATGACGTTATATGTTATATGGTAATACTATATAACGTTGTACGTTAGAAGCCATTACTATGTGAAGTTATACCTTATAAGGTAATACTATATAACGTTATACGTTAGAAGCTATTACTATATGACGTTGTACGTTATAAGGTAATACTGGATAACGTTATACGTTATAAGGTAATACTATATAACGTTGTACGTTAGGAGCCATTACTATGTGACGTTATACGTTATAAGGTAGTACTATATAATGTTATACGTCAGAAGCTATTACTATATGACGTTATACGTTATAAGGTAATACTAGATAACGTTATACGTTATAAGGTAATCCTATATAACGCTGTACGTTATAAGGTAATACTAGATAACGTTATACGTTATAAGGTAATACTATATAACGTTGTACGTTATAAGGTAATACTATATGACGTTATACGTTATAAGGTATTACTATATAACGTTATACCTTATAAGGTAATACTATTTAACGTTATATGTAGGAAGCTATTACTACATGGCGTTATACCTTATAAAGTAGTACTACATAACTTTATTCGTTATAAGGTAATCAAATATAACGTTATACGTTATAAGGAATACTATATAACATTATACGTCAGAAGATATTACTATATGACGTTATACGTTATATGGTAACACTGTATAACGTTATACCTTATTAGGTAATAGCTTATAACGTTATACGTTAGATGCTATTACTATATGACGTTATACCTTATAAGGTAAGACTATATGACGTTATACGTTGTAAGGTAATGGTACATAACGTTATACGTTAGAAGCTATTACTATATGACATTATACCATATAATGTAATACTATATAACGTTATACGTTAGAAGCTATTACTCTATGACGTTATACGTTATACGGTAATACTATGTAACGTTATACGTTATAAGGTAATACTATATAACATTATACGTGAGAAGCTATTACTATATGACGATATACGTTATAAGGTAATACTATATAACGTTATACGTTAGAAGCTATTACTCTATGACATTATACGTTATAAGGTAATACTATTTAACGTTATACGTTAGAAGCTATTACTATATGACGTTATACTTTATAAGGTAATACTATATAACGTTATACGTTAAAAGCTATGACTATATGACGTTACACCTTATAAGGTAATACTATATAACGTTATACGTTAGAAGCTCATACTATATGACGTTATACGTCATAAGGTAATACTAGATAACGTTATACGTTAGAAGCTATGACTATATGACGTTATACCTTATAAGGTAATACTATATAACGTTATACGTTAGAATCTAGTACTCTATGACGTTATACGTTATACGGTAATACTATATAACGTTATACGTTAGAAGCTATTACTATATGACGTTGTACGTTATAAGGTAATACTAGATAACGTTATAAGTTATAAGGTAATACTATATAACGTTGTACGTTAGAAGCCATTACTATATGACGTTATACCTTATAAGGTACTACTATATAATGCTATACGTCAGAAGCTATTACTATATGACGTTATATGTTATATGGTAATACTATATAACGTTGTACGTTAGAAGCCATTACTATGTGAAGTTATACCTTATAAGGTAATACTATATAACGTTATACGTTAGAAGCTATTACTATATGACGTTGTACGTTATAAGGTAATACTGGATAACGTTATACGTTATAAGGTAATACTATATAACGTTGTACGTTAGGAGCCATTACTATGTGACGTTATACGTTATAAGGTAGTACTATATAATGTTATACGTCAGAAGCTATTACTATATGACGTTATACGTTATAAGGTAATACTAGATAACGTTATACGTTATAAGGTAATCCTATATAACGCTGTACGTTATAAGGTAATACTAGATAACGTTATACGTTATAAGGTAATACTATATAACGTTGTACGTTATAAGGTAATACTATATGACGTTATACGTTATAAGGTATTACTATATAACGTTATACCTTATAAGGTAATACTATTTAACGTTATATGTAGGAAGCTATTACTACATGGCGTTATACCTTATAAAGTAGTACTACATAACTTTATTCGTTATAAGGTAATCAAATATAACGTTATACGTTATAAGGAATACTATATAACATTATACGTCAGAAGATATTACTATATGACGTTATACGTTATATGGTAACACTGTATAACGTTATACCTTATTAGGTAATAGCTTATAACGTTATACGTTAGATGCTATTACTATATGACGTTATACCTTATAAGGTAAGACTATATGACGTTATACGTTGTAAGGTAATGGTACATAACGTTATACGTTAGAAGCTATTACTATATGACATTATACCATATAATGTAATACTATATAACGTTATACGTTAGAAGCTATTACTCTATGACGTTATACGTTATACGGTAATACTATGTAACGTTATACGTTATAAGGTAATACTATATAACATTATACGTGAGAAGCTATTACTATATGACGATATACGTTATAAGGTAATACTATATAACGTTATACGTTAGAAGCTATTACTCTATGACATTATACGTTATAAGGTAATACTATTTAACGTTATACGTTAGAAGCTATTACTATATGACGTTATACTTTATAAGGTAATACTATATAACGTTATACGTTAAAAGCTATGACTATATGACGTTACACCTTATAAGGTAATACTATATAACGTTATACGTTAGAAGCTATTACTCTATGACGTTATACGTTATACGGTAATACTATGTAACGTTATACGTTAGAAGCTATTACTATATGACGTTGTACGTTATAAGGTAATACTAGATAACGTTATACGTTATAAGGTAATACTATATAACGTTGTACGTTAGGAGCCATTACTATGTGACGTTATACGTTATAAGGTAATACTATTAAACATTATGCATTAGAAGCTATTACTATATGACGTTATACGTTATAAGATAGTACTATATAATGTTATACGTTAGAAGCTATGACTATATGACGTTATACCTTATAAGGTAATACTATATGACGTTATACGTTAGAAGCTATTACTATATGACGTTGTACGTTATAAGGTAATACTAGATAACGTTATACGTTATAAGGTAATACTATATAACGTTGTACGCTAGAAGCCATTACTATGTGACGTTATACCTTATAAGGTAGTACTATATAATGTTATACGTTAGAAGCTATTACTATATGACGTTGTACGTTATAAGGTAATACTAGATAACGTTATACGTTATAAGGTAATACTATATAACGTTTTACGTTATTAGGTAATAGCTTATAACGTTATAGGTTAGAAGGTATTACTATATAACGTTATACCTTATAAGGTAATACTATTTAACGTTATACGTAGGAAGGTATTACTACATGGCGTTATACCTTATAAGGTAGTGCTACATAACTTTATTCGTTATAAGGTAATCAAATATAACGTTATACGTTATATGGTAATACTATATAGACGTTATACGTTAAAAGGTAATACTATACAACGTTGTACGTTATAAGGTAATAGTAGATAACGTTATACGTTATAAGGTAATACTATATAACGTTGTACGTTATTTAGTAATACTATATAACGTTATACGTTATAAGGTAATACTATATAACATTATACGTGAGAAGCTATTACTATATGACGTTATACGTTATAAGGTAATAGTACATAACGTTATACGTTATAAGGTAATACTACATAACATTATTCGTTATAAGGTAGTAATATATAACGTTGTACGTTATAAGTTAATATTATACAACGTTATACCATAGGAGGTATTACTATGTAACGTTATACGTAGGAAGCTATTACTATATGACGTTATACGTTGTAAGGTGATGGTACATAACGTTATACGTTAGAAGCTACTACTATGTAACTTTATACGTTGGAAGCAATGACTATATGACGTTATAAGTTAGAAGCTATTACTCTATGACGTTATACGTTATAAGGTAATACTATATAACGTTATACGTTAGAAGCTATTACTCTATGACGTTATACGTTATAAGGTAATACTATATAACGTTATACGTTAGAAGCTATTACTCTATGACGTTGTACGTTATACGGTAATACTATATAACGTTAAACGTTAGAAGCTATTACTCTATGACGTTATACGTTATAAGGTAATACTATATAACGTTATACGTTAGAAGCTATTACTCTATGACGTTGTACGTTATACGGTAATACTATATAACGTTAAACGTTAGAAGCTATTACTCTATGACGTTATACGTTATAAGGTAATACTATATAACGTTATACGTTAGAAGCTATTACTGTATAACGTTATACCTTATAAGGTAATACTATTTAACGTTATACGTAGGAAGGTATTACTACATGGCGTTATACCTTATAAGGTAGTGCTACATAACTTTATTCGTTATAAGGTAATCAAATATAACGTTATACGTCATATGGTAATACTATATAGACGTTATACGTTAAAAGGTAATACTATACAACGTTGTACGTTATAAGGTAATAGTAGATAACGTTATACGTTATAATGTAATACTATATAACTTTGTACGTTATTTAGTAATACTACATAACGTTATACGTTATAAGGTAATACTATATAACATTATACGTGAGAAGCTATTACTATATGACGTTATACGTTATAAGGTAATAGTACATGACGTTATACGTTATAAGGTAATTCTACGTAACATTATTCGTTATAAGGTAATAATATATAACGTTGTACGTTATAAGTTAATATTATACAACGTTATACCATAGGAGGTATTACTATGTAACATTATACCATAGGAGGTATTACTATGTAACGTTATACGTAGGAAGCTATTACTATATGACGTTATACGTTGTAAGGTGATGGTACATAACGTTTTACGTTAGAAGCTATTATTATATGACGTTATACCTTATAAGGTAATACTATATAACGTTATACGTTAGAATCTATTACTCTATGACGTTATACGTTATACGGTAATACTATATAACGTTATACGTTAGAAGCTATTACTATATGACGTTGTTCGTTATAAGGTAATACTAGATAACGTTATACGTTATAAGGTAATACTATATAACGTTGTACGTTAGAAGCCATTACTATGTGACGTTATACCTTATAAGGTAGTACTATAGAATGCTATACGTCAGAAGATACTACTATATGACGTTATACGTTATAAGGTAACACTGTATAACGTTATACCTTATTAGGTAATAGCTTATAACGTTATACGTTAGAAGCTATTACTATATGACGTTATACCTTATAAGGTAAGACTATATGACGTTATACGTTGTAAGGTAATGGTACATAACTTTATACGTTAGAAGCTATTACTATATGACGTTATACCTTATAAGGTAATACTATATAACGTTATACGTTAAAAGGTAATACTATACAGCGTTGTACGTTATAAGGTAATAGTAGTTAACGTTATACGTTATAAGGTAATGCTATATAACATTGTACGTTATTTAGTAATACTATATAACGTTATACGTTATAAGGTAATACTATATAACATTATACGTGAGAAGCTATTACTATATGACGTTATACGTTATAAGGTAATACTATATAACGTTATACGTTAGAAGCTATTACTCTATGACGTTATACGTTATAAGGTAATACTATATAACGTTATACGTTAGAAGCTAATACTATATGACGTTATACGTCATAAGGTAATACTAGATAACGTTATACGTTAGAAGCTATGACTATATGACGTTATACCTTATAAGGTAATACTATATAACGTTATACGTTAGAATCTATTACTCTATGACGTTATACGTTATACGGTAATACTATATAACGTTATACGTTAGAAGCTATTACTATATGACGTTGTACGTTATAAGGTAATACTAGATAACGTTATAAGTTATAAGGTAATACTATATAACTTTGTACGTTAGAAGCCATTACTATATGACGTTATACCTTATAAGGTACTACTATATAATGCTATACGTCAGAAGCTATTACTATATGACGTTATATGTTATATGGTAATACTATATAACGTTGTACGTTAGAAGCCATTACTATGTGAAGTTATACCTTATAAGGTAATACTATTTAACGTTATACGTAGGAAGCTATTACTACATGGCGTTATACCGTACAAGGTAGTACTACATAACTTTATTCGTTATAAGGTAATCAAATATAACGTTATACGTTATAAGGTAATACTATATAACATTATACGTCAGAAGCTATTACTATATGACGTTATACGTTATAAGGTAATAGTACATAACTTTATACGTTATAAGGTAATACTACATAACATTATACGTTATAAGGTAATAATATATAACGTTATACGTTAGAAGCTATTACTATGTAACTTTATACGTAGGAAGCTATTACTATATGACGTTATACGTTATAAGGTAATACTATATAACGTTATACGTTAGAAGCTATTACTCTATGACGTTATACGTTATACGGTAATACTATTTAACGCTATAGGTTAGAAGCTATTACTATATGACGTTATACGTTATAAGGTAATACTATATAACGTTATACGTTAGAAGCTATTACTATATGACGTTGTACGTTATAAGGTAATACCGGATAACGTTACACGTTATAAGGTAATACTATATAACGTTGTACGTTAGGAGCCATTACTATGTGACGTTATACGTTATAAGGTAATACTATATAATGTTATACGTCAGAAGCTATTACTATATGACGTTATACGTTATAAGTTAATACTAGATAACGTTATACGTTATAAGGTAATCCTATATAACGCTGTACGTTATAAGGTAATACTAGATAACGTTATACGTTATAAGGTAATAGTATATAACGTTGTACGTTATAAGGTAATACTATATGACGTTATACGTTATAAGGTATTACTATATAACGTTATACCTTACAAGGTAATACTATTTAACGTTATATGTAGGAAGCTATTACTACATGGCGTTATACCTTATAAAGTAGTACTACATAACTTTATTCGTTATAAGGTAATCAAATATAACGTTATACGTTATAAGGAATACTATATAACATTATACGTCAGAAGATACTACTATATGACGTTATACGTTATAAGGTAACACTGTATAACGTTATACCTTATTAGGTAATAGCTTATAACGTTATACGTTAGATGCTATTACTATATGACGTTATACCTTATAAGGTAAGACTATATGACGTTATACGTTGTAAGGTAATGGTACATAACGTTATACGTTAGAAGCTATTACTATATGACGTTATACCTTATAAGGTAATACTATATAACGTTATACGTTAAAAGGTAATACTATACAGCGTTGTACGTTATAAGGTAATAGTAGATAACGTTATACGTTATAAGGTAATACTATATAACATTGTACGTTATTTAGTAATACTATATAACGTTATACGTTATAAGGTAATACTATATAACGTTATACGTTAGAAGCTATTACTCTATGACGTTATACGTTATACGGTAATACTATATAACGTTATATGTTAGAAGCTATTACTATATGACGTTATACGTCATAAGGTAATACTAGATAACGTTATACGTTAGAAGCTATGACTATATGACGTTATACCTTATAAGGTAATACTATATAACGTTATACGTTAGAATCTATTACTCTATGACGTTATACGTTATACGGTAATACTATATAACGTTATATGTTAGAAGCTATTACTATATGACGTTGTACGTTATAAGGTAATACTAGATAACGTTATAAGTTATAAGGTAATACTATATAACGTTGTACGTTAGAAGCCATTACTATATGACGTTATACCTTATAAGGTACTACTATATAATGCTATACGTCAGAAGCTATTACTATATGACGTTATATGTTATATGGTAATACTATATAACGTTGTACGTTAGAAGCCATTACTATGTGAAGTTATACCTTATAAGGTAATACTATTTAACGTTATACGTAAGAAGCTATTACTACATGGCGTTATACCGTATAAGGTAGTACTACATAACTTTATTCGTTATAAGGTAATCAAATATAACGTTATACGTTATAAGGTAATACTATATAACATTATACGTCAGAAGCTATTACTATATGACGTTATATGTTATATGGTAATACTATATAACGTTATATGTTAGAAGCTATTACTATATGACGTTATACGTTATAAGGTAATAGTACATAACTTTATACGTTATAAGGTAATACTACATAACATTATACGTTATAAGGTAATAATATATAACGTTATACGTTAGAAGCTATTACTATGTAACTTTATACGTAGGAAGCTATTACTATATGACGTTATACGTTATAAGGTAATACTATATAACGTTATACGTTAGAAGCTATTACTATATGACGTTGTACGTTATAAGGTAATACTGGATAACGTTATACGTTATAAGGTAATACTATATAACGTTGTACGTTAGGAGCCATTACTATGTGACGTTATACGTTATAAGGTAGTACTATATAATGTTATACGTCAGAAGCTATTACTATATGACGTTATACGTTATAAGGTAATACTAGATAACGTTATACGTTATAAGGTAATCCTATATAACGCTGTACGTTATAAGGTAATACAAGATAACGTTATACGTTATAAGGTAATACTATATAACGTTGTACGTTATAAGGTAATACTATATGACGTTATACGTTATAAGGTATTACTATATAACGTTATACCTTATAAGGTAATACTATTTAACGTTATATGTAGGAAGCTATTACTACATGGCGTTATACCTTATAAAGTAGTACTACATAACTTTATTCGTTATAAGGTAATCAAATACAACGTTATACGTTATAAGGAATACTATATAACATTATACGTCAGAAGATACTACTATATGACGTTATACGTTATAAGGTAACACTGTATAACGTTATACCTTATTAGGTAATAGCTTATAACGTTATACGTTAGATGCTATTACTATATGACGTTATACCTTATAAGGTAAGACTATATGACGTTATACGTTGTAAGGTAATGGTACATAACGTTATACGTTAGAAGCTATTACTATATGACATTATACCATATAAGGTAATACTATATAACGTTATACGTTAAAAGGTAATACTATACAACGTTGTACGTTATAAGGTTATAGTTGATAACGTTATACGTTATAAGGTAATACTATATAACATTGTACGTTATTTAGTAATACTATATAACGTTATACGTTATAAGGTAATACTATATAACATTATACGTGAGAAGCTATTACTATATGACGATATACGTTATAAGGTAATACTATATAACGTTATACGTTAGAAGCTATTACTCTATGACATTATACGTTATAAGGTAATACTATTTAACGTTATACGTTAGAAGCTATTACTATATGACGTTATACGTTATAAGGTAATACTATATAACGTTATACGTTAAAAGCTATGACTATATGACGTTACACCTTATAAGGTAATACTATATAACGTTATACGTTAGAAGCTATTACTCTATGACGTTATACGTTATACGGTAATACTATGTAACGTTATACGTTAGAAGCTATTACTATATGACGTTGTACGTTATAAGGTAATACTAGATAACGTTATACGTTATAAGGTAATACTATATAACGTTGTACGTTAGGAGCCATTACTATGTGACGTTATACGTTATAAGGTAATACTATTAAACATTATGCGTTAGAAGCTATTACTATATGACGTTACACCTTATAAGGTAATACTATATCACGTTATACGTTAGAAGCTATTACTCTATGACGTTATACGTTATACGGTAATACTATGTAACGTTATACGTTAGAAGCTATTACTATATGACGTTGTACGTTATAAGGTAATACTAGATAACGTTATACGTTATAAGGTAATACTATATAACGTTGTACGTTAGGAGCCATTACTATGTGACGTTATACGTTATAAGGTAATACTATTAAACATTATGCGTTAGAAGCTATTACTATATGACGTTATACGTTATAAGATAGTACTATATAATGTTATACGTTAGAAGCTATGACTATATGACGTTATACCTTATAAGGTAATACTATATGACGTTATACGTTAGAAGCTATTACTATATGACGTTGTACGTTATAAGGTAATACTAGATAACGTTATACGTTATAAGGTAATACTATATAACGTTGTACGCTAGAAGCCATTACTATGTGACGTTATACCTTATAAGGTAGTACTATATAATGTTATACGTTAGAAGCTATTACTATATGACGTTATACGTTATATGGTAATACTATATAGCGTTATACGTTAGACACTATTACTACATGACGTTATACCTTATCAGGTAATACTATATAACGTTATACGTTAGGAGATATTACTATATGACGTTGTACGTTATAAGCTAATACTAGATAACGTTATACGTTATAAGGTAATCCTATATAACGTTGTACGTTATAAGGTAATACTAGATAACGTTATACGTTATAAGGTAATACTATATAACGTTGTACGTTAGAAGCCATTACTATGTGACGTTATACCTTATAAGGTAGTACTATAGAATGCTATACGTCAGAAGATACTACTATATGACGTTATACGTTATAAGGTAACACTGTATAACGTTTTACGTTATTAGGTAATAGCTTATAACGTTATAGGTTAGAAGGTATTACTATATAACGTTATACCTTATAAGGTAAAACTATTTAACGTTATACGTAGGAAGGTATTACTACATGGCGTTATACCTTATAAGGTAGTGCTACATAACTTTATTCGTTATAAGGTAATCAAATATAACGTTATACGTTATATGGTAATACTATATAGACGTTATACGTTAAAAGGTAATACTATACAACGTTGTACGTTATAAGGTAATAGTAGATAACGTTATACGTTATAAGGTAATACTATATAACGTTGTACGTTAGAAGCCATTACTATGTGACGTTATACCTTATAAGGTAGTACTATATAATGCTATACGTCAGAAGCTATTACTATATGACGGTATACGTTATAAGGTAGTAGTACATAACTTTATACGTTATAAGGTAATACTACATAACATTATACGTTATAAGGTAATAATATATAACGTTATACGTTAGGAGCTATTACTATGTAACTTTATACGTTGGAAGCTATTACTATATGACGTTATACGTTATAAGGTAATACTATAAAACGTTATACGTTAGCAGCTATTACTCTATGACGTTATACGTTATACGGTAATACTATATAACGTTAAACGTTAGAAGCTATTACTCTATGACGTTATACGTTATAAGGTAATACTATATAACGTTATACGTTAGAAGCTATTACTCTATGACATTATACGTTATAAGGTAATACTATTTAACGTTATACGTTAGAAACTATTACTATATGACGTTATACGTTATAAGGTAATACTATATAACGTTATACGTTAAAAGCTATTACTATATGACGTTGTACGTTATATGGTAATACTAGATAACGTTATACTTTATAAGGTAATACTATATAACGTTGTACGTTATTAGGTGATAGCTTATAACGTTATACGTTAGAAGGTATTACTATATAACGTTATACCTTATAAGGTAATACTATTTAACGTTATACGTAGGAAGGTATTACTACATGGCGTTATACCTTATAAGGTAGTGCTGCATAACTTTATTCGTTATAAGGTAATCAAATATAACGTTATACGTTATGAGGTAATACTATATAACGTTATACGTTAAAAGGTAATACTATACAACGTTGTACGTTATAAGGTAATAGTAGATAACGTTATACGTTATAAGGTAATACTATATAACGTTGTACGTTATTTAGTAATACTATATAACGTTATACGTTATAAGGTAATACTATATAACATTATACGTGAGAAGCTATTACTATATGATGTTATACGTTATAAGGTAATAGTACATAACGTTATACGTTATAAGGTAATACTACATAACATTATTCGTTATAAGGTAGTAATATATAACGTTGTACGTTATAAGTTAATATTATACAACGTTATACCATAGGAGGTATTACTATGTAACGTTATACGTAGGAAGCTATTACTATATGGCGTTATACGTTGTAAGGTGATGGTACATAACGTTATACGTTAGAAGCTATTATTATATGACGTTATACCTTATAAGGTAATACTATATAACGTTATACGTTAGAAGCTATTACTGTGTAACTTTATACGTTGGAAGCAATGACTATATGACGTTATAAGTTAGAAGCTATTACTCTATGACGTTATACGTTATAAGGTAATACTATATAACATTATACGTGAGAAGCTATTACTATATGACGTTATACGTTATAAGGTAATAGTACATAACGTTATACGTTATAAGGTAATACTACATAACATTATTCGTTATAAGGTGGTAATATATAACGTTGTACGTTATAAGTTAATATTATACAACGTTATACCATAGGAGGTATTACTATGTAACGTTATACGTAGGAAGCTATTACTATATGACGTTATACGTTGTAAGGTGAGGGTACATAACGTTATAGGTTAGAAGCTATTATTATATGACGTTATACCTTATAAGGTAATACTATATAACGTTATACGTTAGAAGCTATTACTGTGTAACTTTATACGTTGGAAGCAATGACTATATGACGTTATAAGTTAGAAGCTATTACTCTATGACGTTATACGTTATACGGTAATACTATATAACGTTATACGTTAGAAGCTATTACTCTATGACGTTATACGTTATAAGGTAATACTATATAACGTTATACGTTATAAGCTAATACTATATGACGTTATACGTCATAAGGTAATACTATATAACGTTATACGTTAGAAGCTATGACTATATGACGTTATACCTTATAAGGTAATACTATATAACGTTATACGTTAGAATCTATTACTCTATGACGTTATACGTTATACGGTAATACTATATAACGTTATACGTTAGAAGCTATTACTATATGACGTTGTACGTTATAAGGTAATACTAGATAACGTTATACGTTATAAGGTAATACTATATAACGTTGTACGTTAGAAGCCATTACTATGTGACGTTATACCTTATAAGGTAGTACTATATAATGCTATACGTCAGAAGCTATTACTATATGACGGTATACGTTATAAGGTAATACTATATAACGTTGTACGTTAGAAGGCATTACTATGTGACGTTATACCTTATAAGGTAATACTATTTAACGTTATACGTAGAAAGCTATTACTACATGGCGTTATACCTTATAATGTAGTACTACATAACTTTATTCGTTATAAGGTAATCAATTATAACGTTATACGTTATAAGGTAATACTATATAACATTATACGTCAGACGCTATTACTATATGTCGTTATACGTTATAAGGTAATAGTACATAACGTTATACGTTATAAGGTAATACTACATAACATTATACGTTATAAGGTAATAATATATAACGTTATACGTTAGAAGCTATTACTATGTAACTTTATACGTTGGAAGCTATTACTATATGACGTTATACGTTATAAGGTAATACTATATAACGTTATACGTTAGAAGCTACTACTCTATGACGTTGTACGTTATACGGTAATACTATATAACGTTAAACGTTAGAAGCTATTACTCTATGACGTTATACGTTATAAGGTAATACTATATAACGTTATACGTTAGAAGCTATTACTCTATGACATTATACGTTATAAGGTAATACTATTTAACGTTATACGTTGGAAGCTATTACTATATGACGTTATACGTTATAAGGTAATACTATATAACGTTATACGTTAAAAGCTATGACTATATGACGTTATACCTTATAAGGTAATACTATATAACGTTATACGTTAGTAGCTATTACTCTATGACGTTATACGTTATACGGTAATACTATATAAAGTTATACGTTATAGGGTAATACTATATAACGTTGTACGTTATAAGGTAATGCTAGATAACGTTATACGTTATAAGGTAATACTATATAACGTTGTACGTTATTAGGTAATAGCTTATAACGTTATACGTTAGAAGGTATTACTATATAACGTTATACCTTATAAGGTAATACTGTTTAACGTTATACGTAGGAAGGTATTACTACATGGCGTTATACCTTATAAGGTAGTGCTGCATAACTTTATTCGTTATAAGGTAATCAAATATAACGTTATACGTTATGAGGTAATACTATATAACGTTATACGTTAAAAGGTAATACTATACAACGTTGTACGTTATAAGGTAATAGTAGATAACGTTATACGTTATAAGGTAATACTATATAACGTTGTACGTTATTTAGTAATACTATATAACGTTATACGTTATAAGGTAAAACTATATAACATTATACGTGAGAAGCTATTACTATATGACGTTATACGTTATAAGGTAATAGTACATAACGTTATACGTTATAAGGTAATACTACATAACATTATTCGTTATAAGGTAGTAATATATAACGTTGTACGTTATAAGTTAATATTATACAACGTTATACCATAGGAGGTATTACTATGTAACGTTATACGTAGGAAGCTATTACTATATGACGTTATACGTTGTAAGGTGATGGTACATAACGTTATACGTTAGAAGCTATTACTATGTAACTTTATACGTTGGAAGCAATGACTATATGACGTTATAAGTTAGAAGCTATTACTCTATGACGTTATACGTTATAAGGTAATACTATATAACGTTATACGTTAGAAGCTATTACTCTATGACGTTATACGTTATAAGGTAATACTATATAACGTTATACGTTAGAAGCTATTACTCTATGACGTTGTACGTTATACGGTAATACTATATAACGTTAAACGTTAGAAGCTATTACTCTATGACGTTATACGTTATAAGGTAATACTATATAACGTTATACGTTAGAAGCTATTACTGTATAACGTTATACCTTATAAGGTAATACTATTTAACGTTATACGTAGGAAGGTATTACTACATGGCGTTATACCTTATAAGGTAGTGCTACATAACTTTATTCGTTATAAGGTAATCAAATATAACGTTATACGTTATAAGTTAATATTATACAACGTTATACCATAGGAGGTATTACTATGTAACGTTATACGTAGGAAGCTATTACTATATGACGTTATACGTTATAAGGTAATACTATATAACATTATACGTGAGAAGCTATTACTATATGACGTTATACGTTATAAGGTAATAGTACATAACGTTATACGTTATAAGGTAATACTACATAACATTATTCGTTATAAGGTAGTAATATATAACGTTGTACGTTATAAGTTAATATTATACAACGTTATACCATAGGAGGTATTACAATGTAACGTTATACGTAGGAAGCTATTACTATATGACGTTATACGTTGGAAGGTGATGGTACATAACGTTATACGGTAGAAGCAATTATTATATGACGTTATACCTTATAAGGTAATACTATATAACGTTATACGTTAGAAGCTATTACTGTGTAACTTTATACGTTGGAAGCAATGACTATATGACGTTATAAGTTAGAAGCTATTACTCTATGACGTTATACGTTATAAGGTAATACTATATAACGTTATACGTTAGAAGCTATTACTCTATGACGTTATACGTTATAAGGTAATACTATATAACGTTATACGTTATAAGCTAATACTATATGACGTTATACGTCATAAGGTAATACTATATAACGTTATACGTTAGAAGCTATGACTATATGACGTTATACCTTATAAGGTAATACTATATAACGTTATACGTTAGAATCTATTACTCTATGACGTTATACGTTATACGGTAATACTATATAACGTTATACGTTAGAAGCTATTACTATATGACGTTGTACGTTATAAGGTAATACTAGATAACATTATACGTTATAAGGTAATACTATATAACGTTGTACGTTAGAAGCCATTACTATGTGACGTTATACCTTATAAGGTAGTACTATATAATGCTATACGTCAGAAGCTATTACTATATGACGGTATACGTTATAAGGTAATACTATATAACGTTGTACGTTAGAAGCCATTACTATGTGACGTTATACCTTATAAGGTAATACTATTTAACGTTATTCGTAGAAAGCTATTACTACATGGCGTTATACCTTATAAGGTAGTACTACATAACTTTATTCGTTATAAGGTAATCAAATATAACGTTATACGTTATAAGGTAATACTATATAACATTATACGTCAGACGCTATTACTATATGTCGTTATACGTTATAAGGTAATAGTACATAACGTTATACGTTATAAGGTAATACTACGTAACATTATACGTTATAAGGTAATAATATATAACGTTATACGTTAGAAGCTATTACCATGTAACTTTATACGTTGGAAGCTATTACTATATGACGTTATACATTATAAGGTAATACTATATAACGTTATACGTTAGAAGCTATTACTCTATGACGTTGTACGTTATACGGTAATACTATATAACGTTAAACGTTAGAAGCTATTACTCTATGACGTTATACGTTATAAGGTAATAATATATAACGTTATACGTTAGAAGCTATTACCATGTAACTTTATACGTTGGAAGCTATTACTATATGACGTTATACGTTAAAAGGTAATACTATACAACGTTGTACGTTATAAGGTAATAGTAGATAACGTTATACGTTATAAGGTAATACTATATAACGTTGTACGTTATTTAGTAATACTATATAACGTTATACGTTATAAGGTAAAACTATATAACATTATACGTGAGAAGCTATTACTATATGACGTTATACGTTATAAGGTAATAGTACATAACGTTATACGTTATAAGGTAATACTACATAACATTATTCGTTATAAGGTAGTAATATATAACGTTGTACGTTATAAGTTAATATTATACAACGTTATACCATAGGAGGTATTACTATGTAACGTTATACGTAGGAAGCTATTACTATATGACGTTATACGTTGTAAGGTGATGGTACATAACGTTATACGTTAGAAGCTATTACTATGTAACTTTATACGTTGGAAGCAATGACTATATGACGTTATAAGTTAGAAGCTATTACTCTCTGACGTTATACGTTATAAGGTAATACTATATAACGTTATACGTTAGAAGCTATTACTCTATGACGTTATACGTTATAAGGTAATACTATATAACGTTATACGTTAGAAGCTATTACTCTATGACGTTGTACGTTATACGGTAATACTATATAACGTTAAACGTTAGAAGCTATTACTCTATGACGTTATACGTTATAAGGTAATACTATATAACGTTATACGTTAGAAGCTATTACTGTATAACGTTATACCTTATAAGGTAATACTATTTAACGTTATACGTAGGAAGGTATTACTACATGGCGTTATACCTTATAAGGTAGTGCTACATAACTTTATTCGTTATAAGGTAATCAAATATAACGTTATACGTTATAAGTTAATATTATACAACGTTATACCATAGGAGGTATTACTATGTAACGTTATACGTAGGAAGCTATTACTATATGACGTTATACGTTATAAGGTAATACTATATAACATTATACGTGAGAAGCTATTACTATATGACGTTATACGTTATAAGGTAATAGTACATAACGTTATACGTTATAAGGTAATACTACATAACATTATTCGTTATAAGGTAGTAATATATAACGTTGTACGTTATAAGTTAATATTATACAACGTAATACCATAGGAGGTATTACTATGTAACGTTATACGTAGGAAGCTATTACTATATGACGTTATACGTTGGAAGGTGATGGTACATAACGTTATACGGTAGAAGCTATTATTATATGACGTTATACCTTATAAGGTAATACTATATAACGTTATACGTTAGAAGCTATTACTGTGTAACTTTATACGTTGGAAGAAATGACTATATGACGTTATAAGTTAGAAGCTATTACTCTATGACGTTATACGTTATAAGGTAATACTATATAACGTTATACGTTAGAAGCTATTACTCTATGACGTTATACGTTATAAGGTAATACTATATAACGTTATACGTTATAAGCTAATACTATATGACGTTATACGTCATAAGGTAATACTATATAACGTTATACGTTAGAAGCTATGACTATATGACGTTATACCTTATAAGGTAATACTATATAACGTTATACGTTAGAATCTATTACTCTATGACGTTATACGTTATACGGTAATAATATATAACGTTATACGTTAGAAGCTATTACTATATGACGTTGTACGTTATAAGGTAATACTAGATAACGTTATACGTTATAAGGTATTACTATATAACGTTGTACGTTAGAAGCCATTACTATGTGACGTTATACCTTATAAGGTAGTACTATATCATGCTATACGTCAGAAGCTATTACTATATGACGGTATACGTTATAAGGTAATACTATATAACGTTGTACGTTAGAAGCCATTACTATGTGACGTTATACCTTATAAGGTAATACTATTTAACGTTATATGTAGAAAGCTATTACTACATGGCGTTATACCTTATAAGGTAGTACTACATAACTTTATTCGTTATAAGGTAATCAAATATAACGTTATACGTTATAAGGTAATACTATATAACATTATACGTCAGACGCTATTACTATATGTCGTTATACGTTATAAGGTAATAGTACATAACGTTATACGTTATAAGGTAATACTACGTAACATTATACGTTATAAGGTAATAATATATAACGTTATACGTTAGAAGCTATTACTATGTAACTTTATACGTTGGAAGCTATTACTATATGACGTTATACGTTATAAGGTAATACTATATAACGTTATACGTTAGAAGCTATTACTCTATGACGTTGTACGTTATACGGTAATACTATATAACGTTAAACGTTAGAAGCTATTACTCTATGACGTTATACGTTATAAGGTAATACTATATAACGTTATACGTTAGAAGCTATTACTCTATGACATTATACGTTATAAGGTAATACTATTTAACGTTATACGTTGGAAGCTATTACTATATGACGTTATACGTTATAAGGTAATACTATATAACGTTATACGTTAAAAGCTATGACTATATGACGTTATACCTTCTAAGGTAATACTATATAACGTTATACGTTAGTAGCTATTACTCTATGACGTTATACGTTATACGGTAATACTATATAAAGTTATACGTTATAAGGTAATACTATATAACGTTGTACGTTATAAGGTAATGCTAGATAACGTTATACGTTATAAGGTAATACTATATAACGTTGTACGTTATTAGGTAATAGCTTATAACGTTATACGTTAGAAGGTATTACTATATAACGTTATACCTTATAAGCTAATACTGTTTAACGTTATACGTAGGAAGGTATTACTACATGGCGTTATACCTTATAAGGTAGTGCTGCATAACTTTATTCGTTATAAGGTAATCAAATATAACGTTATACGTTATGAGGTAATACTATATAACGTTATACGTTAACAGGTAATACTATACAACGTTGTACGTTATAAGGTAATAGTAGATAACGTTATACGTTATAAGGTAATACTATACAACGTTGTACGTTATTTAGTAATACTATATAACGTTATACGTTATAAGGTAAAACTATATAACATTATACGTGAGAAGCTATTACTATATGACGTTATACGTTATAAGGTAATAGTACATAACGTTATACGTTATAAGGTAATACTACATAACATTATTCGTTATAAGGTAGTAATATATAACGTTGTACGTTATAAGTTATTATTATACAACGTTATACCATAGGAGGTATTACTATGTAACGTTATACGTAGGAAGCTATTACTATATGACGTTATACGTTGTAAGGTGATGGTACATAACGTTATACGTTAGAAGCTATTACTATGTAACTTTATACGTTGGAAGCAATGACTATATGACGTTATAAGTTAGAAGCTATTACTCTATGACGTTATACGTTATAAGGTAATACTAGATAACGTTATACGTTATAAGGTAATACTATATAACGTTGTACGTCAGGAGCCATTACTATGTGACGTTATACGTTATAAGGTAGTACTATATAATGTTATACGTCAGAAGCTATTACTATATGACGTTATACGTTATAAGGTAATACTAGATAACGTTATACGTTATAAGGCAATCCTATATAACGCTGTACGTTATAAGGTAATACTAGATAACGTTATACGTTATAAGGTAATACTATATAACGTTGTACGTTATAAGGTAATACTATATGACGTTATACCTTATAAGGTAGTACTATATAATGCTATACGTCAGAAGCTATTACTATATGACGGTATACGTTATAAGGTAATACTATATAACGTTGTACGTTAGAAGCCATTACTATGTGACGTTATACCTTATAAGGTATTACTATTTAACGTTATACGTAGAAAGCTATTACTACATGGCGTTATACCTTATAAGGTAGTACTACATAACTTTATTCGTTATAAGGTAATCAATTATAACGTTATACGTTATAAGGTAATACTATATAACATTATACGTCAGACGCTATTACTATATGTCGTTATACGTTATAAGGTAATAGTACATAACGTTATACGTTATAAGGTAATACTACATAACATTATACGTTATAAGGTAATAATATATAACGTTATACGTTAGAAGCTATTACTATGTAACTTTATACGTTGGAAGCTATTACTATATGACGTTATACGTTATAAGGTAATACTATATAACGTTATACGTTAGAAGCTATTACTCTATGACGTTGTACGTTATACGGTAATACTATATAACGTTAAACGTTAGAAGCTATTACTCTATGACGTTATACGTTATAAGGTAATACTATATAACGTTATACGTTAGAAGCTATTACTCTATGACATTATACGTTATAAGGTAATACTATTTAACGTTATACGTTGGAAGCTATTACTATATGACGTTATACGTTATAAGGTAATACTGTATAACGTTATACGTTAGAAGCTATTACTGTATAACGTTATACCTTATAAGGTAATACTATTTAACGTTATACGTAGGAAGGTATTACTACATGGCGTTATACCTTATAAGGTAGTGCTACATAACTTTATTCGTTATAAGGTAATCAAATATAACGTTATACGTTATATGGTAATACTATATAGACGTTATACGTTAAAAGGTAATACTATACAGCGTTGTACGTTATAAGGTAATAGTAGATAACGTTATACGTTATAATGTAATACTATATAACTTTGTACGTTATTTAGTAATACTATATAACGTTATACGTTATACGGTAATACTATATAACATTATACGTGAGAAGATATTACTATATGACGTTATACGTTATAAGGTAATAGTACATAACGTTATACGTTAGAAGCTATTATTATATGACGTTATACCTTATAAGGTAATACTATATAACGTTATACGTTAGAAGCTATTACTATGTAACTTTATACGTTGGAAGCAATGACTATATGGTGTTATAAGTTAGAAGCTATTACTCTATGACGTTATACGTTATAAGGTAATATTATATAACGTTATACGTTAGAAGCTATTGCTCTATGTCGTTATACGTTATAAGGTAATACTATATAACGTTATACGTTAGAAGCTAATACTATATGACGTTATACGTCATAGGGTAATACTATATAACGTTATACGTTAGAAGCTATGACTATATGACGTTATACCTTATAAGGTAATACTATATAACGTTATACGTTAGAAGCTATTACTCTATGACGTTATACGTTATACGGTAATACTATTTAACGTTATACGCTAGAAGCTATTACTATATGACGTTATACGTTATAAGGTAATACTATATAACGTTATACGTTAAAAGCTATGACTATATGACGTTATACCTTATAAGGTAATACTATATAACGTTATACGTTAGAAGCTATTACTCTATGACGTTATACGTTATACGGTAATACTATATTACGTTATACGTTAGAAGCAATTACTATATGACGTTGTACGTTATAAGGTAATACTAGATAACGTTATACGTTATAAGGTAATACTATATAACGTTGTACGTCAGGAGCCATTACTATGTGACGTTATACGTTATAAGGTAGTACTATATAATGTTATACGTCAGAAGCTATTACTATATGACGTTATACGTTATAAGGTAATACTAGATAACGTTATACGTTATAAGGCAATCCTATATAACGCTGTACGTTATAAGGTAATACTAGATAACGTTATACGTTATAAGGTAATACTATATAACGTTGTACGTTATAAGGTAATACTATATGACGTTATACGTTATAAGGTATTACTATATAACGTTATACCTTATAAGGTAATACTATTTAACGTTATATGTAGGAAGCTATTACTATATGACGTTATACGTTATAAGGTAATAGTACATAACATTATACGTTATAAGGTAATAATATATAACGTTATACGTTAGAAGCTATTACTATGTGACTTTATACGTTGGAAGCTATTACTATATGACGTTATACGTTATAAGGTAATACTATATAACGTTATACGTTAGAAGCTATTACTCTATGACGTTATACGATATACGGTAATACTATATAACGTTAAACGTTAGAAGCTATTACTATATGACGTTATACGTTATAAGGTAATACTATAAAACGTTATACGTTAAAAGCTATGACTATATGACGTTATACCTTATAAGGTAATACTATATAACGTTATACGTTAGAAGCTATTACTCTATGACGTTATACGTTATACGGTAATACTATATAACGTTATACGTTTGAAGCTATTACTATATGACGTTGTACGTTATAAGGTAATACTAGAAAACGTTATACGTTATAAGGTAATACTATATAACGTTGTACGTTAGAAGCCATTACTATGTGACGTTATACGTTATAAGGTACTACTATATAATGTTATACGTCAGAAGCTATTACTATATAACGTTATACGTTATAAGGTAATACTATATAACGTTGTACGTTATAAGGTAATACTATATGACGTTATACGTTATAAGGTATTACTATATAACGTTATACCTTATAAGGTAATACTATATAACGTTATACGTTAGAAGCTATTACTCTATGACGTTATACGTTATACGGTAATACTATATTACGTTATACGTTAGAAGCTATTACTATATGACGTACGTTATAAGGTAATACTAGATAACGTTATACGTTATAAGGTAATACTATATAACGTTGTACGTTATTAGGTAATAGCTTATAACGTTATACGTTAGAAGGTATTACTATATAACGTTATACCTTATAAGGTAATACTATATGACGTTATACGTCTGAAGCTATTACTATATGACGTTATACGTTATAAGGTAATACTATATAACGTTATACGTTAAAAGCTATGACTATATAAAGTTATACGTTATAAGGTAATACTATATAACGTTGTACGTTATAAGGTAATGCTAGATAACGTTATACGTTATAAGGTAATACTATATAACGTTGTACGTTATTAGGTAATAGCTTATAACGTTATACGTTAGAAGGTATTACTATATAACGTTATACCTTATAAGGTAATACTGTTTAACGTTATACGTAGGAAGGTATTACTACATGGCGTTATACCTTATAAGGTAGTGCTGCATAACTTTATTCGTTATAAGGTAATCAAATATAACGTTATACGTTATGAGGTAATACTATATAACGTTATACGTTAAAAGGTAATACTATACAACGTTGTACGTTATAAGGTAATAGTAGATAACGTTATACGTTATAAGGTAATACTATATAACGTTGTACGTTATTTAGTAATACTATATAACGTTATACGTTATAAGGTAATACTATATAACATTATACGTGAGAAGCTATTACTATATGACGTTATACGTTATAAGGTAATAGTACATAATGTTATACGTTATAAGGTAATACGACATAACATTATTCGTTATAAGGTAGTAATAAATAACGTTGTACGTTATAAGTTAATATTATACAACGTTATACCATAGGAGGTATTACTATGTAACGTTATACGTAGGAAGCTATTACTATATGACGTTATACGTTGTAAGGTGATGGTACATAACGTTATACGTTAGAAGCTATTATTATATGACGTTATACCTTATAAGGTAATACTATATAACGTTATACGTTAGAAGCTATTACTATGTAACTTTATACGTTGGAAGCAATGACTATATGACGTTATAAGTTAGAAGCTATTACTCTATGACGTTATACGTTATAAGGTAATACTATATAACGTTATACGTTAGAAGCTATTACTCTATGACGTTATACGTTATAAGGTAATACTATATAACGTTATACGTTAGAAGCTATTACTCTATGACGTTGTACGTTATACGGTAATACTATATAACGTTAAACGTTAGAAGCTATTACTCTATGACGTTATACGTTATAAGGTAATACTATATAACGTTATACGTTAGAAGCTATTACTGTATAACGTTATACCTTATAAGGTAATACTATTTAACGTTATACGTAGGAAGGTATTACTACATGGCGTTATACCTTATAAGGTAGTGCTACATAACTTTATTCGTTATAAGGTAATCAAATATAACGTTATACGTTATATGGTAATACTATATAACGTTATACTTTAGAAGCTATTACTATATGACGTTATACCTTATAAGGTAATACTATATGACGTTATACGTCTGAAGCTATTACTATATGACGTTATACGTTATAAGGTAATACTACATAACATTATACGTTATAAGGTAATAATATATAACGTTGTACGTTATAGGTTAATATTATACAACGTTATACCATAGGAGGTATTACTATGTAACGTTGTGACATAGGAGGTATACTATGTAACGTTATACGTTGGAAGCTATTACTATATGACGTTATACGTTGTAAGGTAATAGTACATAAGGTTATACGTTAGTAACTATTACTATATGACGTTATACCTTATATGGTAACACTATATAACGTTATACGATAGAAGCTATTACTATATAACGTAATACCTGATAAGGTAATACTATTTAACGTTATACGTTAGAAGCTATTACTATATGACGTTATACCTTATAAGGTAATACTATATAACGTTATACGTCTGAAGCTATTACTATATGACGTTATACGTTATAAGGTAATACTATATAGCGTTATACGTTAGAAGCAATAACTATATTACGTTATACCTTATAAGGTAATACTATATAACGTTATACTTTAGAAGCTATTACTATATGACGTTATACCTTATAAGGTAATACTATATGACGTTATACGTCTGAAGCTATTACTATATGACGTTATACGTTATAAGGTAGTACTATATAACGTTATACGTTAAAAGCTATGACTATATGACGTTATACGTTATAAGGTAATACTATATAACGTTATACGTTAGAAGCTATTACTCTATGACGTTGTACGTTATACGGTAATACTATATAACGTTAAACGTTAGAAGCTATTACTATATGACGTTATACCTTATAAGGTAATACTATATGACGTTATACGTCTGAAGCTATTACTATATGACGTTATACGTTATAAGGTAATACTATATAACGTTATACGTTAAAAGCTATGACTATATGACGTTATACGTTATAAGGTAATACTATATAACGTTATACGTTAGAAGCTATTACTCTATGACGTTGTACGTTATACGGTAATACTATATAACGTTAAACGTTAGAAGCTATTACTATATGACGTTATACCTTATAAGGTAATACTATATGACGTTATACGTCTGAAGCTATTACTATATGACGTTATACGTTATAAGGTAATACTATATAACGTTATACGTTAAAAGCTATGACTATATAAAGTTATACGTTATAAGGTAATACTATATAACGTTGTACGTTATAAGGTAATGCTAGATAACGTTATACGTTATAAGGTAATACTATATAACGTTGTACGTTATTAGGTAATAGCTTATAACGTTATACGTTAGAAGGTATTACTATATAACGTTATACCTTATAAGGTAATACTGTTTAACGTTATACGTAGGAAGGTATTACTACATGGCGTTATACCTTATAAGGTAGTGCTGCATAACTTTATTCGTTATAAGGTAATCAAATATAACGTTATACGTTATGAGGTAATACTATATAACGTTATACGTTAAAAGGTAATACTATACAACGTTGTACGTTATAAGGTAATAGTAGATAACGTTATACGTTATAAGGTAATACTATATAACGTTGTACGTTATTTAGTAATACTATATAACGTTATACGTTATAAGGTAATACTATATAACATTATACGTGAGAAGCTATTACTATATGACGTTATACGTTATAAGGTAATAGTACATAATGTTATACGTTATAAGGTAATACTACATAACATTATTCGTTATAAGGTAGTAATAAATAACGTTGTACGTTATAAGTTAATATTATACAACGTTATACCATAGGAGGTATTACTATGTAACGTTATACGTAGGAAGCTATTACTATATGACGTTATACGTTGTAAGGTGATGGTACATAACGTTATACGTTAGAAGCTATTATTATATGACGTTATACCTTATAAGGTAATACTATATAACGTTATACGTTAGAAGCTATTACTATGTAACTTTATACGTTGGAAGCAATGACTATATGACGTTATAAGTTAGAAGCTATTACTCTATGACGTTATACGTTATAAGGTAATACTATATAACGTTATACGTTAGAAGCTATTACTCTATGACGTTATACGTTATAAGGTAATACTATATAACGTTATACGTTAGAAGCTATTACTCTATGACGTTGTACGTTATATGGTAATACTATATAACGTTAAACGTTAGAAGCTATTACTCTATGACGTTATACGTTATAAGGTAATACTATATAACATTATACGTGAGAAGCTATTACTATATGACGTTATACGTTATAAGGTAATAGTACATAACGTTATACGTTATAAGGTAATACTACATAACATTATTCGTTATAAGGCAATAATATATAACGTTGTACGTTATAAGTTAATATTATACAACGTTATACCATAGGAGCTATTACTATGTAACATTATACCATAGGAGGTATTACTATGTAACGTTATACGTAGGAAGCTATTACTATATGACGTTATACGTTGTAAGGTGATGGTACATAACGTTTTACGTTCGAAGCTATTATTATATGACGTTATACCTTATAAGGTAATACTATATAACGTTATACGTTAGAAGCTATTACTCTATGACGTTATACGTCATAAGGTAACACTATATAACGTTATACGTTAGAAGCTATGACTATATGACGTTATACCTTATAAGGTAATACTATATAACGTTATACGTTAGAAGCTATTACTCTATGACGTTATACGTTATGCGGTAATACTATTTAACGTTATACGCTAGAAGCTATTACTATATGACGTTATACGTTATAAGGTAATACTATATAACGTTATACGTTAAAAGCTATGACTATATGACGTTATACCTTATAAGGTAATACTATATAACGTTATACGTTAGAAGCTATTACTCTATGACGTTATACGTTATACGGTAATACTATATAACGTTATACGTTAGAAGCTATTACTATATGACGTTGTACGTTATAAGGTAATACTAGATAACGTTATACGTTATAAGGTAATACTATATAACGTTGTACGTTAGGAGCCATTACTATGTGACGTTATACGTTATAAGGTAGTACTATATAATGTTATACGTCAGAAGCTATTACTATATGACGTTATACGTTATAAGGTAATACTAGATAACGTTATACGTTATAAGGCAATCCTATATAACGCTGTACGTTATAAGGTAATACTAGATAACGTTATACGTTATAAGGTAATACTATATAACGTTGTACGTTATAAGGTAATACTATATGACGTTATACGTTATAAGGTATTACTATATAACGTTATACCTTATAAGGTAATACTATTTAACGTTATATGTAGGAAGCTATTACTATATGACGTTATACGTTATAAGGTAATAGTACATAACATTATACGTTATAAGGTAATAATATATAACGTTATACGTTAGAAGCTATTACTATGTGACTTTATACGTTAAAAGCTATGACTATATGACGTTATACATTATAAGGTAATACTATATAACGTTATACGTTAGAAGCTATTACTCTATGACGTTGTACGTTATACGGTAATACTATATAACGTTAAACGTTAGAAGCTATTACTCTATGACGTTATACGTTATAAGGTAATACTATATAACGTTTTACGTTAGAAGCTATTACTCTATGACATTATACGTTATAAGGTAATACTATTTAACGTTATACGTTGGAAGCTATTACTATATGACGTTATACGTTATAAGGTAATACTATATAATATTATACGTTAAAAGCTATGACTATATGACGTTATACCTTATAAGGTAATACTATATAACGTTATACGTTAGTAGCTATTACTCTATGACGTTATACGTTATACGGTAATACTATATAAAGTTATACGTTATAAGGTAATACTATATAACGTTGTACGTTATTAGGTAATAGCTTATAACGTTATACGTTAGAAGGTATTACTATATAACGTTATACCTTATAAGGTAATACTGTTTAACGTTATACGTAGGAAGGTATTACTACATGGCGTTATACCGTATAAGGTAGTGCTGCATAACTTTATTCGTTATAAGGTAATCAAATATAACGTTATACGTTATGAGGTAATACTATATAACGTTATACGTTAAAAGGTAATACTATACAACGTTGTACGTTATAAGGTAATAGTAGATAACGTTATACGTTATAAGGTAATACTATATAACGTTGTACGTTATTTAGTAATACTATATAACGTTATACGTTATGAGGTAATACTATATAACATTATACGTGAGAAGCTATTACTATATGACGTTATACGTTATAAGGTAATAGTACATAACGTTATACGTTATAAGGTAATACTACATAACATTATTCGTTATAAGGTAGTAATATATAACGTTGTACGTTATAAGTTAATATTATACAACGTTATACCATAGGAGGTATTACTATGTAACGTTATACGTAGGAAGCTATTACTATATGACGTTATACGTTGTAAGGTGATGGTACATAACGTTATACGTTAGAAGCTATTATTATATGACGTTATACCTTATAAGGTAATACTATATAACGTTATACGTTAGAAGCTATTACTATGTAACTTTATACGTTGGAAGCAATGACTATATGACGTTATACGTTATAAGGTAATACTAGATAACGTTATACGTTATAAGGCAATCCTATATAACGCTGTACGTTATAAGGTAATACTAGATAACATTATACGTTATAAGGTAATACTATATAACGTTGTACGTTATAAGGTAATACTATATGACGTTATACGTTATAAGGTATTACTATA
The DNA here is from genome assembly GCA_037178635.1 of Bombus dahlbomii. Taxonomy (NCBI): domain Eukaryota; kingdom Metazoa; phylum Arthropoda; class Insecta; order Hymenoptera; family Apidae; genus Bombus; species Bombus dahlbomii. The sequence goes on from CM074106.1 coordinate 18,131,262, forward strand.
TAACGTTATACCTTATAAGGTAATACTATTTAACGTTCTATGTAGGAAGCTATTACTATATGACGTTATACGTTATAAGGTAATAGCACATAACATTATATGTTATAAGGTAATAATATATAACGTTATACGTTAGAAGCTATTACTATGTGACTTTATACGTTGGAAGCTATTACTATATGACGTTATACGTTATAAGGTAATACTATATAACGTTATACGTTAGAAGCTATTACTCTATGACGTTATACGTTATACGGTAATACTATATAACGTTAAACGTTAGAAGCTATTACTCTATGACGTTATACGTTATAAGGTACTACCATATAACGTTATACGTTAAAAGCTATTACTCTATGACATTATACGTTATACGGTAATACTATATAAAGTTATACGTTATGAGGTAATACTATATAACGTTATACGTTAAAAGGTAATACTATACAACGTTGTACGTTATAAGGTAATAGTAGATAACGTTATACGTTATAAGGTAATACTATATAACGTTGTACGTTATTTAGTAATACTATATAACGTTATACGTTATGAGGTAATACTATATAACATTATACGTGAGAAGCTATTACTATATGACGTTATACGTTATAAGGTAATAGTACATAACGTTATACGTTATAAGGTAATACTACATAACATTATTCGTTATAAGGTAATAATATATAACGTTGTACGTTATAAGTTAATATTATACAACGTTATACCATAGGAGGTATTACTATGTAACGTTAAACGTTAGAAGCTATTACTCTATGACGTTATACTTTATAAGGTAATACTACATAACATTATACGTTATAAGGTAATAATATATAACGTTGTACGTTATAGGTTAATATTATACAACGTTATACCATAGGAGGTATTACTATGTAACGTTGTGACATAGGAGGTATTACTATGTAACGTTATACGTTGGAAGCTATTACTATATGACGTTATACGTTGTATGGTAATGGTACATAACGTTATACGTTAGAAGCTATTACTATATGACGTTATACCTTATAAGGTAATACTATATAACATTACACGTTAGAAGCTATTACAATGTAACTTTATACGTTGGAAGATATTACTATATGACGTTATACGTTAGAAGCTATTACTCTATGACGTTATACCTTATAAGGTAATACTATATAGCGTTATACATTAGAAGCTATTACTATGTGACGTTATACCTTGTAAGGTAAGACTATATGACGATATACGTTGTAAGGTAATGGTACATAACGTTATACGTTAGAAGCTATTACTATATGACGTTATACCTTATAAGGTAATACTATATAGCGTTATACGTTAGAAGCTATTACTATGTGGCGCTATACCTTATAAGCTAGTACTATATAATGTTATACGTCAGAAACCATTACTATATAACGTTATACCTTATAAGGTAATACTATTTAACGTTATACGTAGGAAGCTATTACGACATGGCGTTATACCTTATAAGGTAGTACTACATAACTTTATTCGTTATAAGGTAATCAAATATAACGTTATACGATATAAGGTAATACTATATAACATTATACGTCAGAAGCTATTACTATATGACGTTATACGTTATAAGGTAATAGTACATAACGTTATACGTTATAAGGTAATACTACATAACATTATACGTTATAAGGTAATAATATATAATGTTGTACGTTATAAGTTAATATTATACAACGTTATACCATAGGAGGTACTACTATGTAACGTTATACCATAGGGGGTATTACTATGTAACGTTATAAGTAGGAAGCTATTACTATATGACGTTATACGTTGTAAGGTAATAGTACATAAGGTTATACGTTAGAAGCTATAACTATATTACGTTATACCTTATAAGGTAATACTATATAACGTTATACGTTAGAAGCTATTACTATATGACGTCATACCTTATATGGTAACACTATATAACGTTATACGATAGAAGCTATTACTATATAACGTTATACCTGATAAGGTAATACTATTTAACGTTATACGTTAGAAGCTATTACTATATGACGTTATACCTTATAAGGTAATACTATATAACGTTATACGTCTGAAGCTATTACTATATGACGTTATACGTTATAAGGTAATACTATATAGCGTTATACGTTAGAAGCTATTACTATATGACGTTATACCTTATAAGGTAATACTATATAACGTTATACGTCTGAAGCTATTACTATATGACGTTATACGTTATAAGGTAATAGTATATAGCGTTATACGTTATAAGGTAATACTATATAACGTTGTACGTTAGAAGCCATTACTATGTGACGTTATACCTTATAAGGTAGTACTATGCAATGTTATACGTTAGAAGCTATTGCTATATGACGTTATACGTTATAAGATAATACTATATAACATTATACGTTATAAGGTAATACTATATAACGTTGTACGTTATAAGGTAATACTAGATAACGTTATACGTTATAAGGTAATACTATATAACGCTGTACGTTATTAGGTAATAGCTTATAACGTTATACGTTAGAAGGCATTACTATATAACGTTTTACGTTATAAGGTAATACTATATAGCGTTACACGTTAGAAGCTATTACTATATGACGTTATACCTTATCAGGTAATACTATATAACGTTATACCTTTTAAGGTAATACTATTTAACGTTATACGTAGGAAGGTATTACTACATGGCGTTATACCTTATAAGGTAGTGCTACATAACTTTATTCGTTATAAGGTAATCAAATATAACGTTATACGTTATATGGTAATACTATATAGACGTTATACGTTAAAAGGTAATACTATACAACGTTGTACGTTATAAGGTAATAGTAGATAACGTTATACGTTATAATGTAATACTATATAACTTTGTACGTTATTTAGTAATACTATATAACGTTATACGTTATAAGGTATTACTATGTAACGTTATACGTAGGAAGCTATTACTATATGACGTTATACGTTGTAAGGTGATGGTACATAACGTTTTACGTTAGAAGCTATTATTATATGACGTTATACCTTATAAGGTAATACTATATAACGTTATACGTTAGAAGCTATTACTATGTAACTTTATACGTTGGAAGCAATGACTATATGGCGTTATAAGTTAGAAGCTATTACTCTATGACGTTATACGTTATAAGGTAATACTATATAACGTTATACGTTAGAAGCTAATACTATATGACGTTATACGTCATAAGGTAATACTATATAACGTTATACGTTAGAAGCTATGATTATATGACGTTATACCTTATAAGGTAATACTATATAACGTTATACGTTAGAATCTATTACTCTATGACGTTATACGTTATACGGTAATACTATATAACGTTATACGTTAGAAGCTATTACTATATGACGTTGTACGTTATAAGGTAATACTAGATAACGTTATACGTTATAAGGTAATACTATATAACGTTGTACGTTAGAAGCCATTACTATGTGACGTTATACCTTATAAGGTAGTACTATGCAATGTTATACGTTAGAAGCTATTGCTATATGACGTTATACGTTATAAGATAATACTATATAGACGTTATACGTTAAAAGGTAATACTATACAACGTTGTACGTTATAAGGTAATAGTAGATAACGTTATACGTTATAATGTAATACTATATAACTTTGTACGTTATTTAGTAATACTATATAACGTTATACGTTATAAGGTATTACTATGTAACGTTATACGTAGGAAGCTATTACTATATGACGTTATACGTTGTAAGGTGATGGTACATAACGTTTTACGTTAGAAGCTATTATTATATGACGTTATACCTTATAAGGTAATACTATATAACGTTATACGTTAGAAGCTATTACTATGTAACTTTATACGTTGGAAGCAATGACTATATGGCGTTATAAGTTAGAAGCTATTACTCTATGACGTTATACGTTATAAGATAATACTATATAACGTTATACGTTAGAAGCTAATACTATATGACGTTATACGTCATAAGGTAATACTATATAACGTTATACGTTAGAAGCTATGATTATATGACGTTATACCTTATAAGGTAATACTATATAACGTTATACGTTAGAATCTATTACTCTATGACGTTATACGTTATACGGTAATACTATATAACGTTATACGTTAGAAGCTATTACTATATGACGTTGTACGTTATAAGGTAATACTAGATAACGTTATACGTTATAAGGTAATACTATATAACGTTGTACGTTAGAAGCCATTACTATGTGACGTTATACCTTATAAGGTAGTACTATATAATGCTATACGTCAGAAGCTATTACTATATGACGTTATATGTTATACGGTAATACTATATAACGTTGTACGTTAGAAGCCATTACTATGTGACGTTATACCTTATAAGATAATACTATTTAACGTTATACGTAGGAAGCTATTACTACATGGCGTTATACCTTATAAGGTAGTACTACATAACTTTATTCGTTATAAGGTAATACTACATGACATTATACGTTATAAGGTAATAATATATAACGTTAAACGTTAGAAGCTATTACTCTATGACGTTATACGTTATAAGGTAATACTATATAACGTTATACGTTAAAAGCTATGACTATATGACGTTATACCTTATAAGGTAATACTATATAACGTTATACGTTAGAAGCTATTACTATGTGACTTTATACGTTGGAAGCAATGACTATATGACGTTATAAGTTAGAAGCTATTACTCTATGACGTTATACGTTATAAGGTAATACTATATAACGTTATACGTTCGGAGCTATTACTCTATGACGTTATACGTTATAAGGTAATACTATATAACGTTATACGTTATAAGCTAATACTATATGACGTTATACGTCATAAGGTAATACTATATAACGTTATACGTTAGAAGCTATGACTATATGACGTTGTACGTTATAAGGTAATACTAGATAACGTTATACGTTATAAGGTAATACTATATAACGTTGTACGTTAGAAGCCATTACTATGTGACGTTATACCTTATAAGGTAGTACTATATAATGCTATACGTCAGAAGCTATTACTATATGACGGTATATGTTATAAGGTAATACTATATAACGTTGTACGTTAGAAGCCATTACTATGTGACGTTATACCTTATAAGGTAATACTATTTAACGTTATACGTAGGAAGATATTACTACATGGCGTTATACCTTATAAGGTAGTACTACATAACTTTATTCGTTATAAGGTAATCAAATATAACGTTATACGATATAAGGTAATACTATATAACATTATACGTCAGAAGCTATTACTATATGACGTTATACGTTATAAGGTACTACCATATAACGTTATACGTTAAAAGCTATTACTCTATGACATTATACGTTATACGGTAATACTATATAAAGTTATACGTTATGAGGTAATACTATATAACGTTATACGTTAAAAGGTAATACTATATAACGTTGTACGTTATAAGGTAATACTATATGACGTTATACGTTATAAGGTATTACTATATAACGTTATACCTTATAAGGTAATACTATTTAACGTTCTATGTAGGAAGCTATTACTATATGACGTTATACGTTATAAGGTAATAGTACATAACATTATATGTTATAAGGTAATAATATATAACGTTATACGTTAGAAGCTATTACTATGTGACTTTATACGTTGGAAGCTATTACTATATGACGTTATACGTTATAAGGTAATACTATATAACGTTATACGTTAGAAGCTATTACTCTATGACGTTATACGTTATACGGTAATACTATATAACGTTAAACGTTAGAAGCTATTACTCTATGACGTTATACGTTATAAGGTACTACCATATAACGTTATACGTTAAAAGCTATTACTCTATGACATTATACGTTATACGGTAATACTATATAAAGTTATACGTTATGAGGTAATACTATATAACGTTATACGTTAAAAGGTAATACTATACAACGTTGTACGTTATAAGGTAATAGTAGATAACGTTATACGTTATAAGGTAATACTATATAACGTTGTACGTTATTTAGTAATACTATATAACGTTATACGTTATGAGGTAATACTATATAACATTATACGTGAGAAGCTATTACTATATGACGTTATACGTTATAAGGTAATAGTACATAACGTTATACGTTATAAGGTAATACTACATAACATTATTCGTTATAAGGTAATAATATATAACGTTGTACGTTATAAGTTAATATTATACAACGTTATACCATAGGAGGTATTACTATGTAACGTTAAACGTTAGAAGCTATTACTCTATGACGTTATACTTTATAAGGTAATACTACATAACATTATACGTTATAAGGTAATAATATATAACGTTGTACGTTATAGGTTAATATTATACAACGTTATACCATAGGAGGTATTACTATGTAACGTTGTGACATAGGAGGTATTACTATGTAACGTTATACGTTGGAAGCTATTACTATATGACGTTATACGTTGTATGGTAATGGTACATAACGTTATACGTTAGAAGCTATTACTATATGACGTTATACCTTATAAGCTAATACTATATAACATTACACGTTAGAAGCTATTACAATGTAACTTTATACGTTGGAAGATATTACTATATGACGTTATACGTTAGAAGCTATTACTCTATGACGTTATACCTTATAAGGTAATACTATATAGCGTTATACATTAGAAGCTATTACTATGTGACGTTATACCTTGTAAGGTAAGACTATATGACGATATACGTTGTAAGGTAATGGTACATAACGTTATACGTTAGAAGCTATTACTATATGACGTTATACCTTATAAGGTAATACTATATAGCGTTATACGTTAGAAGCTATTACTATGTGGCGCTATACCTTATAAGCTAGTACTATATAATGTTATACGTCAGAAGCCATTACTATATAACGTTATACCTTATAAGGTAATACTATTTAACGTTATACGTAGGAAGCTATTACGACATGGCGTTATACCTTATAAGGTAGTACTACATAACTTTATTCGTTATAAGGTAATCAAATATAACGTTATACGATATAAGGTAATACTATATAACATTATACGTCAGAAGCTATTACTATATGACGTTATACGTTATAAGGTAATAGTACATAACGTTATACGTTATAAGGTAATACTACATAACATTATACGTTATAAGGTAATAATATATAATGTTGTACGTTATAAGTTAATATTATACAACGTTATACCATAGGAGGTACTACTATGTAACGTTATACCATAGGGGGTATTACTATGTAACGTTATAAGTAGGAAGCTATTACTATATGACGTTATACGTTGTAAGGTAATAGTACATAAGGTTATACGTTAGAAGCTATAACTATATTACGTTATACCTTATAAGGTAATACTATATAACGTTATACGTTAGAAGCTATTACTATATGACGTTATACCTTATATGGTAACACTATATAACGTTATACGATAGAAGCTATTACTATATAACGTTATACCTGATAAGGTAATACTATTTAACGTTATACGTTAGAAGCTATTACTATATGACGTTATACCTTATAAGGTAATACTATATAACGTTATACGTCTGAAGCTATTACTGTATGACGTTATACGTTATAAGGTAATACTATATAGCGTTATACGTTAGAAGCTATTACTATATGACGTTATACCTTATAAGGTAATACTATATAACGTTATACGTCTGAAGCTATTACTATATGACGTTATACGTTATAAGGTAATAGTATATAGCGTTATACGTTATAAGGTAATACTATATAACGTTGTACGTTAGAAGCCATTACTATGTGACGTTATACCTTATAAGGTAGTACTATGCAATGTTATACGTTAGAAGCTATTGCTATATGACGTTATACGTTATAAGATAATACTATATAACATTATACGTTATAAGGTAATACTATATAACGTTGTACGTTATAAGGTAATACTAGATAACGTTATACGTTATAAGGTAATACTATATAACGCTGTACGTTATTAGGTAATAGCTTATAACGTTATACGTTAGAAGGCATTACTATATAACGTTTTACGTTATAAGGTAATACTATATAGCGTTACACGTTAGAAGCTATTACTATATGACGTTATACCTTATCAGGTAATACTATATAACGTTATACCTTTTAAGGTAATACTATTTAACGTTATACGTAGGAAGGTATTACTACATGGCGTTATACCTTATAAGGTAGTGCTACATAACTTTATTCGTTATAAGGTAATCAAATATAACGTTATACGTTATATGGTAATACTATATAGACGTTATACGTTAAAAGGTAATACTATACAACGTTGTACGTTATAAGGTAATAGTAGATAACGTTATACGTTATAATGTAATACTATATAACTTTGTACGTTATTTAGTAATACTATATAACGTTATACGTTATAAGGTATTACTATGTAACGTTATACGTAGGAAGCTATTACTATATGACGTTATACGTTGTAAGGTGATGGTACATAACGTTTTACGTTAGAAGCTATTATTATATGACGTTATACCTTATAAGGTAATACTATATAACGTTATACGTTAGAAGCTATTACTATGTAACTTTATACGTTGGAAGCAATGACTATATGGCGTTATAAGTTAGAAGCTATTACTCTATGACGTTATACGTTATAAGATAATACTATATAACGTTATACGTTAGAAGCTAATACTATATGACGTTATACGTCATAAGGTAATACTATATAACGTTATACGTTAGAAGCTATGATTATATGACGTTATACCTTATAAGGTAATACTATATAACGTTATACGTTAGAATCTATTACTCTATGACGTTATACGTTATACGGTAATACTATATAACGTTATACGTTAGAAGCTATTACTATATGACGTTGTACGTTATAAGGTAATACTAGATAACGTTGTACGTTATAAGGTAATACTATATAACGTTGTACGTTAGAAGCCATTACTATGTGACGTTATACCTTATAAGGTAGTACTATGCAATGTTATACGTTAGAAGCTATTGCTATATGACGTTATATGTTATAAGGTAATACTATATAACGTTGTACGTTAGAAGCCATTACTATGTGACGTTATACCTTATAAGATAATACTATTTAACGTTATACGTAGGAAGCTATTACTACATGGCGTTATACCTTATAAGGTAGTACTACATAACTTTATTCGTTATAAGGTAATACTACATGACATTATACGTTATAAGGTAATAATATATAACGTTAAACGTTATAAGCTATTACTCTATGACGTTATACGTTATAAGGTAATACTATATAACGTTATACGTTAAAAGCTATGACTATATGACGTTATACCTTATAAGGTAATACTATATAACGTTATACGTTAGAAGCTATTACTATGTGACTTTATACGTTGGAAGCAATGACTATATGACGTTATAAGTTAGAAGCTATTACTCTATGACGTTATACGTTATAAGGTAATACTATATAACGTTATACGTTCGGAGCTATTACTCTATGACGTTATACGTTATAAGGTAATACTATATAACGTTATACGTTATAAGCTAATACTATATGACGTTATACGTCATAAGGTAATACTATATAACGTTATACGTTAGAAGCTATGACTATATGACGTTGTACGTTATAAGGTAATACTAGATAACGTTATACGTTATAAGGTAATACTATATAACGTTGTACGTTAGAAGCCATTACTATGTGACGTTATACCTTATAAGGTAGTACTATATAATGCTATACGTCAGAAGCTATTACTATATGACGGTATATGTTATAAGGTAATACTATATAACGTTGTACGTTAGAAGCCATTACTATGTGACGTTATACCTTATAAGGTAATACTATTTAACGTTATACGTAGGAAGATATTACTACATGGCGTTATACCTTATAAGGTAGTACTACATAACTTTATTCGTTATAAGGTAATCAAATATAACGTTATACGTTATAAGGTAATACTATATAATATTATACGTCAGAAGCTATTACTATATGACGTTATACGTTATAAGGTAATAGTACATAACTTTATACGTTATAAGGTAATACTACATAACATTATACGTTATAAGGTAATAATATATAACGTTATACGTTAGGAGCTATTACTATGTAACTTTATACGTTGGAAGCTATTACTATATGACGTTATACGTTATAAGGTAATACTATATAACGTTTTACGTTAGCAGCTATTACTCTATGACGTTATACGTTATACGGTAATACTATATAACGTTAAACGTTAGAAGCTATTACTCTATGACGTTATACGTTATAAGGTAATACTATATAACGCTGTACGTTATTGGTAATAGCTTATAACGTTATACGTTAGAAGGCATTACTATATAACGTTTTACGTTATAAGGTAATACTATATAGCGTTACACGTTAGAAGCTATTACTATATGACGTTATACCTTATCAGGTAATACTATATAACGTTATACCTTATAAGGTAATACTATTTAACGTTATACGTATGAAGGTATTACTACATGGCGTTATACCTTATAAGGTAGTGCTGCATAACTTTATTCGTTATAAGGTAATCAAATATAACGTTATACGTTATGAGGTAATACTATATAACGTTATACGTTAAAAGATAATACTATACAACGTTGTATGTTATAAGGTAATAGTAGATAACTTTATACGTTATAAGGTAATACTATATAACATTGTACGTTATTTAGTAATACTATATAACGTTATACGTTATAAGGTAATACTATATAACATTATACGTGAGAAGCTATTACTATATGACGTTATACGTTATAAGGTAATAGTACATAACATTATACGTTATAAGGTAATACTACATAACATTATTCGTTATAAGGTAATAATATATAACGTTGTACGTTATAAGTTAATATTATACAACGCTATACCATAGGAGGTATTACTATGTAACGTTAAACGTTAGAAGCTATTACTCTATGACGTTATACGTTATAAGGTAATACTACATAACATTATACGTTATAAGGTAATAATATATAACGTTGTACGTTATAGGTTAATATTATACAACGTTATACCATAGGAGGTATTACTATGTAACGTTGTGACATAGGAGGTATTACTATGTAACGTTATACGTAGGAAGCTATTACTATATGACGTTATACGTTGTAAGGTGATGGTACATAACGTTAAACGTTAGAAGCTATTACTCTATGACGTTATACGTTATACGGTAATACTATATAACGTTATACGTTAGAAGCTATTACTCTATGACATTATACGTTATAAGGTAATACTATTTAACGTTATACGTTAGAAGCTATTACTATATGACGTTATACGTTATAAGGTAATACTATATAACGTTATACGTTAAAAGCTATGACTATATGACGTTATACCTTTAAGGTAATACTATATAACGTTATACGTTAGAAGCTATTACTCTATGAAGTTATACGTTATACGGTAATACTATATAACGTTATACGTTAGAAGCTATTACTATATGACGTACGTTATAAGGTAATACTAGATAACGTTATACGTTATAAGGTAATACTATATAACGTTGTACGTTATTAGGTAATAGCTTATAACGTTATACGTTAGAAGGTGTTACTATATAACGTTATACCTTATAAGGTAATACTATTTAACGTTATACGTAGGAAGGTATTACTACATGGCGTTATACCTTATAAGGTAGTGCTGCATAACTTTATTCGTTATAAGGTAATCAAATATAACGTTATACGTTATGAGGTAATACTATATAACGTTATACGTTAAAAGATAATACTATACAACGTTGTATGTTATAAGGTAATAGTAGATAACGTTATACGTTATACGGTAATACTATATAACATTGTACGTTATTTAGTAATACTATATAACGTTATACGTTATAAGGTAATACTATATAACATTATACGTGAGAAGCTATTACTATATGACGTTATACGTTATAAGGTAATACTATTTAACGTTATACGTAGGAAGCTATTACTACATGGCGTTATACCTTATAAGGTAGTACTACATAACTTTATTCGTTATAAGGTAATCAAATATAACGTTATACGATATAAGGTAATACTATATAACATTATACGTCAGAAGCTATTACTATATGACGTTATACGTTATAAGGTAATAGTACATAACGTTATACGTTATAAGGTAATACTACATAACATTATACGTTATAAGGTAATAATATATAATGTTGTACGTTATAAGTTAATATTATACAACGTTATACCATAGGAGGTACTACTATGTAACGTTATACCATAGGGGGTATTACTATGTAACGTTATAAGTAGGAAGCTATTACTATATGACGTTATACGTTGTAAGGTAATAGTACATAACGTTATACGTTAGAAGCTATAACTATATTACGTTATACCTTATATGGTAATACTATATAACATTATACGTTAGAAGCTATTACTATACGACGTTATACCTTATATGGTAACACTATATAACGTTATACGATAGAAGCTATTACTATATAACGTTATACCTGCTAAGGTAATACTATTTAACGTTATACGTTAGAAGCTATTACTATATGACGTTATACCTTATACGGTAATACTATATAACGTTATACGTCTGAAGCTATTACTATATGACGCTATACGTTATAAGGTAATACTATATAGCGTTATACGTTAGAAGCTATAACTATATTACGTTATACCTTATAAGGTAATACTATATAACGTTATACTTTAGAAGCTATTACTATATGACGTTATACCTTATAAGGTAATACTATATAACGTTATACGTCTGAAGCTATTACTATATGACGTTATACGTTATAAGGTAATAGTATATAACGTTATAGGTTATAAGGTAATACTATGTAACGTTGTACGTTAGAAGCCATTACTATGTGACGTTATACCTTATAAGGTAGTACTATGCAATGTTATACGTTAGAAGCTATTGCTATATGACATTATACGTTATAAGATAATACTATATAAAATTATACGTTATAAGGTAATACTATATAACGTTGTACGTTATAAGGTAATACTAGATAACGTTATACGTTATAAGGTAATACTATATAACGCTGTACGTTATTAGGTAATAGCTTATAACGTTATACGTTAGAAGGCATTACTATATAACGTTTTACGTTATAAGGTAATACTATATAGCGTTACACGTTAGAAGCTATTACTATATGACGTTATACCTTATCAGGTAGTACTATATAACGTTATACGTTATAAGGTAATACTATATAACGTTGTACGTTATAAGGTAATACTAGATAACGTTATACGTTATAAGGTAATACTATATAACGCTGTACGTTATTAGGTAATAGCTTATAACGTTATACGTTAGAAGGTATTACTATATAACGTTATACCTTATAAGGTAATACTATTTAACGTTATACGTAGGAAGCTATTACTGCATGGCGTTATACCTTATAAGGTAGTACTACATAACTTTATTCGTTATAAGGTAATCAAATATAACGTTATACGTTATAAGGTAATACTATATAACGTTATACGTTAAAAGGTAATACTATATAACGTTGTACGTTATAAGGTAGTAGTAGATAACGTTATGAGTTATAAGGAAATACTATCTAACTTTGTACGTTATTTAGTAATACTATATAACGTTATAAGTTATAAGGTAATACTATATAACATTATACGTCAGAAGATACTACTATATGACGTTATACGTTATTAGGTAACACTGTATAACGTTATACCTTATTAGGTAATAGCTTATAACGTTATACGTTAGAAGCTATTACTATATGACGTTATACCTTATAAGGTAAGACTATATGACGTTATACGTTGTAAGGTAATGGTACATAACGTTATACGTTAGAAGCTATTACTATATGACGTTATACCTTATAAGGTAATACTATATAACGTTATACGTTAAAAGGTAATACTATACATCGTTGTACGTTATAAGGTAATAGTAGATAACGTTATACGTTATAAGGTAATACTATATAACATTGTACGTTATTTAGTAATACTATATAACGTTATACGTTATAAGGTAATACTACATAACATTATTCGTTATAAGGTAATAATATGTAACGTTGTACGTTATAAGTTAATATTATACAACGTTGTACCATAGAAGGTATTACTATGTAACGTTAAACGTTAGAAGCTATTACGCTATGACGTTATACGTTATAAGGTAATACTATATAACGTTATACGTTAGAAGCTATTACTATATGACGTTATACCTTATAAGGTAATACTATATAACGTTATACGTTAGAAGCTATTACTATATGACGTTATACCTTATAAGGTAATACTATATAACGTTATACGTTAGAAGCTATTACTATATGACGTTATACCTTATAAGGTAATACTATGTAACGTTATACGTTGGAAGCTATTACTATATGAGGTTATACGTTGTAAGGTAATGGTACATAACGTTATACGTTAGAAGCTATTACTATATGACGTTATACCTTATAAGGTAATACTATATAACATTATACGTTAGAAGCTATTACTATGTAACTTTATACGTTGGAAGCTATTACTATATGACGTTATACGTTAGAAGCTATTACTATGTGACGTTATACCTTGTAAGGTAAGACTATATGACGATATACGTTGTAAGCTAATGGTACATAACGTTATACGTTAGAAGCTATTACTATATGACGTTATACCTTATAAGGTAATACTATATAACATTATACGTTAGAAGCTATTACTATGTAACTTTATACGTTGGAAGCTATTACTATATGACGTTGTACGTTATACGGTAATACTATATAACGTTAAACGTTAGAAGCTATTACTCTATGACATTATACGTTATAAGATAATACTATATAACGTTATACGTTATAAGCTAATACTATATGACGTTATACGTCATAAGGTAATACTATATAACGTTATATGTTAGAAGCTATGACTATATGACGTTATACCTTATAAGGTAATACTATATAACGTTATACGTTAGAAGCTATTACTATGTTACTTTATACGTTGGAAGCTATTACTATATGACGTTATACGTTATAAGGTAATACTATATAACGTTATACGTTAGAAGCTATTACTCTATGACGTTATACGTTATACGGTAATACTATATAACATTATACGTTATAAGGTAATAATATATAATGTTGTACGTTATAAGTTAATATTATACAACGTTATACCATAGGAGGTACTACTATGTAACGTTATACGTCAGAAGCTATTACTATATGACGTTATACGTTATAAGATAATAGTACATAACGTTATACGTTATAAGGTAATACTACATAACATTATACGTTATAAGGTAATAATATATAACGTTATACGTTAGAAGCTATTACTATGTTACTTTATACGTTGGAAGCTATTACTATATGACGTTATACGTTATAAGGTAATACTATATAACGTTATACGTTAGAAGCTATTACTCTATGACGTTATACGTTATACGGTAATACTATATAACGTTAAACGTTAGAAGCTGTTACTCTATGACCTTATACGTTATAAGGTAATACTATATAACGTTATACGTTAGAAGCTATTACTCTATGACATTATACGTTATAAGGTAATACTGTTTAACGTTATACCTTAGAAGCTATTACTATATGACGTTATACGTTATAAGGTAATACTATATAACGTTATACGTTAAAAGCTATGACTATATGACGTACGTTATAAGGTAATACTAGATAACGTTATACGTTAGAAGCTATTACTCTATGACATTATACGTTATAAGGTAATACTGTTTAACGTTATACGTTAGAAGCTATTACTATATGACGTACGTTATAAGGTAATACTAGATAACGTTATACGTTATAAGGTAATACTATATAACGTTGTACGTTATTAGGTAATAGCTTATAACGTTATACGTTAGAAGGTATTACTATATAACGTTATACCTTATAAGGTAATACTATTTAACGTTATACATAGGAAGGTATTACTACATGGCGTTATACCTTATAAGGTAGTGCTGCATAACTTTATTCGTTATAAGGTAATCAAATATAACGTTATACGTTATGAGGTAATACTATATAACGTTATACGTTAAAAGATAATACTATACAACGTTGTGTGTTATAAGGTAATAGTAGATAACGTTATACGTTATAAGGTAATACTATATAACATTGTACGTTATTTAGTAATACTATATAACGTTATACGTTATAAGGTAATACTATATAACATTATACGTGAGAAGCTATTACTATATGACGTTATACGTTATAAGGTAATAGTACATAACGTTATACGTTATAAGGTAATACTACATAACATTATTCGTTATAAGGTAATAATATATAACGTTGTACGTTATAAGTTAATATTATACAACGTTATACCATAGGAGGTATTACTATGTAACGTTAAACGTTAGAAGCTATTACTCTATGACGTTATACGTTATAAGGTAATACTACATAACATTATACGTTATAAGGTAATAATATATAACGTTGTACGTTATAGGTTAATATTATACAACGTTATACCATAGGAGGTATTACTATGTAACGTTGTGACATAGGAGGTATTACTATGTAACGTTATACGTTGGAAGCTATTACTATATGACGTTATACGTTGTATGGTAATGGTACATAACGTTATACGTTAGAAGCTATTACTATATGAAGTTATACCTTATAAGGTAATACTATATAGCGTTATACGTTAGAAGCTATTACTATGTGGCGCTATACCTTATAAGCTAGTACTATATAATGTTATACGTCAGAAGCCATTACTATATAACGTTATACCTTATAAGGTAATACTATTTAACGTTATACGTAGGAAGCTATTACTACATGGCGTTATACCTTATAAGGTAGTACTACATAACTTTATTCGTTATAAGGTAAACAAATATAACGTTATACGATATAAGGTAATACTATATAACATTATACGTCAGAAGCTATTACTATATGACGTTATACGTTATAAGGTAATAGTACATAACGTTATACGTTATAAGGTAATACTACATAACATTATACGTTATAAGGTAATAATATATAATGTTGTACGTTATAAGTTAATATTATACAACGTTATACCATAGGAGGTACTACTATGTAACGTTATACCATAGGAGGTATTACTATGTAACGTTATACGTAGGAAGCTATTACTATATGACGTTATACGTTGTAAGGTGATGATACATAACGTTATACGTTAGAAGCTATTACTATGTAACTTTATACGTTGGAAGCAATGACTATATGACGTTATAAGTTAGAAGCTATTACTCTATGACGTTATACGTTATAAGGTAATACTATATAACGTTATACGTTCGGAGCTATTACTCTATGACGTTATACGTTATAAGGTAATACTATATAACGTTATACGTTATAAGCTAATACTATATGACGTTATACGTCACAAGGTAATACTATATAACGTTATACGTTAGAAGCTATGACTATATGACGTTGTACGTTATAAGGTAATACTAGATAACGTTATACGTTATAAGGTAATACTATATAACGTTGTACGTTAGAAGCCATTACTATGTGACGTTATACCTTATAAGGTAGTACTATATAATGCTATACGTCAGAAGCTATTACTATATGACGGTATATGTTATAAGGTAATACTATATAACGTTGTACGTTAGAAGCCATTACTATGTGACGTTATACCTTATAAGGTAATACTATTTAACGTTATACGTAGGAAGATATTACTACATGGCGTTATACCTTATAAGGTAGTACTACATAACTTTATTCGTTATAAGGTAATCAAATATAACGTTATACGTTATAAGGTAATACTATATAATATTATACGTCAGAAGCTATTACTATATGACGTTATACGTTATAAGGTAATAGTACATAACTTTATACGTTATAAGGTAATACTACATAACATTATACGTTATAAGGTAATAATATATAACGTTATACGTTAGGAGCTATTACTATGTAACTTTATACGTTGGAAGCTATTACTATATGACGTTATACGTTATAAGGTAATACTATATAACGTTTTACGTTAGCAGCTATTACTCTATGACGTTATACGTTATACGGTAATACTATATAACGTTAAACGTTAGAAGCTATTACTCTATGACGTTATACGTTATAAGGTAATACTATATAACGCTGTACGTTATTAGGTAATAGCTTATAACGTTATACGTTAGAAGGCATTACTATATAACGTTTTACGTTATAAGGTAATACTATATAGCGTTACACGTTAGAAGCTATTACTATATGACGTTATACCTTATCAGGTAATACTATATAACGTTATACCTTATAAGGTAATACTATTTAACGTTATACGTATGAAGGTATTACTACATGGCGTTATACCTTATAAGGTAGTGCTGCATAACTTTATTCGTTATAAGGTAATCAAATATAACGTTATACGTTATGAGGTAATACTATATAACGTTATACGTTAAAAGATAATACTATACAACGTTGTATGTTATAAGGTAATAGTAGATAACGTTATACGTTATAAGGTAATACTATATAACATTGTACGTTATTTAGTAATACTATATAACGTTATACGTTATAAGGTAATACTATATAACATTATACGTGAGAAGCTATTACTATATGACGTTATACGTTATAAGGTAATAGTACATAACATTATACGTTATAAGGTAATACTACATAACATTATTCGTTATAAGGTAATAATATATAACGTTGTACGTTATAAGTTAATATTATACAACGTTATAACATAGGAGGTATTACGATGTAACGTTAAACGTTAGAAGCTATTACTCTATGACGTTATACGTTATAAGGTAATACTACATAACATTATACGTTATAAGGTAATAATATATAACGTTGTACGTTATAGGTTAATATTATACAACGTTATACCATAGGAGGTATTACTATGTAACGTTGTGACATAGGAGGTATTACTATGTAACGTTATACGTAGGAAGCTATTACTATATGACGTTATACGTTGTAAGGTGATGGTACATAACGTTAAACGTTAGAAGCTATTACTCTATGACGTTATACGTTATACGGTAATACTATATAACGTTATACGTTAGAAGCTATTACTCTATGACGTTATACGTTATAAGGTAATACTATATAACGTTATACGTTATAAGCTAATACTATATGACGTTATACGTCATAAGGTAATACTATATAACGTTATACGTTAGAAGCTATGACTATATGACGTTGTACGTTATAAGGTAATACTAGATAACGTTATACGTTATAAGGTAATACTATATAACGTTGTACGTTAGAAGCCATTACTATGTGACGTTATACCTTATAAGGTAGTACTATATAATGCTATACGTCAGAAGCTATTACTATATGACGGTATATGTTATAAGGTAATACTATATAACGTTGTACGTTAGAAGCCATTACTATGTGACGTTATACCTTATAAGGTAATACTATTTAACGTTATACGTAGGAAGATATTACTACATGGCGTTATACCTTATAAGGTAGTACTACATAACTTTATTCGTTATAAGGTAATCAAATATAACGTTATACGTTATAAGGTAATACTATATAATATTATACGTCAGAAGCTATTACTATATGACGTTATACGTTATAAGGTAATAGTACATAACTTTATACGTTATAAGGTAATACTACATAACATTATACGTTATAAGGTAATAATATATAACGTTATACGTTAGGAGCTATTACTATGTAACTTTATACGTTGGAAGCTATTACTATATGACGTTATACGTTATAAGGTAATACTATATAACGTTTTACGTTAGCAGCTATTACTCTATGACGTTATACGTTATACGGTAATACTATATAACGTTAAACGTTAGAAGCTATTACTCTATGACGTTATACCTTATCAGGTAATACTATATAACGTTATACCTTATAAGGTAATACTATTTAACGTTATACGTATGAAGGTATTACTACATGGCGTTATACCTTATAAGGTAGTGCTGCATAACTTTATTCGTTATAAGGTAATCAAATATAACGTTATACGTTATGAGGTAATACTATATAACGTTATACGTTAAAAGATAATACTATACAACGTTGTATGTTATAAGGTAATAGTAGATAACGTTATACGTTATAAGGTAATACTATATAACATTGTACGTTATTTAGTAATACTATATAACGTTATACGTTATAAGGTAATACTATATAACATTATACGTGAGAAGCTATTACTATATGACGTTATACCTTATAAGGTAATACTATATAACATTATACGTTAGAAGCTATTACTATGTAACTTTATACGTTGGAAGCTATTACTATATGACGTTATACGTTAGAAGCTATTACTATGTGACGTTATACCTTGTAAGGTAAGACTATATGACGATATACGTTGTAAGCTAATGGTACATAACGTTATACGTTAGAAGCTATTACTATATGACGTTATACCTTATAAGGTAATACTATATAACATTATACGTTAGAAGCTATTACTATGTAACTTTATACGTTGGAAGCTATTACTATATGACGTTGTACGTTATACGGTAATACTATATAACGTTAAACGTTAGAAGCTATCACTCTATGACGTTATACGTTATAAGGTAATACTATATAACGTTATACGTTAGAAGCTATTACTCTATGACATTATACGTTATAAGATAATACTATATAACGTTATACGTTATAAGCTAATACTATATGACGTTATACGTCATAAGGTAATACTATATAACGTTATATGTTAGAAGCTATGACTATATGACGTTATACCTTATAAGGTAATACTATATAACGTTATACGTTAGAATCTATTACTCTATGACGTTATACGTTATACGGTAATACTATATAACGTTATACGTTAGAAGCTATTACTATATGACGTTGTACGTTATAAGGTAATACTAGATAACGTTATACGTTATAAGGTAGTACTATATAATGCTATACGTCAGAAGCTATTACTATATGACGTTATACGTTATAAGGTAATACTATATAACGTTGTACGTTAGAAGCCATTACTATGTGACGTTATACCTTATAAGGTAATACTATTTAACGTTATACGTAGGACGCTATTACTACATGGCGTTATGCCTTATAAGGTAGTACTACATAACTTTATTCGTTATAAGGTAATCAAATATAACGTTATACGTTATAAGGTAATACTATATAACATTATACGTCAGAAGCTATTACTATATGACGTTATACGTTATAAGATAATAGTACATAACGTTATACGTTATAAGGTAATACTACATAACATTATACGTTATAAGGTAATAATATATAACGTTATACGTTAGAAGCTATTACTATGTTACTTTATACGTTGGAAGCTATTACTATATGACGTTATACGTTATAAGGTAATACTATATAACGTTATACGTTAGAAGCTATTACTCTATGACGTTATACGTTATACGGTAATACTATATAACGTTAAACGTTAGAAGCTGTTACTCTATGACCTTATACGTTATAAGGTAATACTATATAACGTTATACGTTAGAAGCTATTACTCTATGACATTATACGTTATAAGGTAATACTGTTTAACGTTATACCTTAGAAGCTATTACTATATGACGTTATACGTTATAAGGTAATACTATATAACGTTATACGTTAAAAGCTATGACTATATGACGTACGTTATAAGGTAATACTAGATAACGTTATACGTTAGAAGCTATTACTCTATGACATTATACGTTATAAGGTAATACTGTTTAACGTTATACGTTAGAAGCTATTACTATATGACGTACGTTATAAGGTAATACTAGATAACGTTATACGTTATAAGGTAATACTATATAACGTTGTACG
Organism: Bombus dahlbomii; assembly: GCA_037178635.1. NCBI lineage: Eukaryota > Metazoa > Arthropoda > Insecta > Hymenoptera > Apidae > Bombus > Bombus dahlbomii. The sequence goes on from CM074106.1 coordinate 18,153,250, forward strand.
TTATTAGGTAATAGCTTATAACGTTATACGTTAGAAGGTATTACTATATAACGTTATACCTTATAAGGTAATACTATTTAACGTTATACATAGGAAGGTATTACTACATGGCGTTATACCTTATAAGGTAGTGCTGCATAACTTTATTCGTTATAAGGTAATCAAATATAACGTTATACGTTATGAGGTAATACTATATAACGTTATACGTTAAAAGATAATACTATACAACGTTGTGTGTTATAAGGTAATAGTAGATAACGTTATACGTTATAAGGTAATACTATATAACATTGTACGTTATTTAGTAATACTATATAACGTTATACGTTATAAGGTAATACTATATAACATTATACGTGAGAAGCTATTACTATATGACGTTATACGTTATAAGGTAATAGTACATAACGTTATACGTTATAAGGTAATACTACATAACATTATTCGTTATAAGGTAATAATATATAACGTTGTACGTTATAAGTTAATATTATACAACGTTATACCATAGGAGGTATTACTATGTAACGTTAAACGTTAGAAGCTATTACTCTATGACGTTATACGTTATAAGGTAATACTACATAACATTATACGTTATAAGGTAATAATATATAACGTTGTACGTTATAGGTTAATATTATACAACGTTATACCATAGGAGGTATTACTATGTAACGTTGTGACATAGGAGGTATTACTATGTAACGTTATACGTTGGAAGCTATTACTATATGACGTTATACGTTGTATGGTAATGGTACATAACGTTATACGTTAGAAGCTATTACTATATGAAGTTATACCTTATAAGGTAATACTATATAGCGTTATACGTTAGAAGCTATTACTATGTGGCGCTATACCTTATAAGCTAGTACTATATAATGTTATACGTCAGAAGCCATTACTATATAACGTTATACCTTATAAGGTAATACTATTTAACGTTATACGTAGGAAGCTATTACTACATGGCGTTATACCTTATAAGGTAGTACTACATAACTTTATTCGTTATAAGGTAAACAAATATAACGTTATACGATATAAGGTAATACTATATAACATTATACGTCAGAAGCTATTACTATATGACGTTATACGTTATAAGGTAATAGTACATAACGTTATACGTTATAAGGTAATACTACATAACATTATACGTTATAAGGTAATAATATATAATGTTGTACGTTATAAGTTAATATTATACAACGTTATACCATAGGAGGTACTACTATGTAACGTTATACCATAGGAGGTATTACTATGTAACGTTATACGTAGGAAGCTATTACTATATGACGTTATACGTTGTAAGGTGATGATACATAACGTTATACGTTAGAAGCTATTACTATGTAACTTTATACGTTGGAAGCAATGACTATATGACGTTATAAGTTAGAAGCTATTACTCTATGACGTTATACGTTATAAGGTAATACTATATAACGTTATACGTTCGGAGCTATTACTCTATGACGTTATACGTTATAAGGTAATACTATATAACGTTATACGTTATAAGCTAATACTATATGACGTTATACGTCATAAGGTAATACTATATAACGTTATACGTTAGAAGCTATGACTATATGACGTTGTACGTTATAAGGTAATACTAGATAACGTTATACGTTATAAGGTAATACTATATAACGTTGTACGTTAGAAGCCATTACTATGTGACGTTATACCTTATAAGGTAGTACTATATAATGCTATACGTCAGAAGCTATTACTATATGACGGTATATGTTATAAGGTAATACTATATAACGTTGTACGTTAGAAGCCATTACTATGTGACGTTATACCTTATAAGGTAATACTATTTAACGTTATACGTAGGAAGATATTACTACATGGCGTTATACCTTATAAGGTAGTACTATATAACTTTATTCGTTATAAGGTAATCAAATATAACGTTATACGTTATAAGGTAATACTATATAATATTATACGTCAGAAGCTATTACTATATGACGTTATACGTTATAAGGTAATAGTACATAACTTTATACGTTATAAGGTAATACTACATAACATTATACGTTATAAGGTAATAATATATAACGTTATACGTTAGGAGCTATTACTATGTAACTTTATACGTTGGAAGCTATTACTATATGACGTTATACGTTATAAGGTAATACTATATAACGTTTTACGTTAGCAGCTATTACTCTATGACGTTATACGTTATACGGTAATACTATATAACGTTAAACGTTAGAAGCTATTACTCTATGACGTTATACGTTATAAGGTAATACTATATAACGCTGTACGTTATTAGGTAATAGCTTATAACGTTATACGTTAGAAGGCATTACTATATAACGTTTTACGTTATAAGGTAATACTATATAGCGTTACACGTTAGAAGCTATTACTATATGACGTTATACCTTATCAGGTAATACTATATAACGTTATACCTTATAAGGTAATACTATTTAACGTTATACGTATGAAGGTATTACTACATGGCGTTATACCTTATAAGGTAGTGCTGCATAACTTTATTCGTTATAAGGTAATCAAATATAACGTTATACGTTATGAGGTAATACTATATAACGTTATACGTTAAAAGATAATACTATACAACGTTGTATGTTATAAGGTAATAGTAGATAACGTTATACGTTATAAGGTAATACTATATAACATTGTACGTTATTTAGTAATACTATATAACGTTATACGTTATAAGGTAATACTATATAACATTATACGTGAGAAGCTATTACTATATGACGTTATACGTTATAAGGTAATAGTACATAACATTATACGTTATAAGGTAATACTACATAACATTATTCGTTATAAGGTAATAATATATAACGTTGTACGTTATAAGTTAATATTATACAACGTTATAACATAGGAGGTATTACGATGTAACGTTAAACGTTAGAAGCTATTACTCTATGACGTTATACGTTATAAGGTAATACTACATAACATTATACGTTATAAGGTAATAATATATAACGTTGTACGTTATAGGTTAATATTATACAACGTTATACCATAGGAGGTATTACTATGTAACGTTGTGACATAGGAGGTATTACTATGTAACGTTATACGTAGGAAGCTATTACTATATGACGTTATACGTTGTAAGGTGATGGTACATAACGTTAAACGTTAGAAGCTATTACTCTATGACGTTATACGTTATACGGTAATACTATATAACGTTATACGTTACAAGCTATTACTCTATGACGTTATACGTTATAAGGTAATACTATATAACGTTATACGTTATAAGCTAATACTATATGACGTTATACGTCATAAGGTAATACTATATAACGTTATACGTTAGAAGCTATGACTATATGACGTTGTACGTTATAAGGTAATACTAGATAACGTTATACGTTATAAGGTAATACTATATAACGTTGTACGTTAGAAGCCATTACTATGTGACGTTATACCTTATAAGGTAGTACTATATAATGCTATACGTCAGAAGCTATTACTATATGACGGTATATGTTATAAGGTAATACTATATAACGTTGTACGTTAGAAGCCATTACTATGTGACGTTATACCTTATAAGGTAATACTATTTAACGTTATACGTAGGAAGATATTACTACATGGCGTTATACCTTATAAGGTAGTACTACATAACTTTATTCGTTATAAGGTAATCAAATATAACGTTATACGTTATAAGGTAATACTATATAATATTATACGTCAGAAGCTATTACTATATGACGTTATACGTTATAAGGTAATAGTACATAACTTTATACGTTATAAGGTAATACTACATAACATTATACGTTATAAGGTAATAATATATAACGTTATACGTTAGGAGCTATTACTATGTAACTTTATACGTTGGAAGCTATTACTATATGACGTTATACGTTATAAGGTAATACTATATAACGTTTTACGTTAGCAGCTATTACTCTATGACGTTATACGTTATACGGTAATACTATATAACGTTAAACGTTAGAAGCTATTACTCTATGACGTTATACCTTATCAGGTAATACTATATAACGTTATACCTTATAAGGTAATACTATTTAACGTTATACGTATGAAGGTATTACTACATGGCGTTATACCTTATAAGGTAGTGCTGCATAACTTTATTCGTTATAAGGTAATCAAATATAACGTTATACGTTATGAGGTAATACTATATAACGTTATACGTTAAAAGATAATACTATACAACGTTGTATGTTATAAGGTAATAGTAGATAACGTTATACGTTATAAGGTAATACTATATAACATTGTACGTTATTTAGTAATACTATATAACGTTATACGTTATAAGGTAATACTATATAACATTATACGTGAGAAGCTATTACTATATGACGTTATACCTTATAAGGTAATACTATATAACATTATACGTTAGAAGCTATTACTATGTAACTTTATACGTTGGAAGCTATTACTATATGACGTTATACGTTAGAAGCTATTACTATGTGACGTTATACCTTGTAAGGTAAGACTATATGACGATATACGTTGTAAGCTAATGGTACATAACGTTATACGTTAGAAGCTATTACTATATGACGTTATACCTTATAAGGTAATACTATATAACATTATACGTTAGAAGCTATTACTATGTAACTTTATACGTTGGAAGCTATTACTATATGACGTTGTACGTTATACGGTAATACTATATAACGTTAAACGTTAGAAGCTATCACTCTATGACGTTATACGTTATAAGGTAATACTATATAACGTTATACGTTAGAAGCTATTACTCTATGACATTATACGTTATAAGATAATACTATATAACGTTATACGTTATAAGCTAATACTATATGACGTTATACGTCATAAGGTAATACTATATAACGTTATATGTTAGAAGCTATGACTATATGACGTTATACCTTATAAGGTAATACTATATAACGTTATACGTTAGAATCTATTACTCTATGACGTTATACGTTATACGGTAATACTATATAACGTTATACGTTAGAAGCTACTACTATATGACGTTGTACGTTATAAGGTAATACTAGATAACGTTATACGTTATAAGGTAGTACTATATAATGCTATACGTCAGAAGCTATTACTATATGACGTTATACGTTATAAGGTAATACTATATAACGTTGTACGTTAGAAGCCATTACTATGTGACGTTATACCTTATAAGGTAATACTATTTAACGTTATACGTAGGACGCTATTACTACATGGCGTTATGCCTTATAAGGTAGTACTACATAACTTTATTCGTTATAAGGTAATCAAATATAACGTTATACGTTATAAGGTAATACTATATAACATTATACGTCAGAAGCTATTACTATATGACGTTATACGTTATAAGATAATAGTACATAACGTTATACGTTATAAGGTAATACTACATAACATTATACGTTATAAGGTAATAATATATAACGTTATACGTTAGAAGCTATTACTATGTTACTTTATACGTTGGAAGCTATTACTATATGACGTTATACGTTATAAGGTAATACTATATAACGTTATACGTTAGAAGCTATTACTCTATGACGTTATACGTTATACGGTAATACTATATAACGTTAAACGTTAGAAGCTGTTACTCTATGACCTTATACGTTATAAGGTAATACTATATAACGTTATACGTTAGAAGCTATTACTCTATGACATTATACGTTATAAGGTAATACTGTTTAACGTTATACCTTAGAAGCTATTACTATATGACGTTATACGTTATAAGGTAATACTATATAACGTTATACGTTAAAAGCTATGACTATATGACGTACGTTATAAGGTAATACTAGATAACGTTATACGTTAGAAGCTATTACTCTATGACATTATACGTTATAAGGTAATACTGTTTAACGTTATACGTTAGAAGCTATTACTATATGACGTACGTTATAAGGTAATACTAGATAACGTTATACGTTATAAGGTAATACTATATAACGTTGTACGTTATTAGGTAATAGCTTATAACGTTATACGTTAGAAGGTATTACTATATAACGTTATACCTTATAAGGTAATACTATTTAACGTTATACATAGGAAGGTATTACTACATGGCGTTATACCTTATAAGGTAGTGCTGCATAACTTTATTCGTTATAAGGTAATCAAATATAACGTTATACGTTATGAGGTAATACTATATAACGTTATACGTTAAAAGATAATACTATACAACGTTGTGTGTTATAAGGTAATAGTAGATAACATTATACGTTATAAGGTAATACTATATAACATTGTACGTTATTTAGTAATACTATATAACGTTATACGTTATAAGGTAATACTATATAACATTATACGTGAGAAGCTATTACTATATGACGTTATACGTTATAAGGTAATAGTACATAACGTTATACGTTATAAGGTAATAGTACATAACGTTATACGTTATAAGGTAATACTATATAACGTTGTACGTTATTAGGTAATAGCTTATAACGTTGTACGTTAGAAGCCATTACTATGTGACGTTATACCTTATAAGGTAATACTATTTAACGTTATACGTAGGAAGATATTACTACATGGCGTTATACCTTATAAGGTAGTACTATATAACTTTATTCGTTATAAGGTAATCAAATATAACGTTATACGTTATAAGGTAATACTATATAATATTATACGTCAGAAGCTATTACTATATGACGTTATACGTTATAAGGTAATAGTACATAACTTTATACGTTATAAGGTAATACTACATAACATTATACGTTATAAGGTAATAATATATAACGTTATACGTTAGGAGCTATTACTATGTAACTTTATACGTTGGAAGCTATTACTATATGACGTTATACGTTATAAGGTAATACTATATAACGTTTTACGTTAGCAGCTATTACTCTATGACGTTATACGTTATACGGTAATACTATATAACGTTAAACGTTAGAAGCTATTACTCTATGACGTTATACGTTATAAGGTAATACTATATAACGCTGTACGTTATTAGGTAATAGCTTATAACGTTATACGTTAGAAGGCATTACTATATAACGTTTTACGTTATAAGGTAATACTATATAGCGTTACACGTTAGAAGCTATTACTATATGACGTTATACCTTATCAGGTAATACTATATAACGTTATACCTTATAAGGTAATACTATTTAACGTTATACGTATGAAGGTATTACTACATGGCGTTATACCTTATAAGGTAGTGCTGCATAACTTTATTCGTTATAAGGTAATCAAATATAACGTTATACGTTATGAGGTAATACTATATAACGTTATACGTTAAAAGATAATACTATACAACGTTGTATGTTATAAGGTAATAGTAGATAACGTTATACGTTATAAGGTAATACTATATAACATTGTACGTTATTTAGTAATACTATATAACGTTATACGTTATAAGGTAATACTATATAACATTATACGTGAGAAGCTATTACTATATGACGTTATACGTTATAAGGTAATAGTACATAACATTATACGTTATAAGGTAATACTACATAACATTATTCGTTATAAGGTAATAATATATAACGTTGTACGTTATAAGTTAATATTATACAACGTTATAACATAGGAGGTATTACGATGTAACGTTAAACGTTAGAAGCTATTACTCTATGACGTTATACGTTATAAGGTAATACTACATAACATTATACGTTATAAGGTAATAATATATAACGTTGTACGTTATAGGTTAATATTATACAACGTTATACCATAGGAGGTATTACTATGTAACGTTGTGACATAGGAGGTATTACTATGTAACGTTATACGTAGGAAGCTATTACTATATGACGTTATACGTTGTAAGGTGATGGTACATAACGTTAAACGTTAGAAGCTATTACTCTATGACGTTATACGTTATACGGTAATACTATATAACGTTATACGTTACAAGCTATTACTCTATGACGTTATACGTTATAAGGTAATACTATATAACGTTATACGTTATAAGCTAATACTATATGACGTTATACGTCATAAGGTAATACTATATAACGTTATACGTTAGAAGCTATGACTATATGACGTTGTACGTTATAAGGTAATACTAGATAACGTTATACGTTATAAGGTAATACTATATAACGTTGTACGTTAGAAGCCATTACTATGTGACGTTATACCTTATAAGGTAGTACTATATAATGCTATACGTCAGAAGCTATTACTATATGACGGTATATGTTATAAGGTAATACTATATAACGTTGTACGTTAGAAGCCATTACTATGTGACGTTATACCTTATAAGGTAATACTATTTAACGTTATACGTAGGAAGATATTACTACATGGCGTTATACCTTATAAGGTAGTACTACATAACTTTTATTCGTTATAAGGTAATCAAATATAACGTTATACGTTATAAGGTAATACTATATAATATTATACGTCAGAAGCTATTACTATATGACGTTATACGTTATAAGGTAATAGTACATAACTTTATACGTTATAAGGTAATACTACATAACATTATACGTTATAAGGTAATAATATATAACGTTATACGTTAGGAGCTATTACTATGTAACTTTATACGTTGGAAGCTATTACTATATGACGTTATACGTTATAAGGTAATACTATATAACGTTTTACGTTAGCAGCTATTACTCTATGACGTTATACGTTATACGGTAATACTATATAACGTTAAACGTTAGAAGCTATTACTCTATGACGTTATACCTTATCAGGTAATACTATATAACGTTATACCTTATAAGGTAATACTATTTAACGTTATACGTATGAAGGTATTACTACATGGCGTTATACCTTATAAGGTAGTGCTGCATAACTTTATTCGTTATAAGGTAATCAAATATAACGTTATACGTTATGAGGTAATACTATATAACGTTATACGTTAAAAGATAATACTATACAACGTTGTATGTTATAAGGTAATAGTAGATAACGTTATACGTTATAAGGTAATACTATATAACATTGTACGTTATTTAGTAATACTATATAACGTTATACGTTATAAGGTAATACTATATAACATTATACGTGAGAAGCTATTACTATATGACGTTATACCTTATAAGGTAATACTATATAACATTATACGTTAGAAGCTATTACTATGTAACTTTATACGTTGGAAGCTATTACTATATGACGTTATACGTTAGAAGCTATTACTATGTGACGTTATACCTTGTAAGGTAAGACTATATGACGATATACGTTGTAAGCTAATGGTACATAACGTTATACGTTAGAAGCTATTACTATATGACGTTATACCTTATAAGGTAATACTATATAACATTATACGTTAGAAGCTATTACTATGTAACTTTATACGTTGGAAGCTATTACTATATGACGTTGTACGTTATACGGTAATACTATATAACGTTAAACGTTAGAAGCTATCACTCTATGACGTTATACGTTATAAGGTAATACTATATAACGTTATACGTTAGAAGCTATTACTCTATGACATTATACGTTATAAGATAATACTATATAACGTTATACGTTATAAGCTAATACTATATGACGTTATACGTCATAAGGTAATACTATATAACGTTATATGTTAGAAGCTATGACTATATGACGTTATACCTTATAAGGTAATACTATATAACGTTATACGTTAGAATCTATTACTCTATGACGTTATACGTTATACGGTAATACTATATAACGTTATACGTTAGAAGCTACTACTATATGACGTTGTACGTTATAAGGTAATACTAGATAACGTTATACGTTATAAGGTAGTACTATATAATGCTATACGTCAGAAGCTATTACTATATGACGTTATACGTTATAAGGTAATACTATATAACGTTGTACGTTAGAAGCCATTACTATGTGACGTTATACCTTATAAGGTAATACTATTTAACGTTATACGTAGGACGCTATTACTACATGGCGTTATGCCTTATAAGGTAGTACTACATAACTTTATTCGTTATAAGGTAATCAAATATAACGTTATACGTTATAAGGTAATACTATATAACATTATACGTCAGAAGCTATTACTATATGACGTTATACGTTATAAGATAATAGTACATAACGTTATACGTTATAAGGTAATACTACATAACATTATACGTTATAAGGTAATAATATATAACGTTATACGTTAGAAGCTATTACTATGTTACTTTATACGTTGGAAGCTATTACTATATGACGTTATACGTTATAAGGTAATACTATATAACGTTATACGTTAGAAGCTATTACTCTATGACGTTATACGTTATACGGTAATACTATATAACGTTAAACGTTAGAAGCTGTTACTCTATGACCTTATACGTTATAAGGTAATACTATATAACGTTATACGTTAGAAGCTATTACTCTATGACATTATACGTTATAAGGTAATACTGTTTAACGTTATACCTTAGAAGCTATTACTATATGACGTTATACGTTATAAGGTAATACTATATAACGTTATACGTTAAAAGCTATGACTATATGACGTACGTTATAAGGTAATACTAGATAACGTTATACGTTAGAAGCTATTACTCTATGACATTATACGTTATAAGGTAATACTGTTTAACGTTATACGTTAGAAGCTATTACTATATGACGTACGTTATAAGGTAATACTAGATAACGTTATACGTTATAAGGTAATACTATATAACGTTGTACGTTATTAGGTAATAGCTTATAACGTTATACGTTAGAAGGTATTACTATATAACGTTATACCTTATAAGGTAATACTATTTAACGTTATACATAGGAAGGTATTACTACATGGCGTTATACCTTATAAGGTAGTGCTGCATAACTTTATTCGTTATAAGGTAATCAAATATAACGTTATACGTTATGAGGTAATACTATATAACGTTATACGTTAAAAGATAATACTATACAACGTTGTGTGTTATAAGGTAATAGTAGATAACATTATACGTTATAAGGTAATACTATATAACATTGTACGTTATTTAGTAATACTATATAACGTTATACGTTATAAGGTAATACTATATAACATTATACGTGAGAAGCTATTACTATATGACGTTATACGTTATAAGGTAATAGTACATAACGTTATACGTTATAAGGTAATACTACATAACATTATTCGTTATAAGGTAATAATATATAACGTTGTACGTTATAAGTTAATATTATACAACGTTATACCATTGGAGGTATTACTATGTAACGTTAAACGTTAGAAGCTATTACTCTATGACGTTATACGTTATAAGGTAATACTACATAACATTATACGTTATAAGGTAATAATATATAACGTTGTACGTTATAGGTTAATATTATACAACGTTATACCATAGGAGGTATTACTATGTAACGTTGTGACATAGGAGGTATTACTATGTAACGTTATACGTTGGAAGCTATTACTATATGACGTTATACGTTGTATGGTAATGGTACATAACGTTATACGTTAGAAGCTATTACTATATGACGTTATACCTTATAAGGTAATACTATATAACATTATACGTTAGAAGCTATTACAATGTAACTTTATACGTTGGAAGCTATTACTATATGACGTTATACGTTAGAAGCTATTACTCTATGACGTTATACCTTATAAGGTAATACTATATAGCGTTATACGTTAGAAGCTATTACTATGTGACGTTATACCTTGTAAGGTAAGACTATACGACGATATACGTTGTAAGGTAATGGTACATAACGTTATACGTTAGAAGCTATTACTATATGAAGTTATACCTTATAAGGTAATACTATATAGCGTTATACGTTAGAAGCTATTACTATGTGGCGCTATACCTTATAAGCTAGTACTATATAATGTTATACGTCAGAAGCCATTACTATATAACGTTATACCTTATAAGGTAATACTATTTAACGTTATACGTAGGAAGCTATTACTACATGGCGTTATACCTTATAAGGTAGTACTACATAACTTTATTCGTTATAAGGTAAACAAATATAACGTTATACGATATAAGGTAATACTATATAACATTATACGTTAGAAGCTATTACTATATGACGTTATACGTTATAAGGTAATAGTACATAACGTTATACGTTATAAGGTAATACTACATAACATTATACGTTATAAGGTAATAATATATAATGTTGTACGTTATAAGTTAATATTATACAACGTTATACCATAGGAGGTACTACTATGTAACGTTATACCATAGGAGGTATTACTATGTAACGTTATACGTAGGAAGCTATTACTATATGACGTTATACGTTGTAAGGTGATGATACATAACGTTATACGTTAGAAGCTATTACTATGTAACTTTATACGTTGGAAGCAATGACTATATGACGTTATAAGTTAGAAGCTATTACTCTATGACGTTATACGTTGTAAGGTAATACTATATAACGTTATACGTTAGAAGCTATTACTCTATGACGTTATACGTTATAAGGTAATACTATATAACGTTATACGTTATAAGCTAATACTATATGACGTTATACGTCATAAGGTAATACTATATAACGTTATACGTTAGAAGCTATGACTATATGACGTTATACCTTATAAGGTAATACTATATAACGTTATACGTTAGAATCTATTACTCTATGACGTTATACGTTATACGGTAATACTATATAACGTTATACGTTAGAAGCTATTACTATATGACGTTGTACGTTATAAGGTAATACTAGATAACGTTATACGTTATAAGGTAGTACTATATAATGCTATACGTCAGAAGCTATGACTATATGACGTTATACCTTATAAGGTAATACTATATAATGTTATACGTTAGAATCTATTACTCTATGACGTTATACGTTATACGGTAATACTATATAACGTTATACTTTAGAAGCTATTACTATATGACGTTGTACGTTATAAGGTAATACTAGATAACGTTATACGTTATAAGGTAATAGTACATAACGTTATACGTTATAAGGTAATACTACATAACATTATACGTTATAAGGTAATAATATATAATGTTGTACGTTATAAGTTAATATTATACAACGTTATACCATAGGAGGTACTACTATGTAACGTTATACCATAGAAGGTATTACTATGTAACGTTATACGTAGGAAGCTATTACTATATGACGTTATACGTTGTAAGGTGATGGTACATAACGTTATACGTTAGAAGCTATTATTATATGTCGTTATACCTTATAAGGTAATACTATATAACGTTATACGTTAGAAGCTATTACTATGTAACTTTATACGTTGGAAGCTATGACTATATGACGTTATACCTTATAAGGTAATACTATATAACGTTATACGTTAGAATCTATTACTCTATGACGTTATACGTTATACGGTAATACTATATAACGTTATACGTTAGAAGCTATTACTATATGACGTTGTACGTTATAAGGTAATACTAGATAACGTTATACGTTATAAGGTAATACTATATAACGTTGTACGTTAGAAGCCATTACTATGTGACGTTATACCTTATAAGGTAGTACTATATAATGCTATACGTCAGAAGCTATTAGTATATGACGTTATACGTTATAAGGTAATACTATATAACGTTGTACGTTAGAAGCCATTACTATGTGACGTTATACCTTATAAGGTAATACTATTTAACGTTATACGTAGGAAGCTATTACTACATGGCGTTATGCCTTATAAGGTAGTACTACATAACTTTATTCGTTATAAGGTAATCAAATATAACGTTATACGTTATAAGGTAATACTATATAACATTATACGTCAGAAGCTATTACTATATGACGTTATACGTTATAAGATAATAGTACATAACGTTATACGTTATAAGGTAATACTACATAAAATTATACGTTATAAGGTAATAATATATAACGTTATACGTTAGAAGCTATTACTATGTGACTTTATACGTTGGAAGCTATTACTATATGACGGTATACGTTATAAGGTAATACTATATAACGTTATACGTTAGAAGCTATTACTCTATGACGTTATACGTTATATGGTAATACTATATAACGTTAAACGTTAGAAGCTATTACTCTATGACCTTATACGTTATAAGGTAATACTATATAACGTTATACGTTAGAAGCTATTACTCTATGACATTATACGTTATAAGGTAATACTATTTAACGTTATACGTTAGAAGCTATTACTATATGACGTTATACGTTATAAGGTAATACTATATAACGTTATACGTTAAAAGCTATGACTATATGACGTTATACCTTATAAGGTAATACTATATAACGTTATACGTTAGAAGCTATTACTCTATGACGTTATACGTTATACGGTAATACTATATAACGTTATACGTTAGAAGCTATTACTATATGACGTACGTTATTAGGTAATACTAGATAACGTTATACGTTATAATGTAATACTATATAACTTTGTACGTTATTTAGTAATACTATATAACGTTATACGTTATAAGGTAATACTATATAACATTATACGTGAGAAGCTACTGCTATATGACGTTATACGTTATAAGGTAATAGTACATAACGTTATACGTTATAAGGTAATACTACATAACATTATTCGTTATAAGGTAATAATATATAACGTTGTACGTTATAAGTTAATATTATACAACGTTATACCATAGGAGGTATTGCTATGTAACGTTATACGTTGGAAGCTATTACTATATGACGTTATACGTTGTAAGGTAATGTTACATAACGTTATACGTTAGAAGCTATTACTATATGACGTTATACCTTATGAGGTAATAGTACATAACGTTATACGTTATAAGGTAATACTACATAACATTATTCGTTATAAGGTAATAATATATAACGTTGTACGTTATAAGTTAATATTATACAACGTTATACCATAGGAGGTATTACTATGTAACGTTAAACGTTAGAAGCTATTACTCTATGACGTTATACGTTATAAATTAATACTACATAACATTATACGTTATAAGGTAATAATATATAACGTTGTACGTTATAGGTTAATATTATACAACGTTATACCATAGGAGGTATTACTATGTAACGTTGTGTCATAGGAGGTATTACTATGTAACGTTATAGGTTGGAAGCTATTACTATATGACGTTATACGTTGTATGGTAATGGTACATAACGTTATACGTTAGAAGCTATTACTATATGACGTTATACCTTATAAGGTAATACTATATAACATTATACGTTAGAAGCTATTACTATGTAACTTTATACGTTGGAAGCTATTACTATATGATGTTATACGTTAGAAGTTATTACTCTATGACGTTATACCTTATAAGGTAATACTATATAGCGTTATACGTTAGAAGCTATTACTATGTGACGCTATACCTTATAAGCTAGTACTATATAACGTTATACGTCAGAAGCCATTACTATATAACGTTATACCTTATAAGATAATACTATTTAACGTTATACGTAGGAAGCTATTACTACATGGCGTTATACCTTATAAGGTAGTACTACATAACTTTATTCGTTATAAGATAATCAAATATAACGTTATACGATATAAGGTAATACTATATAACATTATACGTCAGAAGCTATTACTATATGACGTTATACGTTATAAGGTAATAGTACATAACGTTATACGTTATAAGGTAATACTACATAACATTATACGTTATAAGGTAATAATATATAATGTTGTACGTTATAAGTTAATATTATACAACGTTATACCATAGGAGGTACTACTATGTAACGTTATACCATAGGAGGTATTACTATGTAACGTTATAAGTAGGAAGCTATTACTATATGACGTTATACGTTGTAAGGTAATAGTACATAACGTTATACGTTAGAAGCTATAACTATATTACGTTATACCTTATAAGGTAATACTATATAACGTTATACGTTAGAAGCTATTACTATATGACGTTATACCTTATAAGGTAATACTATATAACGTTATACGATAGAAGCTATTACTATATAACGTTATACCTGATAAGGTAATACTATTTAACGTTATACGTTAGAAGCTGTTACTATATGACGTTATACCTTATAAGGTAACACCATATAACGTTATACGTCTGAAGCTATTACTATATGACGTTATACGTTATAAGGTAATACTATATAGCGTTATACGTTAGAAGCTATAACTATATTACGTTATACCTTAGAAGGTAATACTATATAACGTTATACGTTAGAAGCTATTACTATATGACGTTATACCTTATAAGGTAATACTATATAACGTTATACGTCTGAAGCTATTACTATATGACGTTATACGTTATAAGGTAATAGTATATAGCGTTATACGTTATAAGGTAATACTATATAACGTTGTACGTTAGAAGCCACTACTATGTGACGTTATACCTTATAAGGTAGTACTATACAATGTTATACGTTAGAAGCTATTGCTATATGACGTTATACGTTATAAGATAATACTATATAACGTTGTACTTTATTAGGTAATAGCTTATAACGTTATACGTTAGAAGGCATTACTATATAACGTTGTACGTTATAAGGTAATACTAGATAACGTTATACGTTATAAGGTAATACTATATAACGCTGTACGTTATTAGGTAATAGCTTATAACGTTATACGTTAGAAGGTATTACTATATAACGTTATACCTTATAAGGTAATACTATTTAACGTTATACGTAGGAAGCTATTACTGCATGGCGTTATACCTTATAAGGTAGTACTACATAACTTTATTCGTTATAAGGTAATCAAATATAACGTTATACGTTATAAGGTAATACTATATAACGTTATACGTTAAAAGCTAATACTATATAACGTTATACGTTAGAAGCTATTACTATATGACGTTATACCTTATAAGGTAATACTATATAAAGTTATGCGTCAGAAGCTATTACTATATGACGTTATACGTTGTAAGGTAGTAGTACATAACGTTATACGTTATAAGGTAATACTACATAACATTATACGTTATAAGGTAATAATATATAACGTTGTACGTTATAAGTTAATATTATACAACGTTATACCATAGGAGGTATTACTATGTAACGTTGTGACATAGGAGGTATTGCTATGTAACGTTATACGTTGGAAGCTATTACTATATGACGTTATACGTTGTAAGGTAATGGTACATAACGTTATACGTTAGAAGCTATTACTATATGACGTTATACCTTATGAGGTAATAGTACATAACGTTATACGTTATAAGGTAATACTACATAACATTATTCGTTATAAGGTAATAATATATAACGTTGTACGTTATAAGTTAATATTATACAACGTTATACCATAGGAGGTATTACTATGTTACGTTAAACGTTAGAAGCTATTACTCTATGACGTTATACGTTATAAGGTAATACTACATAACATTATACGTTAGAAGGTAATAATATATAACGTTGTACGTTATAAGTTAATATTATACAACGTTATACCATAGGAGGTATTACTATGTAACGTTAAACGTCAGAAGCTATTACTATATGACGTTATACGTTATAAGGTAGTAGTAGATAACGTTATACGTTATAAGGTAATACTACATAACATTATTCGTTATAAGGTAATAATATATAACGTTGTACGTTATAAGTTAATATTATACAACGTTATACCATAGGAGGTATTACTATGTAACGTTAAACGTTAGAAGCTATTACTCTATGACGTTATACGTTATACGGTAATACTATATAACGTTATACGTTAGAAGCTATTACTATATGACGTTGTACGTTATAAGGTAATACTAGATAACGTTATACGTTATAAGGTAATACTATATAACATTGTACGTTATAAGTTAATATTATACAACGTTATACCATAGGAGGTATTACTATGTAACGTTACACGTAGGAAGCTATTACTATATGACGTTATATGTTGTAAGGTGATGGTACATAACGTTATACGTTAGAGGCTATTATTATATGACGTTATACCTTATAAGTTAATACTATGTAACGTTATACGTTAGAAGCTATTACTATGTAACTTTATACGTTATAAGGTAATACTATATAACGTTATACGTTATAAGCTAATACTATATGATGTTATACGTCATAAGGTAATACTATATAACGTTATACGTTAGAAGCTATGACTATATGACGTTATACCTTATAAGGTAATACTATATAACGTTATACGTTAGAATCTATTACTCTATGACGTTATACGTTATACGGTAATACTATATAATGTTATACGTTAGAAGCTATTACTATATGACGTTGTACGTTATAAGGTAATACTAGATAACGTTATACGTTATAAGGTAATATTATATAACGTTGTACGTTAGAAGCCATTACTATGTGACGTTATACCTTATAAGGTAATACTATTTAACGTTATACGTAGGAAGCTATTACTACATGGCGTTATGCCTTATAAGGTAGTACTACATAACTTTATTCGTTATAAGGTAATCAAATATAACGTTATACGTTATAAGGTAATACTATATAACATTATACGTCAGAAGCTATTACTATATGACGTTATACGTTATAAGATAATAGTACATAACGTTATACGTTATAAGGTAATACTACATAACATTATACGTTATAAGGTAATAGCTTATAACGTTATACGTTAGAAGGTATTACTATATAACGTTATACCTTATAAGGTAATACTATTTAACGTTATACGTAGGAAGGTATTACTACATGGCGTTATACCTTATAAGGTAGTGCTGCATAACTTTATTCGTTATAAGGTAATCAAATATAACGTTATACGTTATGAGGTAATACTATATAACGTTATACGTTAAAAGATAATACTATACAACGTTGTATGTTATAAGGTAATAGTAGATAACGTTATACGTTATAAGGTAATGCTATATAACATTGTACGTTATTTAGTAATACTATATAACGTTATACGTTATAAGGTAATACTATATAACATTATACGTGAGAAGCTATTACTATATGACGTTATACGTTATAAGGTAATAGTACATAACGTTATACGTTATAAGGTAATACTACATAACATTATTCGTTATAAGGTAATAATATATAACGTTGTACGTTATAAGTTAATATTATACAACGTTATACCATAGGAGGTATTACTATGTAACGTTGTGACATAGGAGGTATTACTATGTAACGTTATACGTTGGAAGCTATTACTATATGACGTTATACGTTGTATGGTAATGGTACATAACGTTATACGTTAGAAGCTATTACTATATGACGTTATACCTTATAAGGTAATACTATATAACATTATACGTTAGAAGCTATTACAATGTAACTTTATACGTTGGAAGCTATTACTATATGACGTTATATGTTAGAAGCTATTACTCTATGACGTTATACCTTATAAGGTAATACTATATAGCGTTATATGTTAGAAGCTATTACTATGTGACGTTATACCTTGTAAGGTAAGACTATATGACGATATACGTTGTAAGGTAATGGTACATAACGTTATACGTTAGAAGCTATTACTATATGACGTTATACCTTATAAGGTAATACTATATAGCGTTATACGTTAGAACCTATTACTATGTGGCGCTATACCTTATAAGCTAGTACTATATAATGTTATACGTCAGAAGCCATTACTATATAACGTTATACCTTATAAGGTAATACTATTTAACGTTATACGTAGGAAGCTATTACTACATGGCGTTATACCATATAAGGTAGTACTACATAACTTTATTCGTTATAAGGTAATCAAATATAACGTTATACGATATAAGGTAATACTATATAACATTATACGTCAGAAGCTATTACTATATGACGTTATACGTTATAAGGTAATAGTACATAACGTTATACGTTATAAGGTAATAGTATATAGCGTTATACGTTATAAGGTAATACTATATAACGTTGTACGTTAGAAGCCATTACTATGTGACGTTATACCTTATAAGGTAGTACTATGCAATGTTATACGTTAGAAGCTATTGCTATATGACGTTATACGTTATAAGTTAATACTATATAACGTTATACGTTATAAGGTAATACTATATAACGTTGTACGTTATAAGGTAATACTAGATAACGTTATACGTTATAAGGTAATACTATATAACGCTGTACGTTATTAGGTAATAGCTTATAACGTTATACGTTAGAAGGTATTACTATATAACGTTATACCTTATAAGGTAATACTATTTAACGTTATACGTAGGAAGCTATTACTGCATGGCGTTATACCTTATAAGGTAGTACTACATAACTTTATTCGTTATAAGGTAATCAAATATAAAGTTATACGTTATAAGGTAATACTATATAACGTTATACGTTAAAAGGTAATACTATATAACGTTGTACGTTATAAGGTAGTAGTAGATAACGTTATGCGTTATAAGGAAATACTATCTAACTTTGTACGTTATTTAGTAATACTATATAACGTTATAAGTTATAAGGTAATACTATATAACATTATACGTCAGAAGATACTACTATATGACGTTATACGTTATAAGGTATCACTGTATAACGTTATACCTTATTAGGTAATAGCTTATAACGTTATACGTTAGAAGCTATTACTATATGACGTTATACCTTATAAGGTAATACTATATAACGTTATACGTTAGAAGCTATTACTATATGACGTTATACCTTATAAGGTAATACTATATAACGTTATACGTTAGAAGCTATTACTATGTGACGCTATACCTTATAAGGTAGTACTATATAATGTTATACGTCAGAAGCCATTACTATATAACGTTATACATTATAAGGAAATACTATTTAACGTTATACGTAGGAAGCTATTACTACATGGCGTTATACCTTATAAGGTAGTACTACATAACTTTATTCGTTATAAGGTAATCAAATATAACGTTATACGATATAACGTAATACTATATAACATTATACGTCAGAAGCTATTACTATATGACGTTATACCTTATAAGGTAATACTATGTAACGTTATACGTTGGAAGCTATTACTATATGACGTTATACCTTATAAGGTAATACTATATAGCGTTACACGTTAGAAGCTATTACTATGTGACGTTATACCTTGTAAGGTAAGACTATATGACGATATACGTTGTAAGGTAATGGTACATAACGTTATACGTTAGAAGCTATTACTATATGACGTTATACCTTATAAGGTAATACTATATAGCGTTACACGTTAGAAGCTATTACTATGTGACGTTATACCTTGTAAGGTAAGACTATATGACGATATACGTTGTAAGGTAATGGTACATAACGTTATACGTTAGAAGCTATTACTATATGACGTTATACCTTATAAGGTAATACTATATAGCGTTATAGGTTAGAAGCTATTACTATGTGACGCTATACCTTATAAGGTAGTACTATATAATGTTATACGTCAGAAGCCATTACTATATAACGTTATACATTATAAGGTAATACTATTTAACGTTATACATAGGAAGCTATTACTACATGGCGTTATACCTTATAAGGTAGTACTACATAACTTTATTCGTTATACGGTAATAATATATAACATTGTACGTTATAAGTTAATATTATACAACGTTATACCATAGGAGGTATTACTATGTAACGTTAAACGTCAGAAGCTATTACTATATGACGTTATACGTTATAAGGTAGTAGTAGATAACGTTATACGTTATAAGGTAATACTACATAACATTATTCCTTATAAGGTAATACTATATAACGTTGTACGTTAGGAGCCACTACTATGTGATGTTATACGTTATAAGGTAGTACTATATAATGTTATACGTCAGAAGCTATTACTATATGACGTTATACGTTATAAGGTAATACTAGATAACGTTATACGTTATAAGGCAATCCTATATAACGCTGTACGTTATAAGGTAATACTAGATAACGTTATACGTTGTAAGGTATTACTATATAACGTTATACCTTATAAGGTAATACTATTTAACGTTATATGTAGGAAGCTATTACTATATGACGTTATACGTTGTAAGGTAATGGTACATAACGTTATACGTTAGAAGCTATTACTATATGACGTTATACGTTATAAGGTAATAGTACATAACGTTATACGTTATAAGGTAATACTACATAACATTATTCGTTATAAGGTAATAATATATAACGTTGTACGTTATAAGTTAATATTATGCAACGATATACCATAGGAGGTATTACTATGAAACGTTGTGACATAGGAGGTATTACTATGTAACGTTATACGTTGGAAGCTATTACTATATGACGTTATACGTTGTAAGGTAATGGTACATAACGTTATACGTTAGAAGCTATTACTATATGACGTTATACCTTATAAGGTAATACTATATAACATTATACGTTAGAAGCTATTACTATGTAACTTTATACGTTGGAAGCTATTACTATATGACGTTATACGTTAGAAGCTATTACTCTATGACGTTATACCTTATAAGGTAATACTATATAGCGTTACACGTTAGAAGCTATTACTATGTGACGTTATACCTTGTAAGGTAAGACTATACGACGATATACGTTGTAAGGTAATGGTACATAACGTTATACGTTAGAAGCTATTACTATATGACGTTATACCTTATAAGGTAATACTATATAGCGTTATACGGTAGAAGCTATTACTATGTGACGCTATACCTTATAAGGTAGTACTATATAATGTTATACGTCAGAAGCCATTACTATATAACGTTATACATTATAAGGAAATACTATTTAACGTTATACGTAGGAAGCTATTACTACATGGCGTTATACCTTATAAGGTAGTACTACATAACTTTATTCGTTATAAGGTAATCAAATATAACGTTATACGTTATGAGGTAATACTATATAACGTTATACGTTAAAAGGTAATACTATACAACGTTGTACGTTATAAGGTAATAGTAGATAACGTTATACGTTATAAGGTAATACTATATAACATTGTACGTTATTTAGTAATACTATATAACGTTATACGTTATAAGGTAATACTACATAACATTATACGTTGGAAGCTATTACTATATGACGTTATACGTTAGAAGCTATTACTCTATGACGTTATACCTTATAAGGTAATACTATATAGCGTTACACGTTAGAAGCTATTACTATGTGACGTTATACCTTGTAAGGTAAGACTATATGACGATATACGTTGTAAGGTAATGGTACATAACGTTATACGTTAGAAGCTATTACTATATGACGTTATACCTTATAAGGTAATACTATATAGCGTTACACGTTAGAAGCTATTACTATGTGACGTTATACCTTGTAAGGTAAGACTATATGACGATATACGTTGTAAGGTAATGGTACATAACGTTATACGTTAGAAGCTATTACTATATGACGTTATACCTTATAAGGTAATACTATATAGCGTTATAGGTTAGAAGCTATTACTATGTGACGCTATACCTTATAAGGTAGTACTATATAATGTTATACGTCAGAAGCCATTACTATATAACGTTATACATTATAAGGTAATACTATTTAACGTTATACGTAGGAAGCTATTACTACATGGCGTTATACCTTATAAGGTAGTACTACATAACTTTATTCGTTATAAGGTAATCAAATTTAACGTTATACTATATAAGGTAATACTATATAACATTATACGTCAGAAGCTATTACTATATGACGTTATACGTTATGAGGTAATAGTACATTACGTTATACGTTATAAGGTAGTACTACATAACATTATACGTTATAAGGTAATCCTATATAACGTTGTACGTTATAAGTTAATACTAGATAACGTTATACGCTATAAGGTAATACTATATAACGTTGTACGTTATTAGGTAATAGCTTATAACGTTATACGTTAGAAGGTATTACTATATAACGTTATACCTTATAAGGTAATACTATTTAACGTTATACGTAGGAAGGTATTACTACATGGCGTTATACCTTATAAGGTAGTGCTGCATAACTTTATTCGTTATAAGGTAATCAAATATAACGTTATACGTTATGAGGTAATACTATATAACGTTATACGTTAAAAGGTAATACTATACAACGTTGTACTTTATAAGGTAATAGTAGATAACGTTATACGTTATAAGGTAATACTATATAACATTGTACGTTATTTAGTAATACTATATAACGTTATACGTTATAAGGTAATACTATATAACATTATACGTGAGAAGCTATTACTATATGACGTTATACGTTATAAGGTAATAGTACATAACGTTATACGTTATAAGGTAATACTACATAACATTATTCGTTATAAGGTGATAATATATAACGTTGTACGTAATAAGTTAATATTATACAACGTTATACCATAGGAGGTATTACTCTGTAACGTTAAACGTTAGAAGCTATTACTCTATGACGTTATACGTTATAAGGTAATACTATATAACGTTATACGTTAGAAGCTATTACTATATGACGTTATACGTTATAAGGTAATACTATATAACGTTATACGTTAGAAGCTATTACTATATGATGTTATACCTTATAAGGTAATACTATATAACGTTATACGTTAGAAGTTATTAATATATGACGTTATACCTTATAAGGTAATACTATATAACGTTATACGTTAGAAGCTATTACCATATGACTTTACACGTTATAAGGTAATACTATATCACGTTATGCGTCAGAAGCTATTACTATATGACGTTATACATTGTAAGGTAGTAGTACATAACGTTATACGTTATAAGGTAATACTACATAGCATTATACGTTATAAGGTAATAATATATAACGTTGTACGTTATAAGTTA
The DNA here is from genome assembly GCA_037178635.1 of Bombus dahlbomii. Taxonomy (NCBI): domain Eukaryota; kingdom Metazoa; phylum Arthropoda; class Insecta; order Hymenoptera; family Apidae; genus Bombus; species Bombus dahlbomii. The sequence continues at coordinate 18,178,146 of CM074106.1, forward strand.
ATATTATACAACGTTATACCATAGGAGTTATTACTATGTAACGTTGTGACATAGGAGGTATTGCTATGTAACGTTATACGTTGGAAGCTATTACTATATGACGTTATACGTTGTAAGGTAATGGTACATAACGTTATACGTTAGAAGCTATTACTCTATGACGTTATACCTTATAAGGTAATACTATATAACGTTATACGTTAGAAGCTATTACCATATGACTTTACACGTTATAAGGTAATACTATATCACGTTATGCGTCAGAAGCTATTACTATATGACGTTATACATTGTAAGGTAGTAGTACATAACGTTATACGTTATAAGGTAATACTACATAGCATTATACGTTATAAGGTAATAATATATAACGTTGTACGTTATAAGTTAATATTATACAACGTTATACCATAGGAGTTATTACTATGTAACGTTGTGACATAGGAGGTATTGCTATGTAACGTTATACGTTGGAAGCTATTACTATATGACGTTATACGTTGTAAGGTAATGGTACATAACGTTATACGTTAGAAGCTATTACTATATGACGTTATACCTTATAAGGTAATACTATATAGCGTTATACGTTAGAAGCTATTACTATGTGACGCTATACCTTATAAGGTAGTACTATATAATGTTATACGTCAGAAGCCATTACTATATAACGTTATACATTATAAGGAAATACTATTTAACGTTATACGTAGGAAGCTATTACTACATGGCGTTATACCTTATAAGGTAGTACTACATAACTTTATTCGTTATAAGGTAATCAAATATAACGTTATACGTTATGAGGTAATACTATATAACGTTATACGTTAAAAGGTAATACTATACAAAGTTGTACGTTATAAGGTAATAGTAGATAACGTTATACGTTATAAGGTAATACTATATAACATTGTACGTTATTTAGTAATACTATATAACGTTATACGTTATAAGGTAATACTACATAACATTATACGTTGGAAGCTATTACTATATGACGTTATACGTTAGAAGCTATTACTCTATGACGTTATACCTTATAAGGTAATACTATATAGCGTTACACGTTAGAAGCTATTACTATGTGACGTTATACCTTGTAAGGTAAGACTATATGACGATATACGTTGTAAGGTAATGGTACATAACGTTATACGTTAGAAGCTATTACTATATGACGTTATACCTTATAAGGTAATACTATATAGCGTTACACGTTAGAAGCTATTACTATGTGACGTTATACCTTGTAAGGTAAGACTATATGACGATATACGTTGTAAGGTAATGGTACATAACGTTATACGTTGGAAGCTATTACTATATGACGTTATACCTTATAAGGTAATACTATATAGCGTTATAGGTTAGAAGCTATTACTATGTGACGCTATACCTTATAAGGTAGTACTATATAATGTTATACGTCAGAAGCCATTACTATATAACGTTATACATTATAAGGTAATACTATTTAACGTTATACGTAGGAAGCTATTACTACATGGCGTTATACCTTATAAGGTAGTACTACATAACTTTATTCGTTATAAGGTAATCAAATTTAACGTTATACTATATAAGGTAATACTATATAACATTATACGTCAGAAGCTATTACTATATGACGTTATACGTTATGAGGTAATAGTACATTACGTTATACGTTATATGGTAGTACTACATAACATTATACGTTATAAGGTAATCCTATATAACGTTGTACGTTATAAGTTAATACTAGATAACGTTATACGCTATAAGGTAATACTATATAACGTTGTACGTTATTAGGTAATAGCTTATAACATTATACGTTAGAAGGTATTACTATATAACGTTATACCTTATAAGGTAATACTATTTAACGTTATACGTAGGAAGGTATTACTACATGGCGTTATACCTTATAAGGTAGTGCTGCATAACTTTATTCGTTATAAGGTAATCAAATATAACGTTATACGTTATGAGGTAATACTATATAACGTTATACGTTAAAAGGTAATACTATACAACGTTGTACTTTATAAGGTAATAGTAGATAACGTTATACGTTATAAGGTAATACTATATAACATTGTACGTTATTTAGTAATACTATATAACGTTATACGTTATAAGGTAATACTATATAACATTATACGTGAGAAGCTATTACTATATGACGTTATACGTTATAAGGTAATAGTACATAACGTTATACGTTATAAGGTAATACTACATAACATTATTCGTTATAAGGTAATAATATATAACGTTGTACGTAATAAGTTAATATTATACAACGTTATACCATAGGAGGTATTACTATGTAACGTTAAACGTCAGAAGCTATTACTATATGACGTTATACGTTATAAGGTAGTAGTAGATAACGTTATACGATATAAGGTAATACTACATAACATTATTCGTTATAAGGTAATACTAGATAACGTTATACGTTATAAGGTAATACTATATAACGTTGTACGTTATAAGGTAATACTATATGACGTTATACGTTATAAGGTATTACTATATAACGTTATACCTTATAAGGTAATACTATTTAACGTTATATGTAGGAAGCTATTACTATATGACGTTATACGTTATAAGGTAATAGTACATAACATTATTCGTTGTATGGAAATAATATATAACGTTGTACGTTATAAGTTAATATTATACAACGTTATACCATAGGAGGTATTACTATGTAACGTTATACGTAGGAAGCTATTACTATATGACGTTATACGTTGTAAGGTGATGGTACATAACGTTATACGTTAGAAGCTATTATTATATGACGTTATACCTTATACGGTAATACTATATAACGTTATACGTTAGAAGCTATTACTATGTAACTTTATACGTTGGAAGCAATGACTATATGACGTTATAAGTTAGAAGCTATCACTCTATGACGTTATACGTTATAAGGTAATACTATATAACGTTATACGTTAGAATCTATTACTCTATGACGTTATACGTTATACGGTAATACTATATAACGTTATACGTTAGAAGCTATTACTATATGACGTTGTACGTTATAAGGTAATACTAGATAACGTTATACGTTATAAGGTAATACTATATAACGTTGTACGTTAGAAGCCATTACTATGTGACGTTATACCTTATAAGGTAGTACTATATAATGCTATACGTCAGAAGCTATTACTATATGACGTTATACGTTATAAGGTAATACTACATAACATTATTCGTTATAAGGTAATAATATATAACGTTGTACGTTATAGGTTAATATTATACAACGTTATACCATAGGAGGTATTACTATGTAACGTTGTGACATAGGAGGTATTACTATGTAACGTTATACGTTGGAAGCTATTACTATATGACGTTATACGTTGTATGGTAATGGTACATAACGTTATACGTTAGAAGCTATTACTATATGACGTTATACCTTATAAGGTAATACTATATAGCGTTATACGTTAGAAGCTATTACTATGTGACGTTATACCCTGTAAGGTAAGACTATATGACGATATACGTTGTAAGGTAATGGTACATAACGTTATACGTTAGAAGCTATTACTATATGACGTTATACCTTATAAGGTAATACTATATAGCGTTATACGTTAGAAGCTATTACTATGTGACGCTATACCTTATAAGCTAGTACTATATAACGTTATACGTCAGAAGCCATTACTATATAACGTTATACCTTATAAGGTAATACTATTTAACGTTATACGTAGGAAGCTATTACTACATGGCGTTATACCTTATAAGGTAGTACTACATAACTTTATTCGTTATAAGGTAATCAAATATAACGTTATACGTTATAAGGTAATACTATATAACGTTATACGTTAAAAGGTAATACTATATAACGTTGTACGTTATAAGGTAGTAGTACATAACGTTATGCGTTATAAGGAAATACTACATAACATTATTCGTTATAAGGTAATAATATATAACGTTGTACGTTATAAGTTAATATTATACAACGTTATACCATAGGAGGTATTACTATGTAAAGTTAAACGTTAGAAGCTATTACTCTATGACGTTATACGTTATAAGGTAATACTATATAACGTTATATGTTAGAAGCTATTACTATATGACGTTATACCTTATAAGGTAATACTTTATAACGTTATACGTTAGAAGCTATTACTATATGACGTTATACCTTATAAGGTAATACTATATAACGTTATACGTTAGAAGCTATTACTATATGACGTTATACCTTATAAGGTAATACTATATAACGTTATACGTTAGAAGCTATTACCATATGACGTTATACGTTATAAGGTAATACTATATCACGTTATGCGTCAGAAGCTATTACTATATGACGTTATACGTTGTAAGGTAGTAGTACATAACGTTATACGTTATAAGGTAATACTACATAACATTATACGTTATAAGGTAATAATATATAACGTTGTACGTTATAAGTTAATATTATGCAACGATATACCATAGGAGGTATTACTATGTAACGTTGTGACATAGGAGGTATTACTATGTAACGTTATACGTTGGAAGCTATTACTATATGACGTTATACGTTGTAAGGTAATGGTACATAACGTTATACGTTAGAAGCTATTACTATATGACGTTATACCTTATAAGGTAATACTATATAACATTATACGTTAGAAGCTATTACTATGTGACGCTATACCTTATAAGGTAGTACTATATAATGTTATACGTCAGAAGCCATTACTATATAACGTTATACATTATAAGGAAATACTATTTAACGTTATACGTAGGAAGCTATTACTACATGGCGTTATACCTTATAAGGTAGTACTACATAACTTTATTCGTTATAAGGTAATCAAATATAACGTTATACGATATAAGGTAATACTATATAACATTATACGTCAGAAGCTATTACTACATGACGTTATACGTTATGAGGTAATAGTACATTACGTTATACGTTATACGGTAGTACTACATAACATTATACGTTATAAGGTAATCCTATATAACGTTGTACGTTATAAGTTAATACTAGATAACGTTATACGTTATAAGGTAATACTATATAACGTTATACGTTAAAAGGTAATACTATATAACGTTGTACGTTATAAGGTAGTAGTAGATAACGTTATACGTTATAAGGTAATAGTACATAACATTATTCGTTGTATGGAAATAATATATAACGTTGTACGTTATAAGTTAATATTATACAACGTTATACCATAGGAGGTATTACTATGTAACGTTATACGTAGGAAGCTATTACTATATGACGTTATACGTTGTAAGGTGATGGTACATAACGTTATACGTTAGAAGCTATTATTATATGACGTTATACCTTATACGGTAATACTATATAACGTTATACGTTAGAAGCTATTACTATGTAACTTTATACGTTGGAAGCAATGACTATATGACGTTATAAGTTAGAAGCTATCACTCTATGACGTTATACGTTATAAGGTAATACTATATAACGTTATACGTTAGAATCTATTACTCTATGACGTTATACGTTATACGGTAATACTATATAACGTTATACGTTAGAAGCTATTACTATATGACGTTGTACGTTATAAGGTAATACTAGATAACGTTATACGTTATAAGGTAATACTATATAACGTTGTACGTTAGAAGCCATTACTATGTGACGTTATACCTTATAAGGTAGTACTATATAATGCTATACGTCAGAAGCTATTACTATATGACGTTATACGTTATAAGGTAATACTACATAACATTATTCGTTATAAGGTAATAATATATAACGTTGTACGTTATAGGTTAATATTATACAACGTTATACCATAGGAGGTATTACTATGTAACGTTGTGACATAGGAGGTATTACTATGTAACGTTATACGTTGGAAGCTATTACTATATGACGTTATACGTTGTATGGTAATGGTACATAACGTTATACGTTAGAAGCTATTACTATATGACGTTATACCTTATAAGGTAATACTATATAGCGTTATACGTTAGAAGCTATTACTATGTGACGTTATACCCTGTAAGGTAAGACTATATGACGATATACGTTGTAAGGTAATGGTACATAACGTTATACGTTAGAAGCTATTACTATATGACGTTATACCTTATAAGGTAATACTATATAGCGTTATACGTTAGAAGCTATTACTATGTGACGCTATACCTTATAAGCTAGTACTATATAACGTTATACGTCAGAAGCCATTACTATATAACGTTATACCTTATAAGGTAATACTATTTAACGTTATACGTAGGAAGCTATTACTACATGGCGTTATACCTTATAAGGTAGTACTACATAACTTTATTCGTTATAAGGTAATCAAATATAACGTTATACGTTATAAGGTAATACTATATAACGTTATACGTTAAAAGGTAATACTATATAACGTTGTACGTTATAAGGTAGTAGTACATAACGTTATGCGTTATAAGGAAATACTACATAACATTATTCGTTATAAGGTAATAATATATAACGTTGTACGTTATAAGTTAATATTATACAACGTTATACCATAGGAGGTATTACTATGTAAAGTTAAACGTTAGAAGCTATTACTCTATGACGTTATACGTTATAAGGTAATACTATATAACGTTATATGTTAGAAGCTATTACTATATGACGTTATACCTTATAAGGTAATACTTTATAACGTTATACGTTAGAAGCTATTACTATATGACGTTATACCTTATAAGGTAATACTATATAACGTTATACGTTAGAAGCTATTACTATATGACGTTATACCTTATAAGGTAATACTATATAACGTTATACGTTAGAAGCTATTACCATATGACGTTATACGTTATAAGGTAATACTATATCACGTTATGCGTCAGAAGCTATTACTATATGACGTTATACGTTGTAAGGTAGTAGTACATAACGTTATACGTTATAAGGTAATACTACATAACATTATACGTTATAAGGTAATAATATATAACGTTGTACGTTATAAGTTAATATTATGCAACGATATACCATAGGAGGTATTACTATGTAACGTTGTGACATAGGAGGTATTACTATGTAACGTTATACGTTGGAAGCTATTACTATATGACGTTATACGTTGTAAGGTAATGGTACATAACGTTATACGTTAGAAGCTATTACTATATGACGTTATACCTTATAAGGTAATACTATATAACATTATACGTTAGAAGCTATTACTATGTGACGCTATACCTTATAAGGTAGTACTATATAATGTTATACGTCAGAAGCCATTACTATATAACGTTATACATTATAAGGAAATACTATTTAACGTTATACGTAGGAAGCTATTACTACATGGCGTTATACCTTATAAGGTAGTACTACATAACTTTATTCGTTATAAGGTAATCAAATATAACGTTATACGATATAAGGTAATACTATATAACATTATACGTCAGAAGCTATTACTACATGACGTTATACGTTATGAGGTAATAGTACATTACGTTATACGTTATACGGTAGTACTACATAACATTATACGTTATAAGGTAATCCTATATAACGTTGTACGTTATAAGTTAATACTAGATAACGTTATACGTTATAAGGTAATACTATATAACGTTATACGTTAAAAGGTAATACTATATAACGTTGTACGTTATAAGGTAGTAGTAGATAACGTTATGCGTTATAAGGAAATACTACATAACATTATTCGTTATAAGGTAATAATATATAACGTTGTACGTTATAAGTTAATATTATACAACGTTATACCATAGGAGGTATTACTATGTAACGTTAAACGTTAGAAGCTATTACTCTATGACGTTATACGTTATAAGGTAATACTATATAACGTTATATGTTAGAAGCTATTACTATATGACGTTATACCTTATAAGGTAATACTATATAACGTTATACGTTAGAAGCTATTACTATATGACGTTATACCTTATAAGGTAATACTATATAACGTTATACGTTAGAAGCTATTACCATATGACGTTATACGTTATAAGGTAATACTATATCACGTTATGCGTCAGAAGCTATTACTATATGACGTTATACGTTGTAAAGTAGTAGTACATAACGTTATACGTTATAAGGTAATACTACATAACATTATACGTTATAAGGTAATAATATATAACGTTGTACGTTATAAGTTAATATTATGCAACGATATACCATAGGAGGTATTACTATGTAACGTTGTGACATAGGAGGTATTACTATGTAACGTTATACGTTGGAAGCTATTACTATATGACGTTATACGTTGTAAGGTAATGGTACATAACGTTATACGTTAGAAGCTATTACTATATGACGTTATACCTTATAAGGTAATACTATATAACATTATACGTTAGAAGCTATTACTATGTGACGCTATACCTTATAAGGTAGTACTATATAATGTTATACGTCAGAAGCCATTACTATATAACGTTATACATTATAAGGAAATACTATTTAACGTTATACGTAGGAAGCTATTACTACATGTCGTTATACCTTATAAGGTAGTACTACATAACATTATTCGTTATAAGGTAATCAAATATAACGTTATACGATATAAGGTAATACTATATAACATTATACGTCAGAAGCTATTACTATATGACGTTATACGTTATGAGGTAATAGTACATTACGTTATACGTTATAAGGTAGTACTACATAACATTATACGTTATAAGGTAATCCTATATAACGTTGTACGTTATAAGTTAATGCTAGATAACGTTATACGTTATAAGGTAATACTATATAACGTTGTACGTTATAAGGTAATAGCTTATAACGTTATACGTTAGAAGGTATTACTATATAACGTTATACCTTATAAGGTAATACTATTTAACACTATACGTAGGAAGGTATTACTACATGGCGTTATACCTTATAAGGTAGTGCTGCATAACTTTATTCGTTATAAGGTAATCAAATATAACGTTATACGTTATGAGGTAATACTATATAACGTTATACGTTAAAAGGTAATACTATACAACGTTGTACGTTATAAGGTAATAGTAGATAACGTTATACGTTATAAGGTAATACTATATAACATTGTACGTTATTTAGTAATACTATATAACGTTATACGTTATAAGGTAATACTACATAACATTATACGTTGGAAGCTATTACTATATGACGTTATACGTTAGAAGCTATTACTCTATGACGTTATACCTTATAAGGTAATACTATATAGCGTTACACGTTAGAAGCTATTACTATGTGACGTTATACCTTGTAAGGTAAGACTATATGACGATATACGTTGTAAGGTAATGGTACATAACGTTATACGTTAGAAGCTATTACTATATGACGTTATACGTTATAAGGTAGTAGTAGATAACGTTATACGTTATAAGGTAATACTACATAACATTATTCGTTATAAGGTAATACTAGATAACGTTATACGTTATAAGGTAATACTATATAACGTTGTACGTTACGAGCCACTACTATGTGACGTTATACGTTATAAGGTAGTACTATATAATGTTATACGTCAGAAGCTATTACTATATGACGTTATACGTTATAAGGTAATACTAGATAACGTTATACGTTATAAGGCAATCCTATATAACGCTGTACGTTATAAGGTAATACTAGATAACGTTATACGTTGTAAGGTAATACTATATAACGTTGTACGTTATAAGGTAATACTATATGACGTTATACGTTATAAGGTATTACTATATAACGTTATACCTTATAAGGTAATACTATTTAACGTTATATGTAGGAAGCTATTACTATATGACGTTATACGTTATAAGGTAATAGTACATAACATTATTCGTTGTAAGGTAATAATATATAACGTTGTACGTTATAAGTTAATATTATACAACGTTATACCATAGGAGGTATTACTATGTAACGTTATACGTAGGAAGCTATTACTATATGACGTTATACGTTGTAAGGTGATGGTACATAACGTTATACGTTAGAAGCTATTATTATATGACGTTATACCTTATAAGGTAATACTATATAACGTTATACGTTAGAAGCTATTACTATGTAACTTTATACGTTGGAAGCAATGACTATATGACGTTATAAGTTAGAAGCTATTACTCTATGACGTTATACGTTATAAGGTAATACTATATAACGTTATACGTTAGAAGCTATTACTCTATGACGTTATACGTTATAAGGTAATACTATATAACGTTATACGTTATAAGCTAATACTATATGACGTTATACGTCATAAGGTAATACTATATAACGTTATACGTTAGAAGCTATGACTATATGACGTTATACCTTATAAGGTAATACTATATAACGTTATACGTTAGAATCTATTACTCTATGACGTTATACGTTATACGGTAATACTATATAACGTTATACGTTAGAAGCTATTACTATATGACGTTGTACGTTATAAGGTAATACTAGATAACGTTATACGTTATAAGGTAATACTATATAACGTTGTACGTTAGAAGCCATTACTATGTGACGTTATACCTTATAAGGTAGTACTATATAATGCTATACGTCAGAAGCTATTACTATATGACGTTATACGTTATAAGGTAATACTACATAACATTATTCGTTATAAGGTAATAATATATAACGTTGTACGTTATAGGTTAATATTATACAACGTTATACCATAGGAGGTATTACTATGTAACGTTGTGACATAGGAGGTATTACTATGTAACGTTATACGTTGGAAGCTATTACTATATGACGTTATACGTTGTATGGTAATGGTACATAACGTTATACGTTAGAAGCTATTACTATATGACGTTATACCTTATAAGGTAATACTATATAACATTATACGTTAGAAGCTATTACTATGTAACTTTATACGTTGGAAGCTATTACTATATGATGTTATACGTTAGAAGCTATTACTCTATGACGTTATACCTTATAAGGTAATACTATATAGCGTTATACGTTAGAAGCTATTACTATGTGACGTTATACCCTGTAAGGTAAGACTATATGACGATATACGTTGTAAGGTAATGGTACATAACGTTATACGTTAGAAGCTATTACTATATGACGTTATACCTTATAAGGTAATACTATATAGCGTTATACGTTAGAAGCTATTACTATGTGACGCTATACCTTATAAGCTAGTACTATATAACGTTATACGTCAGAAGCCATTACTATATAACGTTATACCTTATAAGGTAATACTATTTAACGTTATACGTAGGAAGCTATTACTACATGGCGTTATACCTTATAAGGTAGTACTACATAACTTTATTCGTTATAAGGTAATCAAATATAACGTTATACGATATAAGGTAATACTATATAACATTATACGTCAGAAGCTATTACTATATGACGTTATACGTTATAAGGTAATAGTACATAACGTTATACGTTATAAGGTAATACTACATAACATTATACGTTATAAGGTAATAATATATAATGTTGTACGTTATAAGTTAATATTATACAACGTTATACCATAGGAGGTACTACTATGTAACGTTATACCATAGGAGGTATTACTATGTAACGTTATAAGTAGGAAGCTATTACTATATGACGTTATACGTTGTAAGGTAATAGTACATAACGTTATACGTTAGAAGCTATAACTATATTACGTTATACCTTATAAGGTAATACTATATAACGTTATACGTTAGAAGCTATTACTATATGACGTTATACGTTGTAAGGTAATGGTACATAACGTTATACGTTAGAAGCTATTACTATATGACGTTATACCTTATAAGGTAATACTATATAACATTATACGTTAGAAGCTATTACTATGTGACGCTATACCTTATAAGGTAGTACTATATAATGTTATACGTCAGAAGCCATTACTATATAACGTTATACATTATAAGGAAATACTATTTAACGTTATACGTAGGAAGCTATTACTACATGGCGTTATACCTTATAAGGTAGTACTACATAACATTATTCGTTATAAGGTAATCAAATATAACGTTATACGATATAAGGTAATACTATATAACATTATACGTCAGAAGCTATTACTATATGACGTTATACGTTATGAGGTAATAGTACATTACGTTATACGTTATAAGGTAGTACTACATAACATTATACGTTATAAGGTAATCCTATATAACGTTGTACGTTATAAGTTAATACTAGATAACGTTATACGTTATAAGGTAATACTATATAACATTATACGTGAGAAGCTATTACTATATGACGTTATACGTTATAAGGTAATAGTACATAACGTTATACGTTATAAGGTAATACTACATAACATTATTCGTTATAAGGTAATAATATATAACGTTGTACGTAATAAGTTAATATTATACAACGTTATACCATAGGAGGTATTACTATGTAACGTTAAACGTCAGAAGCTATTACTATATGACGTTATACGTTATAAGGTAGTAGTAGATAACGTTATACGTTATAAGGTAATACTACATAACATTATTCGTTATAAGGTAATACTAGATAACGTTATACGTTATAAGGTAATACTATATAACGTTGTACGTTACGAGCCACTACTATGTGACGTTATACGTTATAAGGTAGTACTATATAATGTTATACGTCAGAAGCTATTACTATATGACGTTATACGTTATAAGGTAATACTAGATAACGTTATACGTTATAAGGCAATCCTATATGACGCTGTACGTTATAAGGTAATACTAGATAACGTTATACGTTGTAAGGTAATACTATATAACGTTGTACGTTATAAGGTAATACTATATGACGTTATACGTTATAAGGTATTACTATATAACGTTATACCTTATAAGGTAATACTATTTAACGTTATATGTAGGAAGCTATTACTATATGACGTTATACGTTATAAGGTAATAGTACATAACATTATTCGTTGTAAGGAAATAATATATAACGTTGTACGTTATAAGTTAATATTATACAACGTTATACCATAGGAGGTATTACTATGTAACGTTATACGTAGGAAGCTATTACTATATGACGTTATACGTTGTAAGGTAGTAGTACATAACGTTATACGTTATAAGGTAATCAAATATAACGTTATACGATATAAGGTAATACTATATAACATTATACGTCAGAAGCTATTACTATATGACGTTATACGTTATGAGGTAATAGTACATTACGTTATACGTTATACGGTAGTACTACATAACATTATACGTTATAAGGTAATCCTATATAACGTTGTACGTTATAAGTTAATACTAGATAACGTTATACGTTATAAGGTAATACTATATAACGTTGTACGTTATTAGGTAATAGCTTATAACGTTATACGTTAGAAGGTATTACTATATAACGTTATACCTTATAAGGTAATACTATTTAACGTTATACGTAGGAAGGTATTACTACATGGCGTTATACCTTATAAGGTAGTGCTGCATAACTTTATTCGTTATAAGGTAATCAAATATAACGTTATACGTTATAAGGTAATACAATATAACATTATACGTGAGAAGCTATTACTATATGACGTTATACGTAATAAGGTAATAGTACATAACGTTATACGTTATAAGGTAATACTACATAACATTATTCGTTATAAGGTAATAATATATAACGTTGTACGTTATAAGTTAATATTATACAACATTATACCATAGGAGATATTACTATGTAACGTTAAACGTTAGAAGCTATTACTCTATGACGTTATACCCTGTAAGGTAAGACTATATGACGATATACGTTGTAAGGTAATGGTACATAACGTTATACGTTAGAAGCTATTACTATATGACGTTATACCTTATAAGGTAATACTATATAGCGTTATACGTTAGAAGCTATTACTATGTGACGCTATACCTTATAAGCTAGTACTATATAACGTTATACGTCAGAAGCCATTACTATATAACGTTATACCTTATAAGGTAATACTATTTAACGTTATACGTAGGAAGCTATTACTACATGGCGTTATACCTTATAAGGTAGTACTACGTAACTTTATTCGTTATAAGGTAATCAAATATAACGTTAGACGATATAAGGTAATACTATATAACATTATACGTCAGAAGCTATTACTATATGGCGTTATACGTTATAAGGTAATAGTACATAACGTTATACGTTATAAGGTAATACTACATAACATTATACGTTATAAGGTAATAATATATAGTGTTGTACGTTATAAGTTAATATTATACAACGTTATACCATAGGAGGTACTACTATGTAACGCTATACCATAGGAGGTATTACTATGTAACGTTATAAGTAGGAAGCTATTACTATGTGACGTTATACGTTGTAAGGTAATAGTACATATCGTTATACGTTAGAAGCTATAACTATATTACGTTATACCTTATAAGGTAATACTATATAACGTTATACGTTAGAAGCTATTACTATATTACGTTATACCTTATAAGGTAATACTATATAACGTTATACGATAGAAGCTATTACTATATAACGTTATACCTGATAAGGTAATACTATTTAACGTTATACGTTAGAAGCTGTTACTATATGACGTTATACGTTATACGGTAATACTATATAGCGTTATACGTTAGAAGCTATAACTATATTACATTATACCTCAGAAGGTAATACTATATAACGTTATACGTTAGAAGCTATTACTATATGACGTTATACCTTATAAGGTAATACTATATAACGTTATACGTCTGAAGCTATTACTATATGACGTTATACGTTATAAGATAATACTATATAACGTTGTACTTTATTAGGTAATAGCTTATAACGTTATACGTTAGAAGGCATTACTATATAACGTTGTACGTTATAAGGTAGTACTAGATAACGTTGTACGTTAGAAGCCATTACTATGTGACGTTATACCTTATAAGGTAGTACTATGCAATGTTATACGTTAGAAGCTATTGCTATATGACGTTATACGTTATAAGATAATACTATATAACGTTGTACTTTATTAGGTAATAGCTTATAACGTTATACGTTTGAAGGCATTACTATATAACGTTGTACGTTATAAGGTAATACTAGATAACGTTATACGTTATAAGGTAATACTATATAACGCTGTACATTATTAGGTAATAGCTTATAAGGTTATACGTTAGAAGGTATTACTATATAACGTTATACCTTATAAGGTAATACTATTTAACGTTATACGTAGGAAGCTATTACTGCATGGCGTTATACCTTATAAGGTAGTACTACATAACTTTATTCGTTATAAGGTAATCAAATATAACGTTATACGTTATAAGGTAATACTATATAACGTTATACGTTAAAAAGGTAATACTATATAACGTTGTACGTTATAAGGTAGTAGTAGATAACGTTATGCGTTATAAGGAAATACTACATAACATTATTCGTTATAACGTAATAATATATAACGTTGTACGTTATAAGTTAATATTATACAACGTTATACCATAGGAGGTATTACTATGTAACGTTAAACGTTAGAAGCTATTACTCTATGACGTTATACGTTATAAGGTAATACTATATAACGTTATATGTTAGAAGCTATTACTATATGACGTTATACCTTATAAGGTAATACTATATAACGTTATACGTTAGAAGCTATTACCATATGACGTTATACGTTATAAGGTAATACTATATCACGTTATGCGTCAGAAGCTATTACTATATGACGTTATACGTTGTAAGGTAGTAGTACATAACGTTATACGTTATAAGGTAATACTACATAACATTATACGTTATAAGGTAATAATATATAACGTTGTACGTTATAAGTTAATATTATGCAACGATATACCATAGGAGGTATTACTATGAAACGTTGTGACATAGGAGGTATTACTATGTAACGTTATACGTTGGAAGCTATTACTATATGACGTTATACGTTGTAAGGTAATGGTACATAACGTTATACGTTAGAAGCTATTACTATATGACGTTATACCTTATAAGGTAATACTATATAACATTATACGTTAGAAGCTATTACTATATGATGTTATACCTTATACGGTAATACTATATAGCGTTATACGATAGAAGCTATTACTATATAACGTTATACCTGATATGGCAATACCATTTAACGTTATACGTTAGAAGCTATTACTATATGACGTTATACCTTATAAGGTAATACTATATAACGTTATACGTCTGAAGCTATTACTATATGACGTTATACGTTATAAGGTAATACTATATAGCGTTATACGTTAGAAGCTATAACTATATTACGTTATACCTTATACGGTAATACTATATAACGTTATACGTTAGAAGTTATTACTATATGACGTTATACCTTATAAGGTAATATTATATAACGTTATACTTTAGAAGCTATTACCATATGACTTTACACGTTATAAGGTAATACTATATCACGTTATGCGTCAGAAGCTATTACTATATGACGGTATACATTGTAAGGTAGTAGTACATAACGTTATACGTTATAAGGTAATACTACATAACATTATACGTTATAAGGTAATAATATATAACGTTGTACGTTATAAGTTAATATTATACAACGTTATACCATAGGAGGTATTACTATGTAACGTTGTGACATAGGAGGTATTGCTATGTAACGTTATACGTTGGAAGCTATTACTATATGACGTTATACGTTGTAAGGTAATGGTACATAACGTTATACGTTAGAAGCTATTACTATATGACGTTATACCTTATAAGGTAATACTATATAGCGTTATACGTTAGAAGCTATTACTATATGATGTTATACCTTATACGGTAATACTATATAACGTTATACGTTAGAAGTTATTACTATATGACGTTATACCTTATAAGGTAATATTATATAACGTTATACTTTAGAAGCTATTACCATATGACTTTACACGTTATAAGGTAATACTATATCACGTTATGCGTCAGAAGCTATTACTATATGACGGTATACATTGTAAGGTAGTAGTACATAACGTTATACGTTATAAGGTAATACTACATAACATTATACGTTATAAGGTAATAATATATAACGTTGTACGTTATAAGTTAATATTATACAACGTTATACCATAGGAGGTATTACTATGTAACGTTGTGACATAGGAGGTATTGCTATGTAACGTTATACGTTGGAAGCTATTACTATATGACGTTATACGTTGTAAGGTAATGGTACATAACGTTATACGTTAGAAGCTATTACTATATGACGTTATACCTTATAAGGTAATACTATATAGCGTTATACGTTAGAAGCTATTACTATGTGACGCTATACCTTATAAGGTAGTACTATATAATGTTATACGTCAGAAGCCATTACTATATAACGTTATACCTTATAAGGTAATACTATTTGACGTTATACGTTAGAAGCTGTTACTATATGACGTTATACGTTATACGGTAATACTATATAGCGTTATACGTTAGAAGCTATAACTATATTACATTATACCTCAGAAGGTAATACTATATAACGTTATACGTTAGAAGCTATTACTATATGACGTTATACCTTATAAGGTAATACTATATAACGTTATACGTCTGAAGCTATTACTATATGACGTTATACGTTATAAGATAATACTATATAACGTTGTACTTTATTAGGTAATAGCTTATAACGTTATACGTTAGAAGGCATTACTATATAACGTTGTACGTTATAAGGTAGTACTAGATAACGTTGTACGTTAGAAGCCATTACTATGTGACGTTATACCTTATAAGGTAGTACTATGCAATGTTATACGTTAGAAGCTATTGCTATATGACGTTATACGTTATAAGATAATACTATATAACGTTGTACTTTATTAGGTAAAAGCTTATAACTTTATACGTTTGAAGGCATTACTATATAACGTTGTACGTTATAAGGTAATACTAGATAACGTTATACGTTATAAGGTAATACTATATAACGCTGTACATTATTAGGTAATAGCTTATAAGGTTATACGTTAGAAGGTATTACTATATAACGTTATACCTTATAAGGTAATACTATTTAACGTTATACGTAGGAAGCTATTACTGCATGGCGTTATACCTTATAAGGTAGTACTACATAACTTTATTCGTTATAAGGTAATCAAATATAACGTTATACGTTATAAGGTAATACTATATAACGTTATACGTTAAAAAGGTAATACTATATAACGTTGTACGTTATAAGGTAGTAGTAGATAACGTTATGCGTTATAAGGAAATACTACATAACATTATTCGTTATAACGTAATAATATATAACGTTGTACGTTATAAGTTAATATTATACAACGTTATACCATAGGAGGTATTACTATGTAACGTTAAACGTCAGAAGCCATTACTATATAACGTTATACCTTATAAGGTAATACTATTTGACGTTATACGTAGGAAGCTATTACTACATGGCGTTATACCTTATAAGGTAGTACTACATAACTTTATTCGTTATAAGGTAATCAAATATAACGTTATACGATATAAGGTAATAGTATATAACATTATACGTCAGAAGCTATTACTATATGACGTTATACGTTATAAGGTAATAGTACATAACGTTATACGTTATAAGGTAATACTACATAACATTATACGTTATAAGGTAAAAATATATAATCTTGTACGTTATAAGTTAATATTATACAACGTTATACCATAGGAGGTACTACTATGTAACGTTATACCATAGGAGGTATTACTATGTAACGTTATAAGTAGGAAGCTATTACTATATGACGTTATACGTTGTAAGGTAATAGTACATAACGTTATACGTTAGAAGCTATAACTATATTGAGTTATACCTTATAAGGTAATACTATATAACGTTATACGTCTGAAGCTATTACTATATGACGTTATACGTTATAAGGTAATACTATATAGCGTTATACGATAGAAGCTATTACTATATAACGTTATACCTGATATGGCAATACCATTTAACGTTATACGTTAGAAGCTATTACTATATGACGTTATACCTTATAAGGTAATACTATATAACGTTATACGTCTGAAGCTATTACTATATGACGTTATACGTTATAAGGTAATACTATATAGCGTTATACGTTAGAAGCTATAACTATATTACGTTATACCTTATAAGGTAATACTATATAACGTTATACGTTAGAAGCTATTACTATAAGACCTTATACCTTATAAGGTAATACTATTTAACGTTATACTTAGGAAGCTATTACTACATGGCGTTATACCTTATAAGGTAGTACTACATAACTTTATTCGTTATAAGGTAATCAAATATAACGTTATACGTTATAAGGTAATACTATATAACATTATACGTCAGAAGCTATTACTATATGACGTTATACGATATAAGGTAATAGTACATAACGTTATACGTTATAAGGTAATTCTATATAACGTTATACGTTAAAAGGTAATACTATACAACGTTGTACGTTATAAGGTAATAGTACATAACGTTATACGTTATAAGGTAATACTACATAACAATATACATTATAAGGTAATAATATATAACGTTGTACGTTATAAGTTAATATTATACAACGTTATACCATAGGAGGTACTACTATGTAACGTTATACCATAGGAGGTATTACTATGTAACGTTATAAGTAGGAAGCTATTACTATATGACGTTATACGTTGTAAGGTAATAGTACATAACGTTATACGTTAGAAGCTATAACTATATTGCGTTATACCTTATAAGGTAATACTATATAACGTTATACGTCTGAAGCTATTACTATATGACGTTATACGTTATAATGTAATACTATATAGCGTTATACGATAGAAGCTATTACTATATAACGTTATACCTGATATGGCAATACCATTTAACGTTATACGTTAGAAGCTATTACTATATGACGTTATACCTTATAAGGTAATACTATATAACGTTATACGTCTGAAGCTATTACTATATGACGTTATACGTTATAAGGTAATACTATATAGCGTTATACGTTAGAAGCTATAACTATATTACGTTATACCTTATAAGGTAATACTATATAACGTTATACGTTAGAAGCTATTACTATAAGACGTTATACCTTATAAGGTAATACTATTTAACGTTATACTTAGGAAGCTATTACTACATGGCGTTATACCTTATAAGGTAGTACTACATAACTTTATTCGTTATAAGGTAATCAAATATAACGTTATACGTTATAAGGTAATACTATATAACATTATACGTCAGAAGCTATTACTATATGACGTTATACGATATAAGGTAATAGTACATAACGTTATACGTTATAAGGTAATTCTATATAACGTTATACGTTAAAAGGTAATACTATACAACGTTGTACGTTATAAGGTAATAGTACATAACGTTATACGTTATAAGGTAATACTACATAACAATATACATTATAAGGTAATAATATATAACGTTGTACGTTATAAGTTAATATTATACAACGTTATACCATAGGAGGTATTACTACGTAACGTTATTCCATAGGAGGTATTACTATGTAACGTTATACGTTGGAAGCTATTACTATATGACGTTATACGTTGTAAGGTAATGGTACATAACGTTATACGTTAGAAGCTAATACTATATGACGTTGTACGTTATAAGGTAATACTATATAACGTTGTACGTTATTAGGTAATAGCTTATAACGTTATACGTTAGAAGGTATTACTATATAACGTTATACCTTATAAGGTAATACTATTTAACGTTATACGTAGGAAGCTATTACTGCATGGCGTTATACCTTATAAGGCAGTACTACATAACTTTATTCGTTATAAGGTAATCAAATATAACGTTATACGTTATAAGGTAATACTATATAACGTTGTACGTTATTAGGTAATAGCTTATAACGTTATACGTTAGAAGCTATTACTATATGACGTTATACTTTATAAGGTAAGACTATATGACGTTATACGTTGTAAGGTAATGGTACATAACGTTATACGTTAGAAGCTATTACTATATGACGTTATACCTTATAAGGTAATACTATATAACGTTATACGTTAAAAGGTAATACTATACAACGTTGTACGTTACAAGGTAATAGTAGATAACGTTATACGTTATAAGGTAATACTATATAACATTGTACGTTATTTAGTAATACTATATAACGTTATACGTTATAAGGTAATACTATATAATATTATGCGTGAGATGCTATTACTATATGACGTTATACGTTATAAGGTAATAGTACCTAACGTTATACGTTATAAGGTAAAACTATATAACATTGTACGTTATTTAGTAATACTATATAACGTTATACGTTATAAGGTAATACTATATAACATTATACGTGAGAAGCTATTACTATATGACGTTATACGTTATAAGGTAATAGTACATAACGTTATACGTTATAAGGTAATACTACATAACATTATTCGTTATAGGGTAATAATATATAACGTTGTACGTTATAAGTTAATATTATACAACGTTATACCATAGGAGGTATTACTATGTAACGTTAAACGTTAGAAGCTATTACTCTATGACGCTATACGTTATAAGGTAATACTATATAACGTTATACGTTAGAAGCTATTACTATATGACGTTATACGTTATAAGGTAATACTACATAACATTATACGTCATAAGGTAATAATATATTACGTTATACGTTAGAAGCTATTACTATGTAACTTTATACGTTGGAAGCTCTTACTATATGACGTTATACGTTATAAGGTAATACTATATCACGTTATGAGTCAGAAGCTATTACTATATGACGTTATACATTGTAAGGTAGTAGTACATAACGTTATACGTTATAAGGTAATCGTATATAGCGTTATACGTTATAAGGTAATACTATATAACGTTGTACGTTAGAAGCCATTACTATGAGACGTTATACCTTATAAGGTAGTACTATGCAATGTTATACGTTAGAAGCTATTGCTATATGACGTTATACGTTATAAGATAATACTATATAACGTTGTACTTTATTAGGTATTAGCTTATAACGTCATACGTTATAAGGTAATACTAGATAACGTTGTACGTTAGAAGCCATTACTATGAGACGTTATACCTTATAAGGTAGTACTATGCAATGTTATACGTTAGAAGCTATTGCTATATGACGTTATACGTTATAAGGTAATACTATATAGCGTTATACGTTAGAAGCTATAACTATATTACGTTATACCTTATAAGGTAATACTATATAACGTTATACGTTAGAAGCTATTACTATAAGACGTTATACCTTATAAGGTAATACTATTTAACGTTATACTTAGGAAGCTATTACTACATGGCGTTATACCTTATAAGGTAGTACTGCATAACTTTATTCGTTATAAGGTAATCAAATATAACGTTATACGTTATAAGGTAATACTATATAACATTATACGTCAGAAGCTATTACTATATGACGTTATACGATATAAGGTAATAGTACATAACGTTATACGTTATAAGGTAATTCTATATAACGTTATACGTTAAAAGGTAATACTATACATCGTTGTACGTTATAAGGTAATAGTACATAACGTTATACGTTATAAGGTAATACTACATAACAATATACATTATAAGGTAATAATATATAACGTTGTACGTTATAAGTTAATATTATACAACGTTATACCATAGGAGGTATTACTACGTAACGTTATTCCATAGGAGGTATTACTATGTAACGTTATACGTTGGAAGCTATTACTATATGACGTTATACGTTGTAAGGTAATGGTACATAACGTTATACGTTAGAAGCTAATACTATATGACGTTGTACGTTATAAAGTAATACTATATAACGTTGTACGTTATTAGGTAATAGCTTATAACGTTATACGTTAGAAGGTATTACTATATAACGTTATACCTTATAAGGTAATACTATTTAACGTTATACGTAGGAAGCTATTACTGCATGGCGTTATACCTTATAAGGTAGTACTACATAACTTTATTCGTTATAAGGTAATCAAATATAACGTTATACGTTATAAGGTAATCAAATATAACGTTATACGTTATAAGGTAATACTATATAACGTTATACGTTAAAAGGTAATACTATATAACGTTGTACGTTATAAGGTAGTAGTAGATAACGTTATGCGTTATAAGGAAATACTATCTAACTTCGTACGTTATTTAGTAATACTATATAACGTTATAAGTTATAAGGTAATACTATATAACATTATACGTCAGAAGATATTACTATATGACGTTATACGTTATAAGGTAACACTGTATAACGTTATACCTTATTAGGTAATAGCTTATAACGTTATACGTTAGAAGCTATTACTATATGACGTTATACCTTATAAGGTAATACTATATAACGTTATACGTTAAAAGGTAATACTATACAACGTTGTACGTTACAAGGTAATAGTAGATAACGTTATACGTTATAAGGTAATACTATATAACATTGTACGTTATTTAGTAATACTATATAACGTTATACGTTATAAGGTAATACTATATAATATTATGCGTGAGATGCTATTACTATATGACGTTATACGTTAGAAGCTATTACTCTATGACGTTATACCTTATAAGGTAATACTATATAGCGTTACACGTTAGAAGCTATTACTATGTGACGTTATACCTTGTAAGTTAATACTATATAACGTTATACGTTAAAAGGTAATACTATACAACGTTGTACGTTACAAGGTAATAGTAGATAACGTTATACGTTATAAGGTAATACTATATAACATTGTACGTTATTTAGTAATACTATATAACGTTATACGTTATAAGGTAATACTATATAATATTATGCGTGAGATGCTATTACTATATGACGTTATACGTTATAAGGTAATAGTACATAACGTTATACGTTATAAGGTAAAACTATATAACATTGTACGTTATTTAGTAATACTATATAACGTTATACGTTATAAGGTAATACTATATAACATTATACGTGAGAAGCTATTACTATATGACGTTATACGTTATAAGGTAATAGTACATAACGTTATACGTTATAAGGTAATACTACATAACATTATTCGTTATAGGGTAATAATATATAACGTTGTACGTTATAAGTTAATATTATACAACGTTATACCATAGGAGGTATTACTATGTAACGTTATACGTAGGAAGCTATTACTATATGACGTTATACGTTGTAAGGTGATGGTACATAACGTTATACGTTAGAAGCTATTATTATATGACGTTATACCTTATAAGGTAATACTATATAACGTTATACGTTAGAAGCTATTACTATGTAACTTTATACGTTGGAAGCAATGACTATATGACGTTATAAGTTAGAAGCTATTACTCTATGACGTTATACGTTATAAGGTAATACTATATAACGTTATACGTTAGAAGCTATTACTCTATGACGTTATACGTTATAAGGTAATACTATATAACGTTATACGTTAGAAGCTATTACTCTATGACGTTGTACGTTATACGGTAATACTATATAACGTTAAACGTTAGAAGCTATCACTCTATGACGTTATACGTTATAAGGTAATACTATATAACATTATACGTGAGAAGCTATTACTATATGACGTTATACGTTATAAGGTAATAGTACATAACGTTATACGTTATAAGGTAATACTACATAACATTATTCGTTATAAGGCAATAATATATAACGTTGTACGTTATAAGTTAATATTATACAACGTTATACCATAGGAGCTATTACTATGTAACATTATACCATAGGAGGTATTACTATGTAACGTTATACGTAGGAAGCTATTACTATATGACGTTATACGTTGTAAGGTGATGGTACATATCGTTTTACGTTCGAAGCTATTATTATATGACGTTATACCTTATAAGGTAATACTATATAACGTTATACGTTAGAAGCTATTACTATGTAACTTTATACGTTGGAAGCAATGACTATATGGTGTTATAAGTTAGAAGCTATTACTCTATGACGTTATACGTTATAAGGTATTATTATATAACGTTATACGTTAGAAGCTATTGCTCTATGACGTTATACGTTATAAGGTAATACTATATAACGTTATACGTTAGAAGCTAATACTATATGACGTTATACGTCATAAGGTAACACTATATCACGTTATACGTTAGAAGCTATGACTATATGACGTTATACCTTATAAGGTAATACTATATAACGTTATACGTTGGAAGCTATTACTCTATGACGTTATACGTTATGCGGTAATACTATTTAACGTTATACGCTAGAAGCTATTACTATATGACGTTATACGTTATAAGGTAATACTATATAACGTTATACGTTAAAAGCTATGACTATATGACGTTATACCTTATAAGGTAATACTATATAACGTTATACGTTAGAAGCTATTACTCTATGACGTTATACGTTATACGGTAATACTATATAACGTTATACGTTAGAAGCTATTACTATATGACGTTGTACGTTATAAGGTAATACTAGATAACGTTATACGTTATAAGGTAATACTATATAACGTTGTACGTTAGGAGCCATTACTATGTGACGTTATACGTTATAAGGTAGTACTATATAATGTTATACGTCAGAAGCTATTACTATATGACGTTATACGTTATAAGGTAATACTAGATAACGTTATACGTTATAAGGCAATCCTATATAACGCTGTACGTTATAAGGTAATACTAGATAACGTTATACGTTATAAGGTAATACTATATAACGTTGTACGTTATAAGGTAATACTATATGACGTTATACGTTATAAGGTATTACTATATAACGTTATACCTTATAAGGTAATACTATTTAACGTTATATGTAGGAAGCTATTACTATATGACGTTATACGTTATAAGGTAATAGTACATAACATTATACGTTATAAGGTAATAATATATAACGTTATACGTTAGAAGCTATTACTATGTGACTTTATACGTTAAAAGCTATGACTATATGACGTTATACATTATAAGGTAATACTATATAACGTTATACGTTAGAAGCTATTACTCTATGACGTTGTACGTTATACGGTAATACTATATAACGTTAAACGTTAGAAGCTATTACTCTATGACGTTATACGTTATAAGGTAATACTATATAACGTTTTACGTTAGAAGCTATTACTCTATGACATTATACGTTATAAGGTAATACTATTTAACGTTATACGTTGGAAGCTATTACTATATGACGTTATACATTATAAGGTAATACTATATAATATTATACGTTAAAAGCTATGACTATATGACGTTATACCTTATAAGGTAATACTATATAACGTTATACGTTAGTAGCTATTACTCTATGACGTTATACGTTATACGGTAATACTATATAAAGTTATACGTTATAAGGTAATACTATATAACGTTGTACGTTATAAGGTAATGCTAGATAACGTTATACGTTATAAGGTAATACTATATAACGTTGTACGTTATTAGGTAATAGCTTATAACGTTATACGTTAGAAGGTATTACTATATAACGTTATACCTTATAAGGTAATACTGTTTAACGTTATACGTAGGAAGGTATTACTACATGGCGTTATACCGTATAAGGTAGTGCTGCATAACTTTATTCGTTATAAGGTAATCAAATATAACGTTATACGTTATGAGGTAATACTATATAACGTTATACGTTAAAAGGTAATACTATACAACGTTGTACGTTATAAGGTAATAGTAGATAACGTTATACGTTATAAGGTAATACTATATAACGTTGTACGTTATTTAGTAATACTATATAACGTTATACGTTATGAGGTAATACTATATAACATTATACGTGAGAAGCTATTACTATATGACGTTATACGTTATAAGGTAATAGTACATAACGTTATACGTTATAAGGTAATACTACATAACATTATTCGTTATAAGGTAGTAATATATAACGTTGTACGTTATAAGTTAATATTATACAACGTTATACCATAGGAGGTATTACTATGTAACGTTATACGTAGGAAGCTATTACTATATGACGTTATACGTTGTAAGGTGATGGTACATAACGTTATACGTTAGAAGCTATTATTATATGACGTTATACCTTATAAGGTAATACTATATAACGTTATACGTTAGAAGCTATTACTATGTAACTTTATACGTTGGAAGCAATGACTATATGACGTTATACGTTATAAGGTAATAGTACCTAACGTTATACGTTATAAGGTAAAACTATATAACATTGTACGTTATTTAGTAATACTATATAACGTTATACGTTATAAGGTAATACTATATAACATTATACGTGAGAAGCTATTACTATATGACGTTATACGTTATAAGGTAATAGTACATAACGTTATACGTTATAAGGTAATACTACATAACATTATTCGTTATAGGGTAATAATATATAACGTTGTACGTTATAAGTTAATATTATACAACGTTATACCATAGGAGGTATTACTATGTAACGTTAAACGTTAGAAGCTATTACTCTATGACGCTATACGTTATAAGGTAATCGTATATAGCGTTATACGTTATAAGGTAATACTATATAACGTTGTACGTTAGAAGCCATTACTATGAGACGTTATACCTTATAAGGTAGTACTATGCAATGTTATACGTTAGAAGCTATTGCTATATGACGTTATACGTTATAAGATAATACTATATAACGTTGTACTTTATTAGGTATTAGCTTATAACGTCATACGTTATAAGGTAATACTAGATAACGTTGTACGTTAGAAGCCATTACTATGAGACGTTATACCTTATAAGGTAGTACTATGCAATGTTATACGTTAGAAGCTATTGCTATATGACGTTATACGTTATAAGGTAATACTATATAGCGTTATACGTTAGAAGCTATAACTATATTACGTTATACCTTATAAGGTAATACTATATAACGTTATACGTTAGAAGCTATTACTATAAGACGTTATACCTTATAAGGTAATACTATTTAACGTTATACTTAGGAAGCTATTACTACATGGCGTTATACCATATAAGGTAGTACTGCATAACTTTATTCGTTATAAGGTAATCAAATATAACGTTATACGTTATAAGGTAATACTATATAACATTATACGTCAGAAGCTATTACTATATGACGTTATACGATATAAGGTAATAGTACATAACGTTATACGTTATAAGGTAATTCTATATAACGTTATACGTTAAAAGGTAATACTATACATCGTTGTACGTTATAAGGTAATAGTACATAACGTTATACGTTATAAGGTAATACTACATAACAATATACATTATAAGGTAATAATATATAACGTTGTACGTTATAAGTTAATATTATACAACGTTATACCATAGGAGGTATTACTACGTAACGTTATTCCATAGGAGGTATTACTATGTAACGTTATACGTTGGAAGCTATTACTATATGACGTTATACGTTGTAAGGTAATGGTACATAACGTTATACGTTAGAAGCTAATACTATATGACGTTGTACGTTATAAAGTAATACTATATAACGTTGTACGTTATTAGGTAATAGCTTATAACGTTATACGTTAGAAGGTATTACTATATAACGTTATACCTTATAAGGTAATACTATTTAACGTTATACGTAGGAAGCTATTACTGCATG
This sequence comes from Bombus dahlbomii, assembly GCA_037178635.1. NCBI lineage: Eukaryota > Metazoa > Arthropoda > Insecta > Hymenoptera > Apidae > Bombus > Bombus dahlbomii. The sequence continues at coordinate 18,206,838 of CM074106.1, forward strand.
GCGTTATACCTTATAAGGTAGTACTACATAACTTTATTCGTTATAAGGTAATCAAATATAACGTTATACGTTATAAGGTAATCAAATATAACGTTATACGTTATAAGGTAATACTATATAACGTTATACGTTAAAAGGTAATACTATATAACGTTGTACGTTATAAGGTAGTAGTAGATAACGTTATGCGTTATAAGGAAATACTATCTAACTTCGTACGTTATTTAGTAATACTATATAACGTTATAAGTTATAAGGTAATACTATATAACATTATACGTCAGAAGATACTACTATATGACGTTATACGTTATAAGGTAACACTGTATAACGTTATACCTTATTAGGTAATAGCTTATAACGTTATACGTTAGAAGCTATTACTATATGACGTTATACTTTATAAGGTAAGACTATATGACGTTATACGTTGTAAGGTAATGGTACATAACGTTATACGTTAGAAGCTATTACTATATGACGTTATACCTTATAAGGTAATACTATATAACGTTATACGTTAAAAGGTAATACTATACAACGTTGTACGTTACAAGGTAATAGTAGATAACGTTATACGTTATAAGGTAATACTATATAACATTGTACGTTATTTAGTAATACTATATAACGTTATACGTTATAAGGTAATACTATATAATATTATGCGTGAGATGCTATTACTATATGACGTTATACGTTAGAAGCTATTACTCTATGACGTTATACCTTATAAGGTAATACTATATAGCGTTACACGTTAGAAGCTATTACTATGTGACGTTATACCTTGTAAGTTAATACTATATAACGTTATACGTTAAAAGGTAATACTATACAACGTTGTACGTTACAAGGTAATAGTAGATAACGTTATACGTTATAAGGTAATACTATATAACATTGTACGTTATTTAGTAATACTATATAACGTTATACGTTATAAGGTAATACTATATAATATTATGCGTGAGATGCTATTACTATATGACGTTATACGTTATAAGGTAATAGTACATAACGTTATACGTTATAAGGTAAAACTATATAACATTGTACGTTATTTAGTAATACTATATAACGTTATACGTTATAAGGTAATACTATATAACATTATACGTGAGAAGCTATTACTATATGACGTTATACGTTATAAGGTAATAGTACATAACGTTATACGTTATAAGGTAATACTACATAACATTATTCGTTATAGGGTAATAATATATAACGTTGTACGTTATAAGTTAATATTATACAACGTTATACCATAGGAGGTATTACTATGTAACGTTATACGTAGGAAGCTATTACTATATGACGTTATACGTTGTAAGGTGATGGTACATAACGTTATACGTTAGAAGCTATTATTATATGACGTTATACGTTGTAAGGTGATGGTACATAACGTTTTACGTTCGAAGCTATTATTATATGACGTTATACCTTATAAGGTAATACTATATAACATTATTCGTTATAAGGCAATAATATATAACGTTGTACGTTATAAGTTAATATTATACAACGTTATACCATAGGAGCTATTACTATGTAACATTATACCATAGGAGGTATTACTATGTAACGTTATACGTAGGAAGCTATTACTATATGACGTTATACGTTGTAAGGTGATGGTACATAACGTTTTACGTTCGAAGCTATTATTATATGACGTTATACCTTATAAGGTAATACTATATAACGTTATACGTTAGAAGCTATTACTATGTAACTTTATACGTTGGAAGCAATGACTATATGGTGTTATAAGTTAGAAGCTATTACTCTATGACGTTATACGTTATAAGGTATTATTATATAACGTTATACGTTAGAAGCTATTGCTCTATGACGTTATACGTTATAAGGTAATACTATATAACGTTATACGTTAGAAGCTAATACTATATGACGTTATACGTCATAAGGTAACACTATATAACGTTATACGTTAGAAGCTATGACTATATGACGTTATACCTTATAAGGTAATACTATATAACGTTATACGTTGGAAGCTATTACTCTATGACGTTATACGTTATGCGGTAATACTATTTAACGTTATACGCTAGAAGCTATTACTATATGACGTTATACGTTATAAGGTAATACTATATAACGTTATACGTTAAAAGCTATGACTATATGACGTTATACCTTATAAGGTAATACTATATAACGTTATACGTTAGAAGCTATTACTCTATGACGTTATACGTTATACGGTAATACTATATAACGTTATACGTTAGAAGCTATTACTATATGACGTTGTACGTTATAAGGTAATACTAGATAACGTTATACGTTATAAGGTAATACTATATAACGTTGTACGTTAGGAGCCATTACTATGTGACGTTATACGTTATAAGGTAGTACTATATAATGTTATACGTCAGAAGCTATTACTATATGACGTTATACGTTATAAGGTAATACTAGATAACGTTATACGTTATAAGGCAATCCTATATAACGCTGTACGTTATAAGGTAATACTAGATAACGTTATACGTTATAAGGTAATACTATATAACGTTGTACGTTATAAGGTAATACTATATGACGTTATACGTTATAAGGTATTACTATATAACGTTATACCTTATAAGGTAATACTATTTAACGTTATATGTAGGAAGCTATTACTATATGACGTTATACGTTATAAGGTAATAGTACATAACATTATACGTTATAAGGTAATAATATATAACGTTATACGTTAGAAGCTATTACTATGTGACTTTATACGTTAAAAGCTATGACTATATGACGTTATACATTATAAGGTAATACTATATAACGTTATACGTTAGAAGCTATTACTCTATGACGTTGTACGTTATACGGTAATACTATATAACGTTAAACGTTAGAAGCTATTACTCTATGACGTTATACGTTATAAGGTAATACTATATAACGTTTTACGTTAGAAGCTATTACTCTATGACATTATACGTTATAAGGTAATACTATTTAACGTTATACGTTGGAAGCTATTACTATATGACGTTATACGTTATAAGGTAATAGTACATAACGTTATACGTTATAAGGTAATACTACATAACATTATTCGTTATAGGGTAATAATATATAACGTTGTACGTTATAAGTTAATATTATACAACGTTATACCATAGGAGGTATTACTATGTAACGTTAAACGTTAGAAGCTATTACTCTATGACGTTATACTTTATAAGGTAATACTACATAACATTATACGTTATAAGGTAATAATATATAACGTTGTACGTTATAGGTTAATATTATACAACGTTATACCATAGGAGGTATTACTATGTAACGTTGTGACATAGGAGGTATTACTATGTAACGTTATACGTTGGAAGCTATTACTATATGACGTTATACGTTGTATGGTAATGGTACATAACGTTATACGTTAGAAGCTATTACTATATGACGTTATACCTTATAAGGTAATACTATATAACATTACACGTTAGAAGCTATTACAATGTAACTTTATACGTTGGAAGATATTACTATATGACGTTATACGTTAGAAGCTATTACTCTATGACGTTATACCTTATAAGGTAATACTATATAGCGTTATACATTAGAAGCTATTACTATGTGACGTTATACCTTGTAAGGTAAGACTATATGACGATATACGTTGTAAGGTAATGGTACATAACGTTATACGTTAGAAGCTATTACTATATGACGTTATACCTTATAAGGTAATACTATATAGCGTTATACGTTAGAAGCTATTACTATGTGGCGCTATACCTTATAAGCTAGTACTATATAATGTTATACGTCAGAAGCCATTACTATATAACGTTATACCTTATAAGGTAATACTATTTAACGTTATACGTAGGAAGCTATTACGACATGGCGTTATACCTTATAAGGTAGTACTACATAACTTTATTCGTTATAAGGTAATCAAATATAACGTTATACGATATAAGGTAATACTATATAACATTATACGTCAGAAGCTATTACTATATGACGTTATACGTTATAAGGTAATAGTACATAACGTTATACGTTATAAGGTAATACTACATAACATTATACGTTATAAGGTAATAATATATAATGTTGTACGTTATAAGTTAATATTATACAACGTTATACCATAGGAGGTACTACTATGTAACGTTATACCATAGGGGGTATTACTATGTAACGTTATAAGTAGGAAGCTATTACTATATGACGTTATACGTTGTAAGGTAATAGTACATAAGGTTATACGTTAGAAGCTATAACTATATTACGTTATACCTTATAAGGTAATACTATATAACTTTATACGTTAGAAGCTATTACTATATGACGTTATACCTTATATGGTAACACTATATAACGTTATACGATAGAAGCTATTACTATATAACGTTATACCTGATAAGGTAATACTATTTAACGTTATACGTTAGAAGCTATTACTATATGACGTTATACCTTATAAGGTAATACTATATAACGTTATACGTCTGAAGCTATTACTATATGACGTTATACGTTATAAGGTAATACTATATAGCGTTATACGTTAGAAACTATTACTATATGACGATATACCTTATAAGGTAATACTATATAACGTTATACGTCTGAAGCTATTACTATATGACGTTATACGTTATAAGGTAATAGTATATAGCGTTATACGTTATAAGGTAATACTATATAACGTTGTACGTTAGAAGCCATTACTATGTGACGTTATACCTTATAAGGTAGTACTATGCAATGTTATACGTTAGAAGCTATTGCTATATGACGTTATACGTTATAAGATAATACTATATAACATTATACGTTATAAGGTAATACTATATAACGTTGTACGTTATAAGGTAATACTAGATAACGTTATACGTTATAAGGTAATACTATATAACGCTGTACGTTATTAGGTAATAGCTTATAACGTTATACGTTAGAAGGCATTACTATATAACGTTTTACGTTATAAGGTAATACTATATAGCGTTACACGTTAGAAGCTATTACTATATGACGTTATACCTTATCAGGTAATACTATATAACGTTATACCTTTTGAGGTAATACTATTTAACGTTATACGTAGGAAGGTATTACTACATGGCGTTATACCTTATAAGGTAGTGCTACATAACTTTATTCGTTATAAGGTAATCAAATATAACGTTATACGTTATATGGTAATACTATATAGACGTTATACGTTAAAAGGTAATACTATACAACGTTGTACGTTATAAGGTAATAGTAGATAACGTTATACGTTATAATGTAATACTATATAACTTTGTACGTTATTTAGTAATACTATATAACGTTATACGTTATAAGGTATTACTATGTAACGTTATACGTAGGAAGCTATTACTATATGACGTTATACGTTGTAAGGTGATGGTACATAACGTTTTACGTTAGAAGCTATTATTATATGACGTTATACCTTATAAGGTAATACTATATAACGTTATACGTTAGAAGCTATTACTATGTAACTTTATACGTTGGAAGCAATGACTATATGGCGTTATAAGTTAGAAGCTATTACTCTATGACGTTATACGTTATAAGGTAATACTATATAACGTTATACGTTAGAAGCTAATACTATATGACGTTATACGTCATAAGGTAATACTATATAACGTTATACGTTAGAAGCTATGATTATATGACGTTATACCTTATAAGGTAATACTATATAACGTTATACGTTAGAATCTATTACTCTATGACGTTATACGTTATACGGTAATACTATATAACGTTATACGTTAGAAGCTATTACTATATGACGTTGTACGTTATAAGGTAATACTAGATCACGTTATACGTTATAAGGTAATACTATATAACGTTGTACGTTAGAAGCCATTACTATGTGACGTTATACCTTATAAGGCAGTACTATATAATGCTATACGTCAGAAGCTATTACTATATGACGTTATATGTTATAAGGTAATACTATATAACGTTGTACGTTAGAAGCCATTACTATGTGACGTTATACCTTATAAGATAATACTATTTAACGTTATACGTAGGAAGCTATTACTACATGGCGTTATACCTTATAAGGTAGTACTACATAACTTTATTCGTTATAAGGTAATACTACATGACATTATACGTTATAAGGTAATAATATATAACGTTAAACGTTAGAAGCTATTACTCTATGACGTTATACGTTATAAGGTAATACTATATAACGTTATACGTTAAAAGCTATGACTATATGACGTTATACCTTATAAGGTAATACTATATAACGTTATACGTTAGAAGCTATTACTATGTGACTTTATACGTTGGAAGCAATGACTATATGACGTTATAAGTTAGAAGCTATTACTCTATGACGTTATACGTTATAAGGTAATACTATATAACGTTATACGTTCGGAGCTATTACTCTATGACGTTATACGTTATAAGGTAATACTATATAACGTTATACGTTATAAGCTAATACTATATGACGTTATACGTCATAAGGTAATACTATATAACGTTATACGTTAGAAGCTATGACTATATGACGTTGTACGTTATAAGGTAATACTAGATAACGTTATACGTTATAAGGTAATACTATATAACGTTGTACGTTAGAAGCCATTACTATGTGACGTTATACCTTATAAGGTAGTACTATATAATGCTATACGTCAGAAGCTATTACTATATGACGGTATATGTTATAAGGTAATACTATATAACGTTGTACGTTAGAAGCCATTACTATGTGACGTTATATCTTATAAGGTAATACTATTTAACGTTATACGTAGGAAGATATTACTACATGGCGTTATACCTTATAAGGTAGTACTACATAACTTTATTCGTTATAAGGTAATCAAATATAACGTTATACGTTATAAGGTAATACTATATAATATTATACGTCAGAAGCTATTACTATATGACGTTATACGTTATAAGGTAATAGTACATAACTTTATACGTTATAAGGTAATACTACATAACATTATACGTTATAAGGTAATAATATATAACGTTGTACGTTATAAGTTAATATTATACAACGTTATACCATAGGAGGTATTACTATGTAACGTTAAACGTTAAAAGCTATTACTCTATGACGTTATACGTTATAAGGTAATACTATATAACGTTTTACGTTAGCAGCTATTACTCTATGACGTTATACGTTATACGGTAATACTATATAACGTTTTACGTTAGCAGCTATTACTCTATGACGTTATACGTTATACGGTAATACTATATAACGTTAAACGTTAGAAGCTATTACTCTATGACGTTATACGTTATAAGGTAATACTATATAACGCTGTACGTTATTTAGTAATACTATATAACGTTATACGTTATAAGGTAATACTATATAACATTATACGTGAGAAGCTATTACTATATGACGTTATACGTTATAAGGTAATAGTACATAACATTATACGTTATTAGGTAATACTACATAACATTATTCGTTATAAGGTAATAATATATAACGTTGTACGTTATAAGTTAATATTATACAACGTTATACCATAGGAGGTATTACTATGTAACGTTAAACGTTAAAAGCTATTACTCTATGACGTTATACGTTATAAGGTAATACTACATAACATTATACGTTATAAGGTAATAATATATAACGTTGTACGTTATAGGTTAATATTATACAACGTTATACCATAGGAGGTATTACTATGTAACGTTGTGACATAGGAGGTATTACTATGTAACGTTATACGTAGGAAGCTATTACTATATGACGTTATACGTTGTAAGGTGATGGTACATAACGTTAAACGTTAGAAGCTATTACTCTATGACGTTATACGTTATACGGTAATACTATATAACGTTATACGTTAGAAGCTATTACTCTATGACATTATACGTTATAAGGTAATACTATTTAACGTTATACGTTAGAAGCTATTACTATATGACGTTATACGTTATAAGGTAATACTATATAACGTTATACGTTAAAAGCTATGACTATATGACGTTATACCTTATAAGGTAATACTATATAACGTTATACGTTAGAAGCTATTACTCTATGAAGTTATACGTTATACGGTAATACTATATAACGTTATACGTTAGAAGCTATTACTATATGACGTACGTTATAAGGTAATACTAGATAACGTTATACGTTATAAGGTAATACTATATAACGTTGTACGTTATTAGGTAATAGCTTATAACGTTATACGTTAGAAGGTGTTACTATATAACGTTATACCTTATAAGGTAATACTATTTAACGTTATACGTAGGAAGGTATTACTACATGGCGTTATACCTTATAAGGTAGTGCTGCATAACTTTATTCGTTATAAGGTAATCAAATATAACGTTATACGTTATGAGGTAATACTATATAACGTTATACGTCAAAAGATAATACTATACAACGTTGTATGTTATAAGGTAATAGTAGATAACGTTATACGTTATACGGTAATACTATATAACATTGTACGTTATTTAGTAATACTATATAACGTTATACGTTATAAGGTAATACTATATAACATTATACGTGAGAAGCTATTACTATATGACGTTATACGTTATAAGGTAATACTATTTAACGTTATACGTAGGAAGCTATTACTACATGGCGTTATACCTTATAAGGTAGTACTACATAACTTTATTCGTTATAAGGTAATCAAATATAACGTTATACGATATAAGGTAATACTATATAACATTATACGTCAGAAGCTATTACTATATGACGTTATACGTTATAAGGTAATAGTACATAACGTTATACGTTATAAGGTAATACTACATAACATTATACGTTATAAGGTAATAATATATAATGTTGTACGTTATAAGTTAATATTATACAACGTTATACCATAGGAGGTACTACTATGTAACGTTATACCATAGGGGGTATTACTATGTAACGTTATAAGTAGGAAGCTATTACTATATGACGTTATACGTTGTAAGGTAATAGTACATAACGTTATACGTTAGAAGCTATAACTATATTACGTTATACCTTATATGGTAATACTATATAACATTATACGTTAGAAGCTATTACTATACGACGTTATACCTTATATGGTAACACTATATAACGTTATACGATAGAAGCTATTACTATATAACGTTATACCTGCTAAGGTAATACTATTTAACGTTATACGTTAGAAGCTATTACTATATGACGTTATACCTTATACGGTAATACTATATAACGTTATACGTCTGAAGCTATTACTATATGACGTTATACGTTATAAGGTAATACTATATAGCGTTATACGTTAGAAGCTATAACTATATTACGTTATACCTTATAAGGTAATACTATATAACGTTATACTTTAGAAGCTATTACTATATGACGTTATACCTTATAAGGTAATACTATATAACGTTATACGTCTGAAGCTATTACTATATGACGTTATACGTTATAAGGTAATAGTATATAGCGTTATAGGTTATAAGGTAATACTATGTAACGTTGTACGTTAGAAGCCATTACTATGTGACGTTATACCTTATAAGGTAGTACTATGCAATGTTATACGTTAGAAGCTATTGCTATATGACATTATACGTTATAAGATAATACTATATAAAATTATACGTTATAAGGTAATACTATATAACGTTGTACGTTATAAGGTAATACTAGATAACGTTATACGTTATAAGGTAATACTATATAACGCTGTACGTTATTAGGTAATAGCTTATAACGTTATACGTTAGAAGGCATTACTACATAACGTTTTACGTTATAAGGTAATACTATATAGCGTTACACGTTAGAAGCTATTACTATATGACGTTATACCTTATCAGGTAGTACTATATAACGTTATACGTTATAAGGTAATACTATATAACGTTGTACGTTATAAGGTAATACTAGATAACGTTATACGTTATAAGGTAATACTATATAACGCTGTACGTTATTAGGTAATAGCTTATAACGTTATACGTTAGAAGGTATTACTATATAACGTTATACCTTATAAGGTAATACTATTTAACGTTATACGTAGGAAGCTATTACTGCATGGCGTTATACCTTATAAGGTAGTACTACATAACTTTATTCGTTATAAGGTAATCAAATATAACGTTATACGTTATAAGGTAATACTATATAACGTTATACGTTAAAAGGTAATACTATATAACGTTGTACGTTATAAGGTAGTAGTAGATAACGTTATGAGTTATAAGGAAATACTATCTAACTTTGTACGTTATTTAGTAATACTATATAACGTTATAAGTTATAAGGTAATACTATATAACATTATACGTCAGAAGATACTACTATATGACGTTATACGTTATTAGGTAACACTGTATAACGTTATACCTTATTAGGTAATAGCTTATAACGTTATACGTTAGAAGCTATTACTATATGACGTTATACCTTATAAGGTAAGACTATATGACGTTATACGTTGTAAGGTAATGGTACATAACGTTATACGTTAGAAGCTATTACTATATGACGTTATACCTTATAAGGTAATACTATATAACGTTATACGTTAAAAGGTAATACTATACATCGTTGTACGTTATAAGGTAATAGTAGATAACGTTATACGTTATAAGGTAATACTATATAACATTGTACGTTATTTAGTAATACTATATAACGTTATACGTTATAAGGCAATACTACATAACATTATTCGTTATAAGGTAATAATATGTAACGTTGTACGTTATAAGTTAATATTATACAACGTTGTACCATAGAAGGTATTACTATGTAACGTTAAACGTTAGAAGCTATTACGCTATGACGTTATACGTTATAAGGTAATACTATATAACGTTATACGTTAGAAGCTATTACTATATGACGTTATACCTTATAAGGTAATACTATATAACGTTATACGTTAGAAGCTATTACTATATGACGTTATACCTTATAAGGTAATACTATATAACGTTATACGTTAGAAGCTATTACTATATGACGTTATACCTTATAAGGTAATACTATGTAACGTTATACGTTGGAAGCTATTACTATATGAGGTTATACGTTGTAAGGTAATGGTACATAACGTTATACGTTAGAAGCTATTACTATATGACGTTATACCTTATAAGGTAATACTATATAACATTATACGTTAGAAGCTATTACTATGTAACTTTATACGTTGGAAGCTATTACTATATGACGTTATACGTTAGAAGCTATTACTATGTGACGTTATACCTTGTAAGGTAAGACTATATGACGATATACGTTGTAAGCTAATGGTACATAACGTTATACGTTAGAAGCTATTACTATATGACGTTATACCTTATAAGGTAATACTATATAACATTATACGTTAGAAGCTATTACTATGTAACTTTATACGTTGGAAGCTATTACTATATGACGTTGTATGTTATACGGTAATACTATATAACGTTAAACGTTAGAAGCTATTACTCTATGACATTATACGTTATAAGATAATACTATATAACGTTATACGTTATAAGCTAATACTATATGACGTTATACGTCATAAGGTAATACTATATAACGTTATATGTTAGAAGCTATGACTATATGACGTTATACCTTATAAGGTAATACTATATAACGTTATACGTTAGAATCTATTACTCTATGACGTTATACGTTATACGGTAATACTATATAACGTTATACGTTAGAAGCTATTACTATATGACGTTGTACGTTATAAGGTAATACTAGATAACGTTATACGTTATAAGGTAGTACTATATAATGCTATACGTCAGAAGCTATTACTATATGACGTTATACGTTATAAGGTAATACTATATAACGTTGTACGTTAGAAGCCATTACTATGTGACGTTATACCTTATAAGGTAATACTATTTAACGTTATACGTAGGACGCTATTACTACATGGCGTTATGCCTTATAAGGTAGTACTACATAACTTTATTCGTTATAAGGTAATCAAATATAACGTTATACGTTATAAGGTAATACTATATAACATTATACGTCAGAAGCTATTACTATATGACGTTATACGTTATAAGATAATAGTACATAACGTTATACGTTATAAGGTAATACTACATAACATTATACGTTATAAGGTAATAATATATAACGTTATACGTTAGAAGCTATTACTATGTTACTTTATACGTTGGAAGCTATTACTATATGACGTTATACGTTATAAGGTAATACTATATAACGTTATACGTTAGAAGCTATTACTCTATGACGTTATACGTTATACGGTAATACTATATAACGTTAAACGTTAGAAGCTGTTACTCTATGACCTTATACGTTATAAGGTAATACTATATAACGTTATACGTTAGAAGCTATTACTCTATGACATTATACGTTATAAGGTAATACTGTTTAACGTTATACCTTAGAAGCTATTACTATATGACGTTATACGTTATAAGGTAATACTATATAACGTTATACGTTAAAAGCTATGACTATATGACGTACGTTATAAGGTAATACTAGATAACGTTATACGTTAGAAGCTATTACTCTATGACATTATACGTTATAAGGTAATACTGTTTAACGTTATACGTTAGAAGCTATTACTATATGACGTACGTTATAAGGTAATACTAGATAACGTTATACGTTATAAGGTAATACTATATAACGTTGTACGTTATTAGGTAATAGCTTATAACGTTATACGTTAGAAGGTATTACTATATAACGTTATACCTTATAAGGTAATACTATTTAACGTTATACATAGGAAGGTATTACTACATGGCGTTATACCTTATAAGGTAGTGCTGCATAACTTTATTCGTTATAAGGTAATCAAATATAACGTTATACGTTATGAGGTAATACTATATAACGTTATACGTTAAAAGATAATACTATACAACGTTGTGTGTTATAAGGTAATAGTAGATAACGTTATACGTTATAAGGTAATACTATATAACATTGTACGTTATTTAGTAGTACTATATAACGTTATACGTTATAAGGTAATACTATATAACATTATACGTGAGAAGCTATTACTATATGACGTTATACGTTATAAGGTAATAGTACATAACATTATACGTTATAAGGTAATACTACATAACATTATTCGTTATAAGGTAATAATATATAACGTTGTACGTTATAAGTTAATATTATACAACGTTATACCATAGGAGGTATTACTATGTAACGCTAAACGTTAGAAGCTATTACTCTATGACGTTATACGTTATAAGGTAATACTACATAACATTATACGTTATAAGGTAATAATATATAACGTTGTACGTTATAGGTTAATATTATACAACGTTATACCATAGGAGGTATTACTATGTAACGTTGTGACATAGGAGGTATTACTATGTAACGTTATACGTTGGAAGCTATTACTATATGACGTTATACGTTGTATGGTAATGGTACATAACGTTATACGTTAGAAGCTATTACTATATGACGTTATACCTTATAAGGTAATACTATATAACATTATACGTTAGAAGCTATTACAATGTAACTTTATACGTTGGAAGCTATTACTATATGACGTTATACGTTAGAAGCTATTACTCTATGACGTTATACCTTATAAGGTAATACTATATAGCGTTATACGTTAGAAGCTATTACTATGTGACGTTATACCTTGTAAGGTAAGACTATACGACGATATACGTTGTAAGGTAATGGTACATAACGTTATACGTTAGAAGCTATTACTATATGAAGTTATACCTTATAAGGTAATACTATATAGCGTTATACGTTAGAAGCTATTACTATGTGGCGCTATACCTTATAAGCTAGTACTATATAATGTTATACGTCAGAAGCCATTACTATATAACGTTATACCTTATAAGGTAATACTATTTAACGTTATACGTAGGAAGCTATTACTACATGGCGTTATACCTTATAAGGTAGTACTACATAACTTTATTCGTTATAAGGTAAACAAATATAACGTTATACGATATAAGGTAATACTATATAACATTATACGTCAGAAGCTATTACTATATGACGTTATACGTTATAAGGTAATAGTACATAACGTTATACGTTATAAGGTAATACTACATAACATTATACGTTATAAGGTAATAATATATAATGTTGTACGTTATAAGTTAATATTATACAACGTTATACCATAGGAGGTACTACTATGTAACGTTATACCATAGGAGGTATTACTATGTAACGTTATACGTAGGAAGCTATTACTATATGACGTTATACGTTGTAAGGTGATGATACATAACGTTATACGTTAGAAGCTATTACTATGTAACTTTATACGTTGGAAGCAATGACTATATGACGTTATAAGTTAGAAGCTATTACTCTATGACGTTATACGTTATAAGGTAATACTATATAACGTTATACGTTCGGCGCTATTACTCTATGACGTTATACGTTATAAGGTAATACTATATAACGTTATACGTTATAAGCTAATACTATATGACGTTATACGTCATAAGGTAATACTATATAACGTTATACGTTAGAAGCTATGACTATATGACGTTGTACGTTATAAGGTAATACTAGATAACGTTATACGTTATAAGGTAATACTATATAACGTTGTACGTTAGAAGCCATTACTATGTGACGTTATACCTTATAAGGTAATACTATTTAACGTTATACGTATGAAGGTATTACTACATGGCGTTATACCTTATAAGGTAGTGCTGCATAACTTTATTCGTTATAAGGTAATCAAATATAACGTTATACGTTATGAGGTAATACTATATAACGTTATACGTTAAAAGATAATACTATACAACGTTGTATGTTATAAGGTAATAGTAGATAACGTTATACGTTATAAGGTAATACTATATAACATTGTACGTTATTTAGTAATACTATATAACGTTATACGTTATAAGGTAATACTATATAACATTATACGTGAGAAGCTATTACTATATGACGTTATACGTTATAAGGTAATAGTACATAACATTATACGTTATAAGGTAATACTACATAACATTATTCGTTATAAGGTAATAATATATAACGTTGTACGTTATAAGTTAATATTATACAACGTTATAACATAGGAGGTATTACTATGTAACGTTAAACGTTAGAAGCTATTACTCTATGACGTTATACGTTATAAGGTAATACTACATAACATTATACGTTATAAGGTAATAATATATAACGTTGTACGTTATAGGTTAATATTATACAACGTTATACCATAGGAGGTATTACTATGTAACGTTGTGACATAGGAGGTATTACTATGTAACGTTATACGTAGGAAGCTATTACTATATGACGTTATACGTTGTAAGGTGATGGTACATAACGTTAAACGTTAGAAGCTATTACTCTATGACGTTATACGTTATACGGTAATACTATATAACGTTATACGTTAGAAGCTATTACTCTATGACATTATACGTTATAAGGTAATACTATTTAACGTTATACGTTAGAAGCTATTACTATATGACGTTATACGTTATAAGGTAATACTATATAACGTTATACGTTAAAAGCTATGACTATATGACGTTATACCTTATAAGGTAATACTATATAACGTTATACGTTAGAAGCTATTACTCTATGAAGTTATACGTTATACGGTAATACTATATAACGTTATACGTTAGAAGCTATTACTATATGACGTACGTTATAAGGTAATACTAGATAACGTTATACGTTATAAGGTAATACTATATAACGTTGTACGTTATTAGGTAATAGCTTATAACGTTATACGTTAGAAGGTATTACTATATAACGTTATACCTTATAAGGTAATACTATTTAACGTTATACGTAGGAAGGTATTACTACATGGCGTTATACCTTATAAGGTAGTGCTGCATAACTTTATTCGTTATAAGGTAATCAAATATAACGTTATACGTTATGAGGTAATACTATATAACGTTATACGTTAAAAGATAATACTATACAACGTTGTATGTTATAAGGTAATAGTAGATAACGTTATACGTTATACGGTAATACTATATAACATTGTACGTTATTTAGTAATACTATATAACGTTATACGTTATAAGGTAATACTATATAACATTATACGTGAGAAGCTATTACTATATGACGTTATACGTTATAAGGTAATACTATTTAACGTTATACGTAGGAAGCTATTACTACATGGCGTTATACCTTATAAGGTAGTACTACATAACTTTATTCGTTATAAGGTAATCAAATATAACGTTATACGATATAAGGTAATACTATATAACATTATACGTCAGAAGCTATTACTATATGACGTTATACGTTATAAGGTAATAGTACATAACGTTATACGTTATAAGGTAATACTACATAACATTATACGTTATAAGGTAATAATATATAATGTTGTACGTTATAAGTTAATATTATACAACGTTATACCATAGGAGGTACTACTATGTAACGTTATACCATAGGGGGTATTACTATGTAACGTTATAAGTAGGAAGCTATTACTATATGACGTTATACGTTGTAAGGTAATAGTACATAACGTTATACGTTGGAAGCTATAACTATATTACGTTATACCTTATATGGTAATACTATATAACATTATACGTTAGAAGCTATTACTATACGACGTTATACCTTATATGGTAACACTATATAACGTTATACGATAGAAGCTATTACTATATAACGTTATACCTGCTAAGGTAATACTATTTAACGTTATACGTTAGAAGCTATTACTATATGACGTTATACCTTATACGGTAATACTATATAACGTTATACGTCTGAAGCTATTACTATATGACGTTATACGTTATAAGGTAATACTATATAGCGTTATACGTTAGAAGCTATAACTATATTACGTTATACCTTATAAGGTAATACTATATAACGTTATACTTTAGAAGCTATTACTATATGACGTTATACCTTATAAGGTAATACTATATAACGTTATACGTCTGAAGCTATTACTATATGACGTTATACGTTATAAGGTAATAGTATATAGCGTTATAGGTTATAAGGTAATACTATGTAACGTTGTACGTTAGAAGCCATTACTATGTGACGTTATACCTTATAAGGTAGTACTATGCAATGTTATACGTTAGAAGCTATTGCTATATGACATTATACGTTATAAGATAATACTATATAAAATTATACGTTATAAGGTAATACTATATAACGTTGTACGTTATAAGGTAATACTAGATAACGTTATACGTTATAAGGTAATACTATATAACGCTGTACGTTATTAGGTAATAGCTTATAACGTTATACGTTAGAAGGCATTACTATATAACGTTTTACGTTATAAGGTAATACTATATAGCGTTACACGTTAGAAGCTATTACTATATGACGTTATACCTTATCAGGTAGTACTATATAACGTTATACGTTATAAGGTAATACTATATAACGTTGTACGTTATAAGGTAATACTAGATAACGTTATACGTTATAAGGTAATACTATATAACGCTGTACGTTATTAGGTAATAGCTTATAACGTTATACGTTAGAAGGTATTACTATATAACGTTATACCTTATAAGGTAATACTATTTAACGTTATACGTAGGAAGCTATTACTGCATGGCGTTATACCTTATAAGGTAGTACTACATAACTTTATTCGTTATAAGGTAATCAAATATAACGTTATACGTTATAAGGTAATACTGTATAACGTTATACGTTAAAAGGTAATACTATATAACGTTGTACGTTATAAGGTAGTAGTAGATAACGTTATGAGTTATAAGGAAATACTATCTAACTTTGTACGTTATTTAGTAATACTATATAACGTTATAAGTTATAAGGTAATACTATATAACAATATACGTCAGAAGATACTACTATATGACGTTATACGTTATTAGGTAACACTGTATAACGTTATACCTTATTAGGTAATAGCTTATAACGTTATACGTTAGAAGCTATTACTATATGACGTTATACCTTATAAGGTAAGACTATATGACGTTATACGTTGTAAGGTAATGGTACATAACGTTATACGTTAGAAGCTATTACTATATGACGTTATACCTTATAAGGTAATACTATATAACGTTATACGTTAAAAGGTAATACTATACATCGTTGTACGTTATAAGGTAATAGTAGATAACGTTATACGTTATAAGGTAATACTATATAACATTGTACGTTATTTAGTAATACTATATAACGTTATACGTTATAAGGTAATACTACATAACATTATTCGTTATAAGGTAATAATATGTAACGTTGTACGTTATAAGTTAATATTATACAACGTTGTACCATAGAAGGTATTACTATGTAACGTTAAACGTTAGAAGCTATTACGCTATGACGTTATACGTTATAAGGTAATACTATATAACGTTATACGTTAGAAGCTATTACTATATGACGTTATACCTTATAAGGTAATACTATATAACGTTATACGTTAGAAGCTATTACTATATGACGTTATACCTTATAAGGTAATACTATATAACGTTATACGTTAGAAGCTATTACTATATGACGTTATACCTTATAAGGTAATACTATGTAACGTTATACGTTGGAAGCTATTACTATATGAGGTTATACGTTGTAAGGTAATGGTACATAACGTTATACGTTAGAAGCTATTACTATATGACGTTATACCTTATAAGGTAATACTATATAACATTATACGTTAGAAGCTATTACTATGTAACTTTATACGTTGGAAGCTATTACTATATGACGTTATACGTTAGAAGCTATTACTATGTGACGTTATACCTTGTAAGGTAAGACTATATGACGATATACGTTGTAAGCTAATGGTACATAACGTTATACGTTAGAAGCTATTACTATATGACGTTATACCTTATAAGGTAATACTATATAACATTATACGTTAGAAGCTATTACTATGTAACTTTATACGTTGGAAGCTATTACTATATGACGTTGTACGTTATACGGTAATACTATATAGCGTTAAACGTTAGAAGCTATTACTCTATGACGTTATACGTTATAAGGTAATACTATATAACGTTATACGTTAGAAGCTATTACTCTATGACATTATACGTTATAAGATAATACTATATAACGTTATACGTTATAAGCTAATACTATATGACGTTATACGTCATAAGGTAATACTATATAACGTTATATGTTAGAAGCTATGACTATATGACGTTATACCTTATAAGGTAATACTATATAACGTTATACGTTAGAATCTATTACTCTATGACGTTATACGTTATACGGTAATACTATATAACGTTATACGTTAGAAGCTATTACTATATGACGTTGTACGTTATAAGGTAATACTAGATAACGTTATACGTTATAAGGTAGTACTATATAATGCTATACGTCAGAAGCTATTACTATATGACGTTATACGTTATAAGGTAATACTATATAACGTTGTACGTTAGAAGCCATTACTATGTGACGTTATACCTTATAAGGTAATACTATTTAACGTTATACGTAGGACGCTATTACTACATGGCGTTATGCCTTATAAGGTAGTACTACATAACTTTATTCGTTATAAGGTAATCAAATATAACGTTATACGTTATAAGGTAATACTATATAACATTATACGTCAGAAGCTATTACTATATGACGTTATACGTTATAAGATAATAGTACATAACGTTATACGTTATAAGGTAATACTACATAACATTATACGTTATAAGGTAATAATATATAACGTTATACGTTAGAAGCTATTACTATGTTACTTTATACGTTGGAAGCTATTACTATATGACGTTATACGTTATAAGGTAATACTATATAACGTTATACGTTAGAAGCTATTACTCTATGACGTTATACGTTATACGGTAATACTATATAACGTTAAACGTTAGAAGCTGTTACTCTATGACCTTATACGTTATAAGGTAATACTATATAACGTTATACGTTAGAAGCTATTACTCTATGACATTATACGTTATAAGGTAATACTGTTTAACGTTATACCTTAGAAGCTATTACTATATGACGTTATACGTTATAAGGTAATACTATATAACGTTATACGTTAAAAGCTATGACTATATGACGTACGTTATAAGGTAATACTAGATAACGTTATACGTTAGAAGCTATTACTCTATGACATTATACGTTATAAGGTAATACTGTTTAACGTTATACGTTAGAGGCTATTACTATATGACGTACGTTATAAGGTAATACTAGATAACGTTATACGTTATAAGGTAATACTATATAACGTTGTACGTTATTAGGTAATAGCTTATAACGTTATACGTTAGAAGGTATTACTATATAACGTTATACCTTATAAGGTAATACTATTTAACGTTATACATAGGAAGGTATTACTACATGGCGTTATACCTTATAAGGTAGTGCTGCATAACTTTATTCGTTATAAGGTAATCAAATATAACGTTATACGTTATGAGGTAATACTATATAACGTTATACGTTAAAAGATAATACTATACAACGTTGTGTGTTATAAGGTAATAGTAGATAACGTTATACGTTATAAGGTAATACTATATAACATTGTACGTTATTTAGTAATACTATATAACGTTATACGTTATAAGGTAATACTATATAACATTATACGTGAGAAGCTATTACTATATGACGTTATACGTTATAAGGAAATAGTACATAACGTTATACGTTATAAGGTAATACTACATAACATTATTCGTTATAAGGTAATAATATATAACGTTGTACGTTATAAGTTAATATTATACAACGTTATACCATAGGAGGTATTACTATGTAACGTTAAACGTTAGAAGCTATTACTCTATGACGTTATACGTTATAAGGTAATACTACATAACATTATACGTTATAAGGTAATAATATATAACGTTGTACGTTATAGGTTAATATTATACAACGTTATACCATAGGAGGTATTACTATGTAACGTTGTGACATAGGAGGTATTACTATGTAACGTTATACGTTGGAAGCTATTACTATATGACGTTATACGTTGTATGGTAATGGTACATAACGTTATACGTTAGAAGCTATTACTATATGACGTTATACCTTATAAGGTAATACTATATAACATTATACGTTAGAAGCTATTACAATGTAACTTTATACGTTGGAAGCTATTACTATATGACGTTATACGTTAGAAGCTATTACTCTATGACGTTATACCTTATAAGGTAATACTATATAGCGTTATACGTTAGAAGCTATTACTATGTGACGTTATACCTTGTAAGGTAAGACTATACGACGATATACGTTGTAAGGTAATGGTACATAACGTTATACGTTAGAAGCTATTACTATATGAAGTTATACCTTATAAGGTAATACTATATAGCGTTATACGTTAGAAGCTATTACTATGTGGCGCTATACCTTATAAGCTAGTACTATATAATGTTATACGTCAGAAGCCATTACTATATAACGTTATACCTTATAAGGTAATACTATTTAACGTTATACGTAGGAAGCTATTACTACATGGCGTTATACCTTATAAGGTAGTACTACATAACTTTATTCGTTATAAGGTAAACAAATATAACGTTATACGATATAAGGTAATACTATATAACATTATACGTCAGAAGCTATTACTATATGACGTTATACGTTATAAGGTAATAGTACATAACGTTATACGTTATAAGGTAATACTACATAACATTATACGTTATAAGGTAATAATATATAATGTTGTACGTTATAAGTTAATATTATACAACGTTATACCATAGGAGGTACTACTATGTAACGTTATACCATAGGAGGTATTACTATGTAACGTTATACGTAGGAAGCTATTACTATATGACGTTATACGTTGTAAGGTGATGATACATAACGTTATACGTTAGAAGCTATTACTATGTAACTTTATACGTTGGAAGCAATGACTATATGACGTTATAAGTTAGAAGCTATTACTCTATGACGTTATACGTTGTAAGGTAATACTATATAACGTTATACGTTAGAAGCTATTACTCTATGACGTTATACGTTATAAGGTAATACTATATAACGTTATACGTTATATGCTAATACTATATGACGTTATACGTCATAAGGTAATACTATATAACGTTATACGTTAGAAGCTATGACTATATGACGTTATACCTTATAAGGTAATACTATATAACGTTATACGTTAGAATCTATTACTCTATGACGTTATACGTTATACGGTAATACTATATAACGTTATACTTTAGAAGCTATTACTATATGACGTTGTACGTTATAAGGTAATACTAGATAACGTTATACGTTATAAGGTAATAGTACATAACGTTATACGTTATAAGGTAATACTACATAACATTATACGTTATAAGGTAATAATATATAATGTTGTACGTTATAAGTTAATATTATACAACGTTATACCATAGGAGGTACTACTATGTAACGTTATACCATAGGAGGTATTACTATGTAACGTTATACGTAGGAAGCTATTACTATATGACGTTATACGTTGTAAGGTGATGGTACATAACGTTATACGTTAGAAGCTATTATTATATGACGTTATACCTTATAAGGTAATACTATATAACGTTATACGTTAGAAGCTATTACTATGTAACTTTATACGTTGGAAGCTATGACTATATGACGTTATACCTTATAAGGTAATACTATATAACGTTATACGTTAGAATCTATTACTCTATGACGTTATACGTTATACGGTAATACTATATAACGTTATACGTTAGAAGCTATTACTATATGACGTTGTACGTTATAAGGTAATACTAGATAACGTTATACGTTATAAGGTAATACTATATAACGTTGTACGTTAGAAGCCATTACTATGTGACGTTATACCTTATAAGGTAGTACTATATAATGCTATACGTCAGAAGCTATTACTATATGACGTTATACGTTATAAGGTAATACTATATAACGTTGTACGTTAGAAGCCATTACTATGTGACGTTATACCTTATAAGGTAATACTATTTAACGTTATACGTAGGAAGCTATTACTACATGGCGTTATGCCTTATAAGGTAGTACTACATAACTTTATTCGTTATAAGGTAATCAAATATAACGTTATACGTTATAAGGTAATACTATATAACATTATACGTTAGAAGCTATTACTCTATGACGTTATACGTTATACGGTAATACTATATAACGTTATACGTTAGAAGCTATTACTATGTGACTTTATACGTTGGAAGCTATTACTATATGACGGTATACGTTATAAGGTAATACTATATAACGTTATACGTTAGAAGCTATTACTCTATGACGTTATACGTTATATGGTAATACTATATAACGTTAAACGTTAGAAGCTATTACTCTATGACCTTATACGTTATAAGGTAATACTATATAACGTTATACGTTAGAAGCTATTACTCTATGACATTATACGTTATAAGGTAATACTATTTAACGTTATACGT
Organism: Bombus dahlbomii; assembly: GCA_037178635.1. Classification (NCBI taxonomy): domain Eukaryota; kingdom Metazoa; phylum Arthropoda; class Insecta; order Hymenoptera; family Apidae; genus Bombus; species Bombus dahlbomii. The sequence goes on from CM074106.1 coordinate 18,230,412, forward strand.
TAGAAGCTATTACTATATGACGTTATACGTTATAAGGTAATACTATATAACGTTATACGTTAAAAGCTATGACTATATGACGTTATACCTTATAAGGTAATACTATATAACGTTATACGTTAGAAGCTATTACTCTATGACGTTATACGTTATACGGTAATACTATATAACGTTATACGTTAGAAGCTATTACTATATGACGTACGTTATTAGGTAATACTAGATAACGTTATACGTTATAATGTAATACTATATAACTTTGTACGTTATTTAGTAATACTATATAACGTTATACGTTATAAGGTAATACTATATAACATTATACGTGAGAAGCTACTGCTATATGACGTTATACGTTATAAGGTAATAGTACAAAACGTTATACGTTATAAGGTAATACTACATAACATTATTCGTTATAAGGTAATAATATATAACGTTGTACGTTATAAGTTAATATTATACAACGTTATACCATAGGAGGTATTGCTATGTAACGTTATACGTTGGAAGCTATTACTATATGACGTTATACATTGTAAGGTAATGGTACATAACGTTATACGTTAGAAGCTATTACTATATGACGTTATACCTTATGAGGTAATAGTACATAACGTTATACGTTATAAGGTAATACTACATAACATTATTCGTTATAAGGTAATAATATATAACGTTGTACGTTATAAGTTAATATTATACAACGTTATACCATAGGAGGTATTACTATGTAACGTTAAACGTTAGAAGCTATTACTCTATGACGTTATACGTTATAAATTAATACTACATAACATTATACGTTATAAGGTAATAATATATAACGTTGTACGTTATAGGTTAATATTATACAACGTTATACCATAGGAGGTATTACTATGTAACGTTGTGTCATAGGAGGTATTACTATGTAACGTTATAGGTTGGAAGCTATTACTATATGACGTTATACGTTGTATGGTAATGGTACATAACGTTATACGTTAGAAGCTATTACTATATGACGTTATACCTTATAAGGTAATACTATATAACATTATACGTTAGAAGCTATTACTATGTAACTTTATACGTTGGAAGCTATTACTATATGATGTTATACGTTAGAAGTTATTACTCTATGACGTTATACCTTATAAGGTAATACTATATAGCGTTATACGTTAGAAGCTATTACTATGTGACGTTATACCCTGTAAGGTAAGACTATATGACGATATACGTTGTAACGTAATGGTACATAACGTTATACGTTAGAAGCTATTACTATATGACGTTATACCTTATAAGGTAATACTATATAGCGTTATACGTTAGAAGCTATTACTATGTGACGCTATACCTTATAAGCTAGTACTATATAACGTTATACGTCAGAAGCCATTACTATATAACGTTATACCTTATAAGATAATACTATTTAACGTTATACGTAGGAAGCTATTACTACATGGCGTTATACCTTATAAGGTAGTACTACATAACTTTATTCGTTATAAGATAATCAAATATAACGTTATACGATATAAGGTAATACTATATAATATTATACGTCAGAAGCTATTACTATATGACGTTATACGTTATAAGGTAATAGTACATAACGTTATACGTTATAAGGTAATACTACATAACATTATACGTTATAAGGTAATAATATATAATGTTGTACGTTATAAGTTAATATTATACAACGTTATACCATAGGAGGTACTACTATGTAACGTTATACCATAGGAGGTATTACTATGTAACGTTATAAGTAGGAAGCTATTACTATATGACGTTATACGTTGTAAGGTAATAGTACATAACGTTATACGTTAGAAGCTATAACTATATTACGTTATACCTTATAAGGTAATACTATATAACGTTATACGTTAGAAGCTATTACTATATGACGTTATACCTTATAAGGTAATACTATATAACGTTATACGATAGAAGCTATTACTATATAACGTTATACCTGATAAGGTAATACTATTTAACGTTATACGTTAGAAGCTGTTACTATATGACGTTATACCTTATAAGGTAATACCATATAACGTTATACGTCTGAAGCTATTACTATATGACGTTATACGTTATAAGGTAATACTATATAGCGTTATACGTTAGAAGCTATAACTATATTACGTTATACCTTAGAAGGTAATACTATATAACGTTATACGTTAGAAGCTATTACTATATGACGTTATACCTTATAAGGTAATACTATATAACGTTATACGTCTGAAGCTATTACTATATGACGTTATACGTTATAAGGTAATAGTATATAGCGTTATACGTTATAAGGTAATACTATATAACGTTGTACGTTAGAAGCCACTACTATGTGACGTTATACCTTATAAGGTAGTACTATACAATGTTATACGTTAGAAGCTATTGCTATATGACGTTATACGTTATAAGATAATACTATATAACGTTGTACTTTATTAGGTAATAGCTTATAACGTTATACGTTAGAAGGCATTACTATATAACGTTGTACGTTATAAGGTAATACTAGATAACGTTATACGTTATAAGGTAATACTATATAACGCTGTACGTTATTAGGTAATAGCTTATAACGTTATACGTTAGAAGGTATTACTATATAACGTTATACCTTATAAGGTAATACTATTTAACGTTATACGTAGGAAGCTATTACTGCATGGCGTTATACCTTATAAGGTAGTACTACATAACTTTATTCGTTATAAGGTAATCAAATATAACGTTATACGTTATAAGGTAATACTATATAACGTTATACGTTAAAAGCTAATACTATATAACGTTATACGTTAGAAGCTATTACTATATGACGTTATACCTTATAAGGTAATACTATATAACGTTATGCGTCAGAAGCTATTACTATATGACGTTATACGTTGTAAGGTAGTAGTACATAACGTTATACGTTATAAGGTAATACTACATAACATTATACGTTATAAGGTAATAATATATAACGTTGTACGTTATAAGTTAATATTATACAACGTTATACCATAGGAGGTATTACTATGTAACGTTGTGACATAGGAGGTATTGCTATGTAACGTTATACGTTGGAAGCTATTACTATATGACGTTATACGTTGTAAGGTAATGGTACATAACGTTATACGTTAGAAGCTATTACTATATGACGTTATACCTTATGAGGTAATAGTACATAACGTTATACGTTATAAGGTAATACTAGATAACATTATTCGTTATAAGGTAATAATATATAACGTTGTACGTTATAAGTTAATATTATACAACGTTATACCATAGGAGGTATTACTATGTTACGTTAAACGTTAGAAGCTATTACTCTATGACGTTATACGTTATAAGGTAATACTACATAACATTATACGTTAGAAGGTAATAATATATAACGTTGTACGTTATAAGTTAATATTATACAACGTTATACCATAGGAGGTATTACTATGTAACGTTAAACGTCAGAAGCTATTACTATATGACGTTATACGTTATAAGGTAGTAGTAGATAACGTTATACGTTATAAGGTAATACTACATAACATTATTCGTTATAAGGTAATAATATATAACGTTGTACGTTATAAGTTAATATTATACAACGTTATACCATAGGAGGTATTACTATGTAACGTTAAACGTCAGAAGCTATTACTATATGACGTTATACGTTATAAGGTAGTAGTAGATAACGTTATACGTTATAAGGTAATACTACATAACATTATTCGTTATAAGGTAATAATATATAACGTTGTACGTTATAAGTTAATATTATACAACGTTATACCATAGGAGGTATTACTATGTAACGTTAAACGTTAGAAGCTATTACTCTATGACGTTATACGTTATACGGTAATACTATATAATGTTATACGTTAGAAGCTATTACTATATGACGTTGTACGTTATAAGGTAATACTAGATAACGTTATACGTTAGAAGCTATTACTATATGACGTTGTACGTTATAAGGTAATACTAGATAACGTTATACGTTATAAGGTAATACTATATAACGTTGTACGTTAGAAGCCATTACTATGTGACGTTATACCTTATAAGGTAATACTATTTAACGTTATACGTAGGAAGCTATTACTACATGGCGTTATGCCTTATAAGGTAGTACTACATAACTTTATTCGTTATAAGGTAATCAAATATAACGTTATACGTTATAAGGTAATACTATATAACATTATACGTCAGAAGCTATTACTATATGACGTTATACGTTATAAGATAATAGTACATAACGTTATACGTTATAAGGTAATACTACATAACATTATACGTTATAAGGTAATAGCTTATAACGTTATACGTTAGAAGGTATTACTATATAACGTTATACCTTATAAGGTAATACTATTTAACGTTATACGTAGGAAGGTATTACTACATGGCGTTATACCTTATAAGGTAGTGCTGCATAACTTTATTCGTTATAAGGTAATCAAATATAACGTTATACGTTATGAGGTAATACTATATAACGTTATACGTTAAAAGATAATACTATACAACGTTGTATGTTATAAGGTAATAGTAGATAACGTTATACGTTATAAGGTAATGCTATATAACATTGTACGTTATTTAGTAATACTATATAACGTTATACGTTATAAGGTAATACTATATAACATTATACGTGAGAAGCTATTACTATATGACGTTATACGTTATAAGGTAATAGTACATAACGTTATACGTTATAAGGTAATACTACATAACATTATTCGTTATAAGGTAATAATATATAACGTTGTACGTTATAAGTTAATATTATACAACGTTATACCATAGGAGGTATTACTATGTAACGTTATACGTAGGAAGCTATTACTATATGACGTTATACGTTGTAAGGTAATACTCCATAACATTATACGTTATAAGGTAATAATATATAACGTTGTACGTTATAGGTTAACATTATACAACGTTATACCATAGGAGGTATTACTATGTAACGTTGTGACATAGGAGGTATTACTATGTAACGTTATACGTTGGAAGCTATTACTATATGACGTTATACGTTGTATGGTAATGGTACATAACGTTATACGTTAGAAGCTATTACTATATGACGTTATACCTTATAAGGTAATACTATATAACATTATACGTTAGAAGCTATTACAATGTAACTTTATACGTTGGAAGCTATTACTATATGACGTTATATGTTAGAAGCTATTACTCTATGACGTTATACCTTATAAGGTAATACTATATAGCGTTATATGTTAGAAGCTATTACTATGTGACGTTATACCTTGTAAGGTAAGACTATATGACGATATACGTTGTAAGGTAATGGTACATAACGTTATACGTTAGAAGCTATTACTATATGACGTTATACCTTATAAGGTAATACTATATAGCGTTATACGTTAGAAGCTATTACTATGTGGCGCTATACCTTATAAGCTAGTACTATATAATGTTATACGTCAGAAGCCATTACTATATAACGTTATACCTTATAAGGTAATACTATTTAACGTTATACGTAGGAAGCTATTACTACATGGCGTTATACCATATAAGGTAGTACTACATAACTTTATTCGTTATAAGGTAATCAAATATAACGTTATACGATATAAGGTAATACTATATAACATTATACGTCAGAAGCTATTACTATATGACGTTATACGTTATAAGGTAATAGTACATAACGTTATACGTTATAAGGTAATAGTATATAGCGTTATACGTTATAAGGTAATACTATATAACGTTGTACGTTAGAAGCCATTACTATGTGACGTTATACCTTATAAGGTAGTACTATGCAATGTTATACGTTAGAAGCTATTGCTATATGACGTTATACGTTATAAGTTAATACTATATAACGTTATACGTTATAAGGTAATACTATATAACGTTGTACGTTATAAGGTAATACTAGATAACGTTATACGTTATAAGGTAATACTATATAACGCTGTACGTTATTAGGTAATAGCTTATAACGTTATACGTTAGAAGGCATTACTATATAACGTTTTACGTTATAAGGTAATACTATATAGCGTTACACGTTAGAAGCTATTACTATATGACGTTATACCTTATCAGGTAATACTATATAACGTTATACGTTATAAGGTAATACTATATAACGTTGTACGTTATAAGGTAATACTAGATAACGTTATACGTTATAAGGTAATACTATATAACGCTGTAAGTTATTAGGTAATAGCTTATAACGTTATACGTTAGAAGGTATTACTATATAACGTTATACCTTATAAGGTAATACTATTTAACGTTATACGTAGGAAGCTATTACTGCATGGCGTTATACCTTATAAGGTAGTACTACATAACTTTATTCGTTATAAGGTAATCAAATATAAAGTTATACGTTATAAGGTAATACTATATAACGTTATACGTTAAAAGGTAATACTATATAACGTTGTACGTTATAAGGTAGTAGTAGATAACGTTATGCGTTATAAGGAAATACTATCTAACTTTGTACGTTATTTAGTAATACTATATAACGTTATAAGTTATAAGGTAATACTATATAACATTATACGTCAGAAGATACTACTATATGACGTTATACGTTATAAGGTATCACTGTATAACGTTATACCTTATTAGGTAATAGCTTATAACGTTATACGTTAGAAGCTATTACTATATGACGTTATACCTTATAAGGTAATACTATATAACGTTATACGTTAGAAGCTATTACTATATGACGTTATACCTTATAAGGTAATACTATATAACGTTATACGTTAGAAGCTATTACTATATGACGTTATACCTTATAAGGTAATACTATGTAACGTTATACGTTGGAAGCTATTACTATATGACGTTATACGTTGTAAGGTAATGGTACATAACGTTATACGTTAGAAGCTATTACTATATGACGTTATACCTTATAAGGTAATACTATATAACGTTATACGTTAGAAGCTATTACTATATGACGTTATACCTTATAAAGTAATACTATATAGCGTTATACGTTAGAAGCTATTACTATGTGACGCTATACCTTATAAGGTAGTACTATATAATGTTATACGTCAGAAGCCATTACTATATAACGTTATACATTATAAGGAAATACTATTTAACGTTATACGTAGGAAGCTATTACTACATGGCGTTATACCTTATAAGGTAGTACTACATAACTTTATTCGTTATAAGGTAATCAAATATAACGTTATACGATATAAGGTAATACTATATAACATTATACGTCAGAAGCTATTACTATATGACGTTATACCTTATAAGGTAATACTATGTAACGTTATACGTTGGAAGCTATTACTATATGACGTTATACCTTATAAGGTAATACTATATAGCGTTACACGTTAGAAGCTATTACTATGTGACGTTATACCTTGTAAGGTAAGACTATATGACGATATACGTTGTAAGGTAATGGTACATAACGTTATACGTTAGAAGCTATTACTATATGACGTTATACCTTATAAGGTAATACTATATAGCGTTACACGTTAGAAGCTATTACTATGTGACGTTATACCTTGTAAGGTAAGACTATATGACGATATACGTTGTAAGGTAATGGTACATAACGTTATACGTTAGAAGCTATTACTATATGACGTTATACCTTATAAGGTAATACTATATAGCGTTATAGGTTAGAAGCTATTACTATGTGACGCTATACCTTATAAGGTAGTACTATATAATGTTATACGTCAGAAGCCATTACTATATAACGTTATACATTATAAGGTAATACTATTTAACGTTATACATAGGAAGCTATTACTACATGGCGTTATACCTTATAAGGTAGTACTACATAACTTTATTCGTTATACGGTAATAATATATAACATTGTACGTTATAAGTTAATATTATACAACGTTATACCATAGGAGGTATTACTATGTAACGTTAAACGTCAGAAGCTATTACTATATGACGTTATACCTTATAAGGTAATACTATATAACATTATACGTTAGAAGCTATTACTATGTAACTTTATACGTTGGAAGCTATTACTATATGACGTTATACGTTAGAAGCTATTACTCTATGACGTTATACCTTATAAGGTAATACTATATAGCGTTACACGTTAGAAGCTATTACTATGTGACGTTATACCTTGTAAGGTAAGACTATACGACGATATACGTTGTAAGGTAATGGTACATAACGTTATACGTTAGAAGCTATTACTATATGACGTTATACCTTATAAGGTAATACTATATAGCGTTATCCGTTAGAAGCTATTACTATGTGACGCTATACCTTATAAGGTAGTACTATATAATGTTATACGTCAGAAGCCATTACTATATAACGTTATACATTATAAGGAAATACTATTTAACGTTATACGTAGGAAGCTATTACTACATGGCGTTATACCTTATAAGGTAGTACTACATAACTTTATTCGTTATAAGGTAATCAAATATAACGTTATACGTTATGAGGTAATACTATATAACGTTATACGTTAAAAGGTAATACTATACAACGTTGTACGTTATAAGGTAATAGTAGATAACGTTATACGTTATAAGGTAATACTATATAACATTGTACGTTATTTAGTAATACTATATAACGTTATACGTTATAAGGTAATACTACATAACATTATACGTTGGAAGCTATTACTATATGACGTTATACGTTAGAAGCTATTACTCTATGACGTTATACCTTATAAGGTAATACTATATAGCGTTACACGTTAGAAGCTATTACTATGTGACGTTATACCTTGTAAGGTAAGACTATATGACGATATACGTTGTAAGGTAATGGTACATAACGTTATACGTTAGAAGCTATTACTATATGACGTTATACCTTATAAGGTAATACTATATAGCGTTACACGTTAGAAGCTATTACTATGTGACGTTATACCTTGTAAGGTAATACTATATAGCGTTATAGGTTAGAAGCTATTACTATGTGACGCTATACCTTATAAGGTAGTACTATATAATGTTATACGTCAGAAGCCATTACTATATAACGTTATACATTATAAGGTAATACTATTTAACGTTATACGTAGGAAGCTATTACTACATGGCGTTATACCTTATAAGGTAGTACTACATAACTTTATTCGTTATAAGGTAATCAAATTTAACGTTATACTATATAAGGTAATACTATATAACATTATACGTCAGAAGCTATTACTATATGACGTTATACGTTATGAGGTAATAGTACATTACGTTATACGTTATAAGGTAGTACTACATAACATTATACGTTATAAGGTAATCCTATATAACGTTGTACGTTATAAGTTAATACTAGATAACGTTATACGCTATAAGGCAATACTATATAACGTTGTACGTTATTAGGTAATAGCTTATAACGTTATACGTTAGAAGGTATTACTATATAACGTTATACCTTATAAGGTAATACTATTTAACGTTATACGTAGGAAGGTATTACTACATGGCGTTATACCTTATAAGGTAGTGCTGCATAACTTTATTCGTTATAAGGTAATCAAATATAACGTTATACGTTATGAGGTAATACTATATAACGTTATACGTTAAAAGGTAATACTATACAACGTTGTACTTTATAAGGTAATAGTAGATAACGTTATACGTTATAAGGTAATACTATATAACATTGTACGTTATTTAGTAATACTATATAACGTTATACGTTATAAGGTAATACTATATAACATTATACGTGAGAAGCTATTACTATATGACGTTATACGTTATAAGGTAATAGTACATAACGTTATACGTTAGAAGCTATTACTATATGACGTTATACCTTATAAGGTAATACTATATAACATTATACGTTAGAAGCTATTACTATGTAACTTTATACGTTGGAAGCTATTACTATATGACGTTATACGTTAGAAGCTATTACTCTATGACGTTATACCTTATAAGGTAATACTATATAGCGTTACACGTTAGAAGCTATTACTATGTGACGTTATACCTTGTAAGGTAAGACTATACGACGATATACGTTGTAAGGTAATGGTACATAACGTTATACGTTAGAAGCTATTACTATATGACGTTATACCTTATAAGGTAATACTATATAGCGTTATCCGTTAGAAGCTATTACTATGTGACGCTATACCTTATAAGGTAGTACTATATAATGTTATACGTCAGAAGCCATTACTATATAACGTTATACATTATAAGGAAATACTATTTAACGTTATACGTAGGAAGCTATTACTACATGGCGTTATACCTTATAAGGTAGTACTACATAACTTTATTCGTTATAAGGTAATCAAATATAACGTTATACGTTATGAGGTAATACTATATAACGTTATACGTTAAAAGGTAATACTATACAACGTTGTACGTTATAAGGTAATAGTAGATAACGTTATACGTTATAAGGTAATACTATATAACATTGTACGTTATTTAGTAATACTATATAACGTTATACGTTATAAGGTAATACTATATAACATTATACGTGAGAAGCTATTACTATATGACGTTATACGTTATAAGGTAATAGTACATAACGTTATACGTTATAAGGTAATACTACATAACATTATTCGTTATAAGGTAATAATATATAACGTTGTACGTAATAAGTTAATATTATACAACGTTATACCATAGGAGGTATTACTCTGTAACGTTAAACGTTAGAAGCTATTACTCTATGACGTTATACGTTATAAGGTAATACTATATAACGTTATACGTTAGAAGCTATTACTATATGATGTTATACCTTATAAGGTAATACTATATAACGTTATACGTTAGAAGTTATTACTATATGACGTTATACCTTATAAGGTAATACTATATAACGTTATACGTTAGAAGCTATTACTATATGACGTTATACCTTATAAGGTAATACTATATAGCGTTACACGTTAGAAGCTATTACTATGTGACGTTATACCTTGTAAGGTAAGACTATACGACGATATACGTTGTAAGGTAATGGTACATAACGTTATACGTTAGAAGCTATTACTATATGACGTTATACCTTATAAGGTAATACTATATAGCGTTATCCGTTAGAAGCTATTACTATGTGACGCTATACCTTATAAGGTAGTACTATATAATGTTATACGTCAGAAGCCATTACTATATAACGTTATACATTATAAGGAAATACTATTTAACGTTATACGTAGGAAGCTATTACTACATGGCGTTATACCTTATAAGGTAGTACTACATAACTTTATTCGTTATAAGGTAATCAAATATAACGTTATACGTTATGAGGTAATACTATATAACGTTATACGTTAAAAGGTAATACTATACAACGTTGTACGTTATAAGGTAATAGTAGATAACGTTATACGTTATAAGGTAATACTATATAACATTGTACGTTATTTAGTAATACTATATAACGTTATACGTTATAAGGTAATACTACATAACATTATACGTTGGAAGCTATTACTATATGACGTTATACGTTAGAAGCTATTACTCTATGACGTTATACCTTATAAGGTAATACTATATAGCGTTACACGTTAGAAGCTATTACTATGTGACGTTATACCTTGTAAGGTAAGACTATATGACGATATACGTTGTAAGGTAATGGTACATAACGTTATACGTTAGAAGCTATTACTATATGACGTTATACCTTATAAGGTAATACTATATAGCGTTACACGTTAGAAGCTATTACTATGTGACGTTATACCTTGTAAGGTAAGACTATATGACGATATAGGTTGTAAGGTAATGGTACATAACGTTATACGTTAGAAGCTATTACTATATGACGTTATACCTTATAAGGTAATACTATATAGCGTTATAGGTTAGAAGCTATTACTATGTGACGCTATACCTTATAAGGTAGTACTATATAATGTTATACGTCAGAAGCCATTACTATATAACGTTATACATTATAAGGTAATACTATTTAACGTTATACGTAGGAAGCTATTACTACATGGCGTTATACCTTATAAGGTAGTACTACATAACTTTATTCGTTATAAGGTAATCAAATTTAACGTTATACTATATAAGGTAATACTATATAACATTATACGTCAGAAGCTATTACTATATGACGTTATACGTTATGAGGTAATAGTACATTACGTTATACGTTATAAGGTAGTACTACATAACATTATACGTTATAAGGTAATCCTATATAACGTTGTACGTTATAAGTTAATACTAGATAACGTTATACGCTATAAGGTAATACTATATAACGTTGTACGTTATTAGGTAATAGCTTATAACGTTATACGTTAGAAGGTATTACTATATAACGTTATACCTTATAAGGTAATACTATTTAACGTTATACGTAGGAAGGTATTACTACATGGCGTTATACCTTATAAGGTAGTGCTGCATAACTTTATTCGTTATAAGGTAATCAAATATAACGTTATACGTTATGAGGTAATACTATATAACGTTATACGTTAAAAGGTAATACTATACAACGTTGTACTTTATAAGGTAATAGTAGATAACGTTATACGTTATAAGGTAATACTATATAACATTGTACGTTATTTAGTAATACTATATAACGTTATACGTTATAAGGTAATACTATATAACATTATACGTGAGAAGCTATTACTATATGACGTTATACGTTATAAGGTAATAGTACATAACGTTATACGTTATAAGGTAATACTACATAACATTATTCGTTATAAGGTAATAATATATAACGTTGTACGTAATAAGTTAATATTATACAACGTTATACCATAGGAGGTATTACTCTGTAACGTTAAACGTTAGAAGCTATTACTCTATGACGTTATACGTTATAAGGTAATACTATATAACGTTATACGTTAGAAGCGATTACTATATGACGTTATACGTTATAAGGTAATACTATATAACGTTATACGTTAGAAGCTATTACTATATGATGTTATACCTTATAAGGTAATACTATATAACGTTATACGTTAGAAGTTATTACTATATGACGTTATACCTTATAAGGTAATACTATATAACGTTATACGTTAGAAGCTATTACCATATGACTTTACACGTTATAAGGTAATACTATATCACGTTATGCGTCAGAAGCTATTACTATATGACGTTATACATTGTAAGGTAGTAGTACATAACGTTATACGTTATAAGGTAATACTACATAGCATTATACGTTATAAGGTAATAATATATAACGTTGTACGTTATAAGTTAATATTATACAACGTTATACCATAGGAGTTATTACTATGTAACGTTGTGACATAGGAGGTATTGCTATGTAACGTTATACGTTGGAAGCTATTACTATATGACGTTATACGTTGTAAGGTAATGGTACATAACGTTATACGTTAGAAGCTATTACTCTATGACGTTATACCTTATAAGGTAATACTATATAGCGTTACACGTTAGAAGCTATTACTATGTGACGTTATACCTTGTAAGGTAAGACTATACGACGATATACGTTGTAAGGTAATGGTACATAACGTTATACGTTAGAAGCTATTACTATATGACGTTATACCTTATAAGGTAATACTATATAGCGTTATACGTTAGAAGCTATTACTATGTGACGCTATACCTTATAAGGTAGTACTATATAATGTTATACGTCAGAAGCCATTACTATATAACGTTATACATTATAAGGAAATACTATTTAACGTTATACGTAGGAAGCTATTACTACATGGCGTTATACCTTATAAGGTAGTACTACATAACTTTATTCGTTATAAGGTAATCAAATATAACGTTATACGTTATGAGGTAATACTATATAACGTTATACGTTAAAAGGTAATACTATACAACGTTGTACGTTATAAGGTAATAGTAGATAACGTTATACGTTATAAGGTAATACTATATAACATTGTACGTTATTTAGTAATACTATATAACGTTATACGTTATAAGGTAATACTACATAACATTATACGTTGGAAGCTATTACTATATGACGTTATACGTTAGAAGCTATTACTCTATGACGTTATACCTTATAAGGTAATACTATATAGCGTTACACGTTAGAAGCTATTACTATGTGACGTTATACCTTGTAAGGTAAGACTATATGACGATATACGTTGTAAGGTAATGGTACATAACGTTATACGTTAGAAGCTATTACTATATGACGTTATACCTTATAAGGTAATACTATATAGCGTTACACGTTAGAAGCTATTACTATGTGACGTTATACCTTGTAAGGTAAGACTATATGACGATATACGTTGTAAGGTAATGGTACATAACGTTATACGTTAGAAGCTATTACTATATGACGTTATACCTTATAAGGTAATACTATATAGCGTTATAGGTTAGAAGCTATTACTATGTGACGCTATACCTTATAAGGTAGTACTATATAATGTTATACGTCAGAAGCCATTACTATATAACGTTATACATTATAAGGTAATACTATTTAACGTTATACGTAGGAAGCTATTACTACATGGCGTTATACCTTATAAGGTAGTACTACATAACTTTATTCGTTATAAGGTAATCAAATTTAACGTTATACTATATAAGGTAATACTATATAACATTATACGTCAGAAGCTATTACTATATGACGTTATACGTTATGAGGTAATAGTACATTACGTTATACGTTATATGGTAGTACTACATAACATTATACGTTATAAGGTAATCCTATATAACGTTGTACGTTATAAGTTAATACTAGATAACGTTATACGCTATAAGGTAATACTATATAACGTTGTACGTTATTAGGTAATAGCTTACAACATTATACGTTAGAAGGTATTACTACATAACGTTATACCTTATAAGGTAATACTATTTAACGTTATACGTAGGAAGGTATTACTACATGGCGTTATACCTTATAAGGTAGTGCTGCATAACTTTATTCGTTATAAGGTAATCAAATATAACGTTATACGTTATGAGGTAATACTATATAACGTTATACGTTAAAAGGTAATACTATACAACGTTGTACTTTATAAGGTAATAGTAGATAACGTTATACGTTATAAGGTAATACTATATAACATTGTACGTTATTTAGTAATACTATATAACGTTATACGTTATAAGGTAATACTATATAACATTATACGTGAGAAGCTATTACTATATGACGTTATACGTTATAAGGTAATAGTACATAACGTTATACGTTATAAGGTAATACTACATAACATTATTCGTTATAAGGTAATAATATATAACGTTGTACGTAATAAGTTAATATTATACAACGTTATACCATAGGAGGTATTACTATGTAACGTTAAACGTTAGAAGCTATTACTCTATGACGTTATACGTTATAAGGTAATACTATATAACGTTATACGTTAGAAGCTATTACTATATGACGTTATACGTTATAAGGTAATACTATATAACGTTATACGTTAGAAGCTATTACTATATGATGTTATACCTTATAAGGTAATACTATATAACGTTATACGTTAGAAGTTATTACTATATGACGTTATACCTTATAAGGTAATACTATATAACGTTATACGTTAGAAGCTATTACCATATGACTTTACACGTTATAAGGTAATACTATATCACGTTATGCGTCAGAAGCTATTACTATATGACGTTATACATTGTAAGGTAGTAGTACATAACGTTATACGTTATAAGGTAATACTACATAGCATTATACGTTATAAGGTAATAATATATAACGTTGTACGTTATAAGTTAATATTATACAACGTTATACCATAGGAGGTATTACTATGTAACGTTGTGACATAGGAGGTATTGCTATGTAACGTTATACGATGGAAGCTATTACTATATGACGTTATACGTTGTAAGGTAATGGTACATAACGTTATACGTTAGAAGCTATTACTATATGACGTTATACCTTATGAGGTAATAGTACATAACGTTATACGTTATAAGGTAATACTACATAACATTATTCGTTATAAGGTAATAATATATAACGTTGTACGTTATAAGTTAATATTATACAACGTTATACCATAGGAGGTATTACTATGTAACGTTAAACGTTAGAAGCTATTACTCTATGACGTTATACGTTATAAGGTAATACTACATAACATTATACGTTATAAGGTAATAATATATAACGTTGTACGTTATAGGTTAATATTATACAACGTTATACCATAGGAGGTATTACTATGTAACGTTGTGACATAGGAGGTATTACTATGTAACGTTATACGTTGGAAGCTATTACTATATGACGTTATACGTTGTATGGTAATGGTACATAACGTTATACGTTAGAAGCTATTACTATATGACGTTATACCTTATAAGGTCATACTATATAACATTATACGTTAGAAGCTATTACTATGTAACTTTATACGTTGGAAGCTATTACTATATGATGTTATACGTTAGAAGCTATTACTCTATGACGTTATACCTTATAAGGTAATACTATATAGCGTTATACGTTAGAAGCTATTACTATGTGACGTTATACCCTGTAAGGTAAGACTATATGACGATATACGTTGTAAGGTAATGGTACATAACGTTATACGTTAGAAGCTATTACTATATGACGTTATACCTTATAAGGTAATACTATATAGCGTTATACGTTAGAAGCTATTACTATGTGACGCTATACCTTATAAGGTAGTACTATATAATGTTATACGTCAGAAGCCATTACTATATAACGTTATACATTATAAGGAAATACTATTTAACGTTATACGTAGGAAGCTATTACTACATGGCGTTATACCTTATAAGGTAGTACTACATAACTTTATTCGTTATAAGGTAATCAAATATAACGTTATACGTTATGAGGTAATACTATATAACGTTATACGTTAAAAGGTAATACTATACAACGTTGTACGTTATAAGGTAATAGTAGATAACGTTATACGTTATAAGGTAATACTATATAACATTGTACGTTATTTAGTAATACTATATAACGTTATACGTTATAAGTTAATACTACATAACATTATACGTTGGAAGCTATTACTATATGACGTTATACGTTAGAAGCTATTACTCTATGACGTTATACCTTATAAGGTAATACTATATAGCGTTACACGTTAGAAGCTATTACTATGTGACGTTATACCTTGTAAGGTAAGACTATATGACGATATACGTTGTAAGGTAATGGTACATAACGTTATACGTTAGAAGCTATTACTACATGACGTTATACCTTATAAGGTAATACTATATAGCGTTACACGTTAGAAGCTATTACTATGTGACGTTATACCTTGTAAGGTAAGACTATATGACGATATACGTTGTAAGGTAATGGTACATAACGTTATACGTTAGAAGCTATTACTATATGACGTTATACCTTATAAGGTAATACTATATAGCGTTATAGGTTAGAAGCTATTACTATGTGACGCTATACCTTATAAGGTAGTACTATATAATGTTATACGTCAGAAGCCATTACTATATAACGTTATACATTATAAGGTAATACTATTTAACGTTATACGTAGGAAGCTATTACTACATGGCGTTATACCTTATAAGGTAGTACTACATAACTTTATTCGTTATAAGGTAATCAAATTTAACGTTATACTATATAAGGTAATACTATATAACATTATACGTCAGAAGCTATTACTATATGACGTTATACGTTATGAGGTAATAGTACATTACGTTATACGTTATAAGGTAGTACTACATAACATTATACGTTATAAGGTAATCCTATATAACGTTGTACGTTATAAGTTAATACTAGATAACGTTATACGCTATAAGGTAATACTATATAACGTTGTACGTTATTAGGTAATAGCTTATAACGTTATACGTTAGAAGGTATTACTATATAACGTTATACCTTATAAGGTAATACTATTTAACGTTATACGTAGGAAGGTATTACTACATGGCGTTATACCTTATAAGGTAGTGCTGCATAACTTTATTCGTTATAAGGTAATCAAATATAACGTTATACGTTATGAGGTAATACTATATAACGTTATACGTTAAAAGGTAATACTATACAACGTTGTACTTTATAAGGTAATAGTAGATAACGTTATACGTTATAAGGTAATACTATATAACATTGTACGTTATTTAGTAATACTATATAACGTTATACGTTATAAGGTAATACTATATAACATTATACGTGAGAAGCTATTACTATATGACGTTATACGTTATAAGGTAATAGTACATAACGTTATACGTTATAAGGTAATACTACATAACATTATTCGTTATAAGGTAATAATATATAACGTTGTACGTAATAAGTTAATATTATACAACGTTATACCATAGGAGGTATTACTCTGTAACGTTAAACGTTAGAAGCTATTACTCTATGACGTTATACGTTATAAGGTAATACTATATAACGTTATACGTTAGAAGCTATTACTATATGACGTTATACGTTATAAGGTAATACTATATAACGTTATACGTTAGAAGCTATTACTATATGATGTTATACCTTATAAGGTAATACTATATAACGTTATACGTTAGAAGTTATTACTATATGACGTTATACCTTATAAGGTAATACTATATAACGTTATACGTTAGAAGCTATTACCATATGACTTTACACGTTATAAGGTAATACTATATCACGTTATGCGTCAGAAGCTATTACTATATGACGTTATACATTGTAAGGTAGTAGTACATAACGTTATACGTTATAAGGTAATACTACATAGCATTATACGTTATAAGGTAATAATATATAACGTTGTACGTTATAAGTTAATATTATACAACGTTATACCATAGGAGTTATTACTATGTAACGTTGTGACATAGGAGGTATTGCTATGTAACGTTATACGTTGGAAGCTATTACTATATGACGTTATACGTTGTAAGGTAATGGTACATAACGTTATACGTTAGAAGCTATTACTCTATGACGTTATACCTTATAAGGTAATACTATATAGCGTTACACGTTAGAAGCTATTACTATGTGACGTTATACCTTGTAAGGTAAGACTATACGACGATATACGTTGTAAGGTAATGGTACATAACGTTATACGTTAGAAGCTATTACTATATGACGTTATACCTTATAAGGTAATACTATATAGCGTTATACGTTAGAAGCTATTACTATGTGACGCTATACCTTATAAGGTAGTACTATATAATGTTATACGTCAGAAGCCATTACTATATAACGTTATACATTATAAGGAAATACTATTTAACGTTATACGTAGGAAGCTATTACTACATGGCGTTATACCTTATAAGGTAGTACTACATAACTTTATTCGTTATAAGGTAATCAAATATAACGTTATACGTTATGAGGTAATACTATATAACGTTATACGTTAAAAGGTAATACTATACAACGTTGTACGTTATAAGGTAATAGTAGATAACGTTATACGTTATAAGGTAATACTATATAACATTGTACGTTATTTAGTAATACTATATAACGTTATACGTTATAAGGTAATACTACATAACATTATACGTTGGAAGCTATTACTATATGACGTTATACGTTAGAAGCTATTACTCTATGACGTTATACCTTATAAGGTAATACTATATAGCGTTACACGTTAGAAGCTATTACTATGTGACGTTATACCTTGTAAGGTAAGACTATATGACGATATACATTGTAAGGTAATGGTACATAACGTTATACGTTAGAAGCTATTACTATATGACGTTATACCTTATAAGGTAATACTATATAGCGTTACACGTTAGAAGCTATTACTATGTGACGTTATACCTTGTAAGGTAAGACTATATGACGATATACGTTGTAAGGTAATGGTACATAACGTTATACGTTAGAAGCTATTACTATATGACGTTATACCTTATAAGGTAATACTATATAGCGTTATAGGTTAGAAGCTATTACTATGTGACGCTATACCTTATAAGGTAGTACTATATAATGTTATACGTCAGAAGCCATTACTATATAACGTTATACATTATAAGGTAATACTATTTAACGTTATACGTAGGAAGCTATTACTACATGGCGTTATACCTTATAAGGTAGTACTACATAACTTTATTCGTTATAAGGTAATCAAATTTAACGTTATACTATATAAGGTAATACTATATAACATTATACGTCAGAAGCTATTACTATATGACGTTATACGTTATGAGGTAATAGTACATTACGTTATACGTTATATGGTAGTACTACATAACATTATACGTTATAAGGTAATCCTATATAACGTTGTACGTTATAAGTTAATACTAGATAACGTTATACGCTATAAGGTAATACTATATAACGTTGTACGTTATTAGGTAATAGCTTATAACATTATACGTTAGAAGCTATTACTATATAACGTATATGGTACTATACTATAAGGTACTATATACCTTATAAGGTAATACTATTTAACGTTATACGTAGGAAGGTATTACTACATGGCGTTATACCTTATAAGGTAGTGCTGCATAACTTTATTCGTTATAAGGTAATCAAATATAACGTTATACGTTATGAGGTAATACTATATAACGTTATACGTTAAAAGGTAATACTATACAACGTTGTACTTTATAAGGTAATAGTAGATAACGTTATACGTTATAAGGTAATACTATATAACATTGTACGTTATTTAGTAATACTATATAACGTTATACGTTATAAGGTAATACTATATAACATTATACGTGAGAAGCTATTACTATATGACGTTATACGTTATAAGGTAATAGTACATAACGTTATACGTTATAAGGTAATACTACATAACATTATTCGTTATAAGGTAATAATATATAACGTTGTACGTAATAAGTTAATATTATACAACGTTATACCATAGGAGGTATTACTATGTAACGTTAAACGTTAGAAGCTATTACTCTATGACGTTATACGTTATAAGGTAATACTATATAACGTTATACGTTAGAAGCTATTACTATATGACGTTATACGTTATAAGGTAATACTATATAACGTTATACGTTAGAAGCTATTACTATATGATGTTATACCTTGTAAGGTAATACTATATAACGTTATACGTTAGAAGTTATTACTATATGACGTTATACCTTATAAGGTAATACTATATAACGTTATACGTTAGAAGCTATTACCATATGACTTTACACGTTATAAGGTAATACTATATCACGTTATGCGTCAGAAGCTATTACTATATGACGTTATACATTGTAAGGTAGTAGTACATAACGTTATACGTTATAAGGTAATACTACATAGCATTATACGTTATAAGGTAATAATATATAACGTTGTACGTTATAAGTTAATATTATACAACGTTATACCATAGGAGGTATTACTATGTAACGTTGTGACATAGGAGGTATTGCTATGTAACGTTATACGATGGAAGCTATTACTATATGACGTTATACGTTGTAAAGTAATGGTACATAACGTTATACGTTAGAAGCTATTACTATATGACGTTATACCTTATGAGGTAATAGTACATAACGTTATACGTTATAAGGTAATACTACATAACATTATTCGTTATAAGGTAATAATATATAACGTTGTACGTTATAAGTTAATATTATACAACGTTATACCATAGGAGGTATTACTATGTAACGTTAAACGTTAGAAGCTATTACTCTATGACGTTATACGTTATAAGGTAATACTACATAACATTATACGTTATAAGGTAATAATATATAACGTTGTACGTTATAGGTTAATATTATACAACGTTATACCATAGGAGGTATTACTATGTAACGTTGTGACATAGGAGGTATTACTATGTAACGTTATACGTTGGAAGCTATTACTATATGACGTTATACGTTGTATGGTAATGGTACATAACGTTATACGTTAGAAGCTATTACTATATGACGTTATACCTTATAAGGTCATACTATATAACATTATACGTTAGAAGCTATTACTATGTAACTTTATACGTTGGAAGCTATTACTATATGATGTTATACGTTAGAAGCTATTACTCTATGACGTTATACCTTATAAGGTAATACTATATAGCGTTATACGTTAGAAGCTATTACTATGTGACGTTATACCCTGTAAGGTAAGACTATATGACGATATACGTTGTAAGGTAATGGTACATAACGTTATACGTTAGAAGCTATTACTATATGACGTTATACCTTATAAGGTAATACTATATAGCGTTATACGTTAGAAGCTATTACTATGTGACGCTATACCTTATAAGCTAGTACTATATAACGTTATACGTCAGAAGCCATTACTATATAACGTTATACCTTATAAGGTAATACTATTTAACGTTATACGTAGGAAGCTATTACTACATGGCGTTATACCTTATAAGGTAGTACTACATAACTTTATTCGTTATAAGGTAATCAAATATAACGTTATACGTTATAAGGTAATACTATATAACGTTATACGTTAAAAGGTAATACTATATAACGTTGTACGTTATAAGGTAGTAGTAGATAACGTTATGCGTTATAAGGAAATACTACATAACATTATTCGTTATAAGGTAATAATATATAACGTTGTACGTTATAAGTTAATATTATACAACGTTATACCATAGGAGGTATTACTATGTAACGTTAAACGTTAGAAGCTATTACTCTATGACGTTATACGTTATAAGGTAATACTATATAACGTTATATGTTAGAAGCTATTACTATATGACGTTATACCTTATGAGGTAATACTATATAACGTTATACGTTAGAAGCTATTACTATATGACGTTATACCTTATAAGGTAATACTATATAACGTTATACGTTAGAAGCTATTACCATATGACGTTATACGTTATAAGGTAATACTATATCACGTTATGCGTCAGAAGCTATTACTATATGACGTTATACGTTGTAAGGTAGTAGTACATAACGTTATACGTTATAAGGTAATACTACATAACATTATACGTTATAAGGTAATAATATATAACGTTGTACGTTATAAGTTAATATTATGCAACGATATACCATAGGAGGTATTACTATGTAACGTTGTGAAATACGAGGTATTACTATGTAACGTTATACGTTGGAAGCTATTACTATATGACGTTATACGTTGTAAGGTAATGGTACATAACGTTATACGTTAGAAGCTATTACTATATGACGTTATACCTTATAAGGTAATACTATATAACATTATACGTTAGAAGCTATTACTATGTAACTTTATACGTTGGAAGCTATTACTATATGACGTTATACGTTAGAAGCTATTACTCTATGACGTTATACCTTATAAGGTAATACCATATAGCGTTACACGTTAGAAGCTATTACTATGTGACGTTATACCTTGTAAGGTAAGACTATACGACGATATACGTTGTAAGGTAATGGTACATAACGTTATACGTTAGAAGCTATTACTATATGACGTTATACCTTATAAGGTAATACTATATAGCGTTATACGTTAGAAGCTATTGCTATGTGACGCTATACCTTATAAGGTAGTACTATATAATGTTATACGTCAGAAGCCATTACTATATAACGTTATACATTATAAGCAAATACTATTTAACGTTATACGTAGGAAGCTATTACTACATGGCGTTATACCTTATAAGGTAGTACTACATAACTTTATTCGTTATAAGGTAATCAAATATAACGTTATACGTTATGAGGTAATACTATATAACGTTATACGTTAAAAGGTAATACTATACAACGTTGTACGTTATAAGGTAATAGTAGATAACGTTATACGTTATAAGGTAATACTATATAACATTGTACGTTATTTAGTAATACTATATAACGTTATACGTTATAAGGTAATACTACATAACATTATACGTTGGAAGCTATTACTATATGACGTTATACGTTAGAAGCTATTACTCTATGACGTTATACCTTATAAGGTAATACTATATAGCGTTACACGTTAGAAGCTATTACTATGTGACGTTATACCTTGTAAGGTAAGACTATATGACGATATACGTTGTAAGGTAATGGTACATAACGTTATACGTTAGAAGCTATTACTATATGACGTTATACCTTATAAGGTAATACTATATAGCGTTACACGTTAGAAGCTATTACTATGTGACGTTATACCTTGTAAGGTAAGACTATATGACGATATACGTTGTAAGGTAATGGTACATAACGTTATACGTTAGAAGCTATTACTATATGACGTTATACCTTATAAGGTAATACTATATAGCGTTATAGGTTAGAAGCTATTACTATGTGACGCTATACCTTATAAGGTAGTACTATATAATGTTATACGTCAGAAGCCATTACTATATAACGTTATACATTATAAGGTAATACTATTTAACGTTATACGTAGGAAGCTATTACTACATGGCGTTATACCTTATAAGGTAGTACTACATAACTTTATTCGTTATAAGGTAATCAAATTTAACGTTATACTATATAAGGTAATACTATATAACATTATACGTCAGAAGCTATTACTATATGACGTTATACGTTATGAGGTAATAGTACATTACGTTATACGTTATAAGGTAGTACTACATAACATTATACGCTATAAGGTAATCCTATATAACGTTGTACGTTATAAGTTAATACTAGATAACGTTATACGCTATAAGGTAATACTATATAACGTTGTACGTTATTAGGTAATAGCTTATAACGTTATACGTTAGAAGGTATTACTATATAACGTTATACCTTATAAGGTAATACTATTTAACGTTATACGTAGGAAGGTATTACTACATGGCGTTATACCTTATAAGGTAGTGCTGCATAACTTTATTCGTTATAAGGTAATCAAATATAACGTTATACGTTATGAGGTAATACTATATAACGTTATACGTTAAAAGGTAATACTATACAACGTTGTACTTTATAAGGTAATAGTAGATAACGTTATACGTTATAAGGTAATACTATATAACATTGTACGTTATTTAGTAATACTATATAACGTTATACGTTATAAGGTAATACTATATAACATTATACGTGAGAAGCTATTACTATATGACGTTATACGTTATAAGGTAATAGTACATAACGTTATACGTTATAAGGTAATACTACATAACATTATTCGTTATAAGGTAATAATATATAACGTTGTACGTAATAAGTTAATATTATACAACGATATACCATAGGAGGTATTACTATGTAACGTTGTGACATAGGAGGTATTACTATGTAACGTTATACGTTGGAAGCTATTACTATATGACGTTATACGTTGTAAGGTAATGGTACATAACGTTATACGTTAGAAGCTATTACTATATGACGTTATACCTTATAAGGTAATACTATATAACATTATACGTTAGAAGCTATTACTATGTGACGCTATACCTTATAAGGTAGTACTATATAATGTTATACGTCAGAAGCCATTACTATATAACGTTATACTTTATAAGGAAATACTATTTAACGTTATACGTAGGAAGCTATTACTACATGGCGTTATACCTTATAAGGTAGTACTACATAACTTTATTCGTTATAAGGTAATCAAATATAACGTTATACGATATAAGGTAATACTATATAACATTATACGTCAGAAGCTATTACTATGTGACGTTATACGTTATGAGGTAATAGTACATTACGTTATACGTTATACGGTAGTACTACATAACATTATACGTTATAAGGTAATCCTATATAACGTTGTACGTTATAAGTTAATACTAGATAACGTTATACGTTATAAGGTAATACTATATAACGTTATACGTTAAAAGGTAATACTATATAACGTTGTACGTTATAAGGTAGTAGTAGATAACGTTATGCGTTATAAGGAAATACTACATAACATTATTCGTTATAAGGTAATAATATATAACGTTGTACGTTATAAGTTAATATTATACAACGTTATACCATAGGAGGTATTACTATGTAACGTTAAACGTTAGAAGCTATTACTCTATGAGGTTATACGTTATAAGGTAATACTATATAACGTTATATGTTAGAAGCTATTACTATATGACGTTATACCTTATAAGGTAATACTATATAACGTTATACGTTAGAAGCTATTACTATATGACGTTATACCTTATAAGGTAATACTATATAACGTTATACGTTAGAAGCTATTACCATATGACGTTATACGTTATAAGGTAATACTATATCACGTTATGCGTCAGAAGCTATTACTATATGACGTTATACGTTGTAAAGTAGTAGTACATAACGTTATACGTTATAAGGTAATACTACATAACATTATACGTTATAAGGTAATAATATATAACGTTGTACGTTATAAGTTAATATTATGCAACGATATACCATAGGAGGTATTACTATGTAACGTTGTGACATAGGAGGTATTACTATGTAACGTTATACGTTGGAAGCTATTACTATATGACGTTATACGTTGTAAGGTAATGGTAGATAACGTTATACGTTAGAAGCTATTACTATATGACGTTATACCTTATAAGGTAATACTATATAACATTATACGTTAGAAGCTATTACTATGTGACGCTATACCTTATAAGGTAGTACTATATAATGTTATACGTCAGAAGCCATTACTATATAACGTTATACATTATAAGGAAATACTATTTAACGTTATACGTAGGAAGCTATTACTACATGTCGTTATACCTTATAAGGTAGTACTACATAACATTATTCGTTATAAGGTAATCAAATATAACGTTATACGATATAAGGTAATACTATATAACATTATACGTCAGAAGCTATTACTATATGACGTTATACGTTATGAGGTAATAGTACATTACGTTATACGTTATAAGGTAGTACTACATAACATTATACGTTATAAGGTAATCCTATATAACGTTGTACGTTATAAGTTAATACTAGATAACGTTATACGTTATAAGGTAATACTATATAACGTTGTACGTTATAAGGTAATAGCTTATAACGTTATACGTTAGAAGGTATTACTATATAACGTTATACCTTATAAGGTAATACTATTTAACATTATACGTAGGAAGGTATTACTACATGGCGTTATACCTTATAAGGTAGTGCTGCATAACTTTATTCGTTATAAGGTAATCAAATATAACGTTATACGTTATGAGGTAATACTATATAACGTTATACGTTAAAAGGTAATACTATACAACGTTGTACGTTATAAGGTAATAGTAGATAACGTTATACGTTATAAGGTAATACTATATAACATTGTACGTTATTTAGTAATACTATATAACGTTATACGTTATAAGGTAATACTACATAACATTATACGTTGGAAGCTATTACTATATGACGTTATACGTTAGAAGCTATTACTCTATGACGTTATACCTTATAAGGTAATACTATATGACGATATACGTTGTAAGGTAATGGTACATAACGTTATACGTTAGAAGCTATTACTATATGACGTTATACGTTATAAGGTAGTAGTAGATAACGTTATACGTTATAAGGTAATACTACATAACATTATTCGTTATAAGGTAATACTAGATAACGTTATACGTTATAAGGTAATACTATATAACGTTGTACGTTACGAGCCACTACTATGTGACGTTATACGTTATAAGGTAGTACTATATAATGTTATACGTCAGAAACTATTACTATATGACGTTATACGTTATAAGGTAATACTAGATAACGTTATACGTTATAAGGCAATCCTATATAACGCTGTACGTTATAAGGTAATACTAGATAACGTTATACGTTGTAAGGTAATACTATATAACGTTGTACGTTATAAGGTAATACTATATGACGTTATACGTTATAAGGTATTACTATATAACGTTATACCTTATAAGGTAATACTATTTAACGTTATATGTAGGAAGCTATTACTATATGACGTTATACGTTGTAAGGTGATGGTACATAACGTTATACGTTAGAAGCTATTATTATATGACGTTATACCTTATAAGGTAATACTATATAACGTTATACGTTAGAAGCTATGACTATATGACGTTATACCTTATAAGGTAATACTATATAACGTTATACGTTAGAATCTATTACTCTATGACGTTATACGTTATACGGTAATACTATATAACGTTATACGTTAGAAGCTATTACTATATGACGTTGTACGTTATAAGGTAATACTAGATAACGTTATACGTTATAAGGTAATACTATATAACGTTGTACGTTAGAAGCCATTACTATGTGACGTTATACCTTATAAGGTAGTACTATATAATGCTATACGTCAGAAGCTATTACTATATGACGTTATACGTTATAAGGTAATACTACATAACATTATTCGTTATAAGGTAATAATATATAACGTTGTACGTTATAGGTTAATATTATACAACGTTATACCATAGGAGGTATTACTATGTAACGTTGTGACATAGGAGGTATTACTATGTAACGTTATACGTTGGAAGCTATTACTATATGACGTTATACGTTGTATGGTAATGGTACATAACGTTATACGTTAGAAGCTATTACTATATGACGTTATACCTTATAAGGTAATACTATATAACATTATACGTTAGAAGCTATTACTATGTAACTTTATACGTTGGAAGCTATTACTATATGATGTTATACGTTAGAAGCTATTACTCTATGACGTTATACCTTATAAGGTAATACTATATAGCGTTATACGTTAGAAGCTATTACTATGTGACGTTATACCCTGTAAGGTAAGACTATATGACGATATACGTTGTAAGGTAATGGTACATAACGTTATACGTTAGAAGCTATTACTATATGACGTTATACCTTATAAGGTAATACTATATAGCGTTATACGTTAGAAGCTATTACTATGTGACGCTATACCTTATAAGCTAGTACTATATAACGTTATACGTCAGAAGCCATTACTATATAACGTTATACCTTATAAGGTAATACTATTTAACGTTATACGTAGGAAGCTATTACTACATGGCGTTATACCTTATAAGGTAGTACTACATAACTTTATTCGTTATAAGGTAATCAAATATAACGTTATACGATATAAGGTAATACTATATAACATTATACGTCAGAAGCTATTACTATATGACGTTATACGTTATAAGGTAATAGTACATAACGTTATACGTTATAAGGTAATAGTACATAACGTTATACGTTATAAGGTAATACTACATAACATTACACATTATAAGGTAATACTATATAACTTTGTACGTTATTTAATAATACTATATAACGTTATACTTTATAAGGTAATATTATATAGCGTTATACGTTGGAAGGTAACACTATATGGTATTCTACCATACAAGGTAATACTACATAACCTTATACGATATAAGGTAATCTAATATAATGTTATACGTTAGAAGCTATTACTATATGACGTTTTACGTTATAAGGTAATACTATATAGCGTTACACGTTAGAAGCTATTACTATGTGACGTTATACCTTGTAAGGTAAGACTATATGACGATATACGTTGTAAGGTAATGGTACATAACGTTATACGTTAGAAGCTATTACTATATGACGTTATACCTTATAAGGTAATACTATATAGCGTTATACGTTAGAAGCTATTACTATGTGACGCTATACCTTATAAGGTAGTACTATATAATGTTATACGTCAGAAGCCATTACTATATAACGTTATACCTTATAAGTTAATACTATTTAACGTTATACGTAGGAAGGTATTACTACATGGCGTTATACCTTATAAGGTAGTGCTACATAACTTTATTCGTTATAAGGTAATCAAATATAACGGTATACGTTATAAGGTAATACTATATAACGTTATACGTTAGATGCTATTACTATATTATTTTGTACGGTATACGGTAATACTATATAACGTTATACGTTATAAGGTAATACTATATAATGTTGTACGTTATAAGGTAATAGTAGATAACGTTATACGTTATAAGGTAATACTATATAACTTTGTACGTTATTTAGTAATACTATATAACGTTATACGTTATAAGGTAATATTATATAGCGTTATACGTTAGAAGCTATTACTATATAACATTACACATTATAAGGTAATACTATATAACTTTGTACGTTATTTAATAATACTATATAACGTTATACTTTATAAGGTAATATTATATAGCGTTATACGTTGGAAGGTAACACTATATGGTATTCTACCATACAAGGTAATACTACATAACCTTATACGATATAAGGTAATCTAATATAATGTTATACGTTAGAAGCTATTACTATATGACGTTTTACGTTATAAGGTAATACTATATAGCGTTACACGTTAGAAGCTATTACTATGTGACGTTATACCTTGTAAGGTAAGACTATATGACGATATACGTTGTAAGGTAATGGTACATAACGTTATACGTTAGAAGCTATTACTATATGACGTTATACCTTATAAGGTAATACTATATAGCGTTATACGTTAGAAGCTATTACTATGTGACGCTATACCTTATAAGGTAGTACTATATAATGTTATACGTCAGAAGCCATTACTATATAACGTTATACCTTATAAGTTAATACTATTTAACGTTATACGTAGGAAGGTATTACTACATGGCGTTATACCTTATAAGGTAGTGCTACATAACTTTATTCGTTATAAGGTAATCAAATATAACGTTATACGTTATAAGGTAATACTATATAACGTTATACGTTAAAAGGTAATACTATACAACGTTGTACGTTATAAGGTAATAGTAGATAACGTTATACGTTATAAGGTAATACTATATAACTTTGTACGTTATTTAGTAATACTATATAACGTTATACGTTATAAGGTAATACTATATAACATTATACGTGAGAAGCTATTACTATATGACGTTATACGTTATAAGGTAATAGTACATAGCGTTATACGTTATAAGGTAACACTACATAACATTATACGATATAAGGTAATAATATATAACGTTGTACGTTATAAGTTAATATTATACAACGATATACCATAGGAGGTACTACTATGTAACGTTATACCATAGGAGGTATTACTATGTAACGTTATACGTTGGAAGCTGTTACTATATGACGTTATACGTTGTAAGGTAATGGTACATAACGTTATACGTTAGAAGCTATTACTATATGACGTAATACCTTATAAGGTAATACTATATAACGTTATACATTAGAAGCTATTACAATATGACGTTATTCGTTATAAGGTAATACTACATAACGTTATACATTAGAAGCTATTACTATATGACGTAATACCTTATAAGGTAATACTATATAACGTTATACGTTAGAAGCTATTACAATATGACGTAATACCTTATAAGGTAATACTATATAACGTTATACGTTAGAAGCTATTACCATATGACGTTATACTTTATTACGTAATACTTTGTAACGTTATGCGTAAGAAGCTATTGCTATATGACGTTATACCTTATAAGGTAATACTATATAACGTTATACGATACAAGGTAATAATATATATCGTTGTACGTTGTAAGTTAATATTATACAACGTTATACCATAGGAGGTATTACTATATAACGTTATAGGTAGGAAGCTAGTACTGTATGGCGTTATACCTTATAAGCTAATACTACATAACTTTATACGTTATAAGGTAATACTACATAACATTATACGATATAAGGTAATAATATATAACGTTGTACGTTATAAGTTAATATTATACAACGTTATTCCATAGGAGGTACTACTATGTAACGTTATACCATAAGAGGTATTACCATGTAACGTTATACGTTGGAAGCTGTTACTATATGACGTTATACGTTGTAAGGTAATGGTACATAACGTTATACGTTAGAAGCTATTACTATATGACGTTATACCTTATAAGGTTATACTATATAACGTTATACGTTAGATGCTATTACTATGTAACTTTATACGTTGGAAGCTATTACTATATAACGTTAAACGTTAG
The DNA here is from genome assembly GCA_037178635.1 of Bombus dahlbomii. Lineage (NCBI taxonomy): Eukaryota > Metazoa > Arthropoda > Insecta > Hymenoptera > Apidae > Bombus > Bombus dahlbomii. The sequence continues at coordinate 18,262,478 of CM074106.1, forward strand.
AAGCTATTACTCTATGATGTTATACGTTAGAAGGTAATACCATATAACGTTATACGTTAGAAGCTATTACTCTATGACGTTATACGTTATAAGGTAATACTATTTATCGTTATACGTTAGAACCTATTACTATATGACGTTATACGTTATAAGGTAGTACTATATAACGTTATACGTTAAATACTATGACTATATGACGCTATACCTTATAAGGTAGTACTATATAACGTTATACGTCAGAAGCTATTACTATATGACGTTATACGTTATAAGGTAATAGTACATAATGTTATACGTTATAAGGTAATACTACATAACATTATACGTTAAAAGGTAATAATATATAACGTTGTACGTTATAAGTTAATATTATACAACGTTATACCACAGGAGGTATTACTATGTAACGTTATGCCATAGGAGGTATTACTATATAACGTTATAGGTAGGAAGCTAGTACTATATGATGTTATACGTTGTAAGGTAATAGTACACAACGTTATACGTTAGTAGATATTACTATACGACTTTATACGTTATAAGTTAATATTTTATAATGTTGTACGTTATTAGGGAATACTATATAACGTTACACGTTGTAAGGTAATTCTGTATAACGTTATACGTTATTAGATATTACTATATAACGTTATACGTTATAAGGTAATACTATATGACGTTGCACGTAAGAAGCTAATACTATATAACGTTATACGTTAAAGGGTAATACTATACAACGTTGTACGTTATAAGGTAATAGTAGATAACGTTATACGTTATAAGGTAATACTATATGACTTTGTACGTTATTTAGTAATACTATATAACGTTATACGTTATAAGGTAATACTATATAACATTATACGTGAGAAGCTATTACTATATGACGTTATACGTTATAAGGTAATAGTACATAGCGTTATACGTTATAAGGTAATACTACATAACATTATACGATATAAGGTAATAATATATAACGTTGTACGTTATAAGTTAATATTATACAACGTTATACCATAGGAGGTACTACTATGTAACGTTATACCATAGGAGGTATTACTATGTAACGTTATACGTTGGAAGCTGTTACTATATGACGTTATACGTTGTAAGGTAATGGTACATAACGTTATACGTTATAAGGTAATACTATATAACTTTGTACGTTATTTAGTAATACTATATAACGTTATACGTTATAAGGTAATACTATATAACATTATACGTGAGAAGCTATTACTATATGACGTTATACGTTATAAGGTAATGGTACATAACGTTATACGTTAGAAGCTATTACTATATGACGTAATACCTTATAAGGTAATACTATATAACGTTATACGTTAGAAGCTATTACAATATGACGTTATTCGTTATAAGGTAATACTACATAACGTTATACATTAGAAGCTATTACTATATGACGTAATACCTTATAAGGTAATACTATATAACGTTATACGTTAGAAGCTATTACAATATGACGTAATACCTTATAAGGTAATACTATATAACGTTATACGTTAGAAGCTATTACCATATGACGTTATACTTTATTACGTAATACTTTGTAAGGTTATGCGTAAGAAGCTATTGCTATATGACATTATACCTTATAAGGTAATACTATATAACGTTATACGATACAAGGTAATAATATATATCGTTGTACGTTGTAAGTTAATATTATACAACGTTATACCATAGGAGGTATTACTATATAACGTTATAGGTAGGAAGCTAGTACTGTATGGCGTTATACCTTATAAGCTAATACTACATAACTTTATACGTTATAAGGTAATACTACATAACATTATACGATATAAGGTAATAATATATAACGTTGTACGTTATAAGTTAATATTATACAACGTTATACCGTAGGAGGTACTACTATGTGACGTTATACCATAAGAGGTATTACCATGTAACGTTATACGTTGGAAGCTGTTACTATATGACGTTATACGTTGTAAGGTAATACTACATAACGTTATACAATAGAAGCTATTACTATATGACGTAATACCTTATAAGGTAATACTAGATAACGTTATACGCTATAAGGTAATACTATATGACGTTGTACGTTATAAGGTAATTCTAGATAACGTTATACGTTATAATGTAATACTATATAACGTTGTACGTTAGAAGCCATTACTATGTGACGTTATACGTTATAATGTAATACTATATAATGTTATACGTCAGAAGATATTACTATATGACGTTATACGTTTTAAGGTAATACTATATAACGTTGTACGTTACTAGGTAATAGCTTATAACGTTATACGTTAGAAGGTATTACTATATAACGTTATACCTTATAAGGTAATACTATTTAAAGTTATACGTAGGAAGCTATTACTACATGGCGTTATACCTTATAAGGTAGTACTACATAACTTTATTCGTTATAAGGTAATCAAATATAACGTTATACGTTATCAGGTAATACTATATAACATTATACGTCAGAAGCTATTATTATATGACGTTATACGTTATAAGGTAATAGTACATAACGTTATACGTTATAAGGTAATACTACATAACATTATACGTTATAAGGTAATAATATATAACGTTGTACGTTGTAAGGTAATATTATACAACGTTATACCATAGGAGGTATTAGTATGTAACGTTATGCCATAGGAGGTATTACTATGTAACGTTATACGTTAGAAGCTATTACTATGTAACTTTATACGTTGGAAGCTATTACTATATAACGTTAAACGTTAGAAGCTATTACTCTATGACGTTATACGTTATAAGGTAATACTATATAACGTTATACGTTAGAAGCTATTACTCTATGACGTTATACGTTATAAGGTAATACTATTTAACGTTATACGTTAGAAGATATTACTATATGACGTTATACGTTATAAGGTAATACTATATAACGTTATACGTTAAAAGCTATGACTATATGACGTTATACCTTATAAGGTAATACTATATAACGTTATACGTTAGAAGCTATTACTCTATGACGTTATACGTTATACGGTAATACTGTTTAACGTTATACGTTAGAAGCTATTACTATATGACGTTGTACGTTATAAGGTAATACTAGATAACGTTATACGCTATAAGGTAATACTATATAACGTTGTACGTTATTAGGTAATAGGTTATAACGTTATACGTTAGAAGGTATTACTATATAACGTTATACCTTATAAGGTAATACTATTTAACGTTATACGTAGGAAGGTATTACTACATGGCGTTATACCTTATAAGGTAGTGCTACATAACTTTATTCGTTATAAGGTAATCAAATATAACGTTATACGTTATAAGGTAATACTATATAACGTTATACGTTAAAAGGTAATACTATACAACGTTGTACGTTATAAGGTAATATTACATAACGTTATACATTAGAAGCTATTACTATATGATGTTATACCTTATAAGGTAATACTATATGACGTTGCACGTTATAAGGTAATACTATATAACGTCATACGATGTAAGGTAATACTATATAGCGTTATACGTTAGAAGCTATTACTATATGACGTTATACATTATAAGGTAATACTATATAACGTTATACGTTAGATGCTATTACTATATTATTTTGTACGGTATACGGTAATACTATATAACGTTATACGTTATAAGGTAATACTATATAATGTTGTACGTTATAAGGTAATAGTAGATAACGTTATACGTTATAAGGTAATACTATATAACTTTGTACGTTATTTAGTAATACTATATAACGTTATACGTTATAAGGTAATATTATATAGCGTTATACGTTAGAAGCTATTACTATATAACATTACACATTATAAGGTAATACTATATAACTTTGTACGTTATTTAATAATACTATATAACGTTATACTTTATAAGGTAATATTATATAGCGTTATACGTTGGAAGGTAACACTATATGGTATTCTACCATACAAGGTAATACTACATAACCTTATACGATATAAGGTAATCTAATATAATGTTATACGTTAGAAGCTATTACTATATGACGTTTTACGTTATAAGGTAATACTATATAGCGTTACACGTTAGAAGCTATTACTATGTGACGTTATACCTTGTAAGGTAAGACTATATGACGATATACGTTGTAAGGTAATGGTACATAACGTTATACGTTAGAAGCTATTACTATATGACGTTATACCTTATAAGGTAATACTATATAGCGTTATACGTTAGAAGCTATTACTATGTGACGCTATACCTTATAAGGTAGTACTATATAATGTTATACGTCAGAAGCCATTACTATATAACGTTATACCTTATAAGTTAATACTATTTAACGTTATACGTAGGAAGGTATTACTACATGGCGTTATACCTTATAAGGTAGTGCTACATAACTTTATTCGTTATAAGGTAATCAAATATAACGTTATACGTTATAAGGTAATACTATATAACGTTATACGTTAAAAGGTAATACTATACAACGTTGTACGTTATAAGGTAATAGTAGATAACGTTATACGTTATAAGGTAATACTATATAACTTTGTACGTTATTTAGTAATACTATATAACGTTATACGTTATAAGGTAATACTATATAACATTATACGTGAGAAGCTATTACTATATGACGTTATACGTTATAAGGTAATAGTACATAGCGTTATACGTTATAAGGTAACACTACATAACATTATACGATATAAGGTAATAATATATAACGTTGTACGTTATAAGTTAATATTATACAACGATATACCATAGGAGGTACTACTATGTAACGTTATACCATAGGAGGTATTACTATGTAACGTTATACGTTGGAAGCTGTTACTATATGACGTTATACGTTGTAAGGTAATGGTACATAACGTTATACGTTAGAAGCTATTACTATATGACGTAATACCTTATAAGGTAATACTATATAACGTTATACATTAGAAGCTATTACAATTTGACGTTATTCGTTATAAGGTAATACTACATAACGTTATACATTAGAAGCTATTACTATATGACGTAATACCTTATAAGGTAATACTATATAACGTTATACGTTAGAAGCTATTACAATATGACGTAATACCTTATAAGGTAATACTATATAACGTTATACGTTAGAAGCTATTACCATATGACGTTATACTTTATTACGTAATACTTTGTAACGTTATGCGTAAGAAGCTATTGCTATATGACGTTATACCTTATAAGGTAATACTATATAACGTTATACGATACAAGGTAATAATATATATCGTTGTACGTTGTAAGTTAATATTATACAACGTTATACCATAGGAGGTATTACTATATAACGTTATAGGTAGGAAGCTAGTACTGTATGGCGTTATACCTTATAAGCTAATACTACATAACTTTATACGTTATAAGGTAATACTACATAACATTATACGATATAAGGTAATAATATATAACGTTGTACGTTATAAGTTAATATTATACAACGTTATACCATAGGAGGTACTACTATGTAACGTTATACCATAAGAGGTATTACCATGTAACGTTATACGTTGGAAGCTGTTACTATATGACGTTATACGTTGTAAGGTAATGGTACATAACGTTATACGTTAGAAGCTATTACTATATGACGTTATACCTTATAAGGTTATACTATATAACGTTATACGTTAGATGCTATTACTATGTAACTTTATACGTTGGAAGCTATTACTATATAACGTTAAACGTTAGAAGCTATTACTCTATGATGTTATACGTTAGAAGGTAATACTATATAACGTTATACGTTAGAAGCTATTACTCTATGACGTTATACGTTATAAGGTAATACTATTTATCGTTATACGTTAGAACCTATTACTATATGACGTTATACGTTATAAGGTAGTACTATATAACGTTATACGTTAAATACTATGACTATATGACGCTATACCTTATAAGGTAGTACTATATAACGTTATACGTCAGAAGCTATTACTATATGACGTTATACGTTATAAGGTAATAGTACATAATGTTATACGTTATAAGGTAATACTACATAACATTATACGTTAAAAGGTAATAATATATAACGTTGTACGTTATAAGTTAATATTATACAACGTTATACCACAGGAGGTATTACTATGTAACGTTATGCCATAGGAGGTATTACTATATAACGTTATAGGTAGGAAGCTAGTACTATATGATGTTATACGTTGTAAGGTAATAGTACACAACGTTATACGTTAGTAGATATTACTATACGACGTTATACGTTATAAGTTAATATTTTATACGGTTGTACGTTATTAGGTAATACTATATAACGTTACACGTTGTAAGGTAATTCTGTATAACGTTATACGTTATTAGCTATTACTATACGACGTTATACGTTATAAGGTAATACTACATAACGTTATACAATAGAAGCTATTACTATATGACGTAATACCTTATAAGGTAATACTACATAACGTTATACGTTAGAAGCTATTACAATATGACGTAATACCTTATAAGGTAATACTATATAACGTTATACGTTAGAAGCTATTACTATGTAACTTTATACGTTGGAAGCTATTACTATATGACGTTGTACGTTATAAGATAATTCTAGATAACGTTATACGTTATAATGTAATACTATATAACGTTGTACGTTAGAAGCCATTACTATGTGACGTTATACCTTATAAGGTAGTACTACATAACTTTATTCGTTATAAGGTAATCAAATATAACGTTATACGTTATCAGGTAATACTATATAACATTATACGTCAGAAGATATTACTATATGACGTTATACGTTATAAGGTAATAGTACATAACGTTATACGTTATAAGGTAATACTACATAACATTATACGTTATAAGGTAATAATATATAACGTTGTACGTTGTAAGGTAATATTATACAACGTTATACCATAGGAGGTATTAGTATGTAACGTTATGCCATAAGAGGTATTACTATGTAACGTTATACCTTAGAAGCTATTACTCTATGACGTTATACGTTATAAGGTAATACTATTTAACGTTATACGTTAGAAGATATTACTATATGACGTTATACGTTATAAGGTAATACTATATAACGTTATACGTTAAAAGCTATGACTATATGACGTTATACGTTATAAGGTAATACTATATAACGTTATACGTTAAAAGCTATGACTATATGACGTTATACCTTATAAGGTAATACTATATAACGTTATACGTTAGAAGCTATTACTATATGACGTTGTACGTTATAAGGTAATACTAGATAACGTTATACGTTATAAGGTAATATTATATAACGTTGTACGTTATTAGGTAATAGCTTATAACGTTATACGTTAGAAGGTATTACTATATAACGTTATACCTTATAAGGTAATACTATTTAACGTTATACGTAGGAAGGTATTACTACATGGCGTTATACCTTATAAGGTAGTGCTATATAACTTTATTCGTTATAAGGTAATCAAATATAACGTTATACGTTATAAGGTAATACTATATAACGTTATACGTTAAAAGGTAATACTATACAACGTTGTACGTTATAAGGTAATATTACATAACGTTATACATTAGAAGCTATTACTATATGATGTTATACCTTATAAGGTAATACTATATGACGTTGCACGTTATAAGGTAATACTATATAACGTCATACGATGTAAGGTAATACTATATAGCGTTATACGTTAGAAGCTATTACTATATGACGTTATACATTATAAGGTAATACTATATAACGTTATACGCTAGATGCTATTACTATATTATTTTGTACGGTATACGGTAATACTATATAACGTTATACGTTATAAGGTAATACTATATAATGTTGTACGTTATAAGGTAATAGTAGATAACGTTATACGTTATAAGGTAATACTATATAACTTTGTACGTTATTTAGTAATACTATATAACGTTATACGTTATAAGGTAATATTATATAGCGTTATACGTTAGAAGCTATTACTATATAACATTACACATTATAAGGTAATACTATATAACTTTGTACGTTATTTAATAATACTATATAACGTTATACTTTATAAGGTAATATTATATAGCGTTATACGTTGGAAGGTAACACTATATGGCATTCTACCATACAAGGTAATACTACATAACCTTATACGTTATAAGGAAATCTAATATAACGTTATACGTTAGAAGCTATTACTATATGACGTTATTCCTAATAAGGTAATACTATATAACGTTATACGTCAGAAGCTATTACTATATGACGTTTTACGTTATAAGGTAATACTATATAGCGTTATACGTTAGAAGCTACTACTATATGACGTTATACCTTATCTGGTAATACTATATAACGGTATACGTTAGAAGCTATTACTATATGACATTGTACGTTATAAGGTAATACTAGATAACGTTATACGTTATAAGGTAATACTATATAACGTTGTACGTTATAAGGTAATACTAGATAACTTTATACGTTATAAGGTAATACTATATAACCTTGTACGTTATTAGGTAATAGTAGATAACGTTATACGTTATAAGGAAATACTATATAACTTTGTACGTTATAAGGTAATTGTAGATAACGTTATACGTTATAAGGAAATACTATATAACTTTGTACGTTATTTAGTAATACTATATAACGTTATAAGTTATAAGGTAATACTATATAACATTATACGTCACAAGCTACTACTATATGACGTTATACGTTATAAGGTAACACTGTATAACGTTACACCTTATTAGGTAATAGCTTATAACGTTATACGTTAGAAGCTATTACTATATGACGTTATACCTTATAAGGTAAGACTATATGACGTTATACGTTGTAAGGTAATGGTACATAACGTTATCCGTTAGAAGCTATTACTATATGACGTTATACCTTATAAGGTAATACTATATAACGTTATACGTTAGAAGCTATTACTATGTAACTTTATACGTTGGGAGATATTACTATATGACGTTGTACGTTATAAGGTAATTCTAGAAAACGTTATACGTTATAATGTAATACTATATAACGTTGTACGTTAGAAGCCATTACTATGTGACGTTATACCTTATAAGGTAGTACTATATAATGTTATACGTCAGAAGCTATTACTATATGACGTTATACGTTATACGGTAATACTATATAACGTTGTACGTTATTAGGTAATAGCTTATAACGTTATACGTTAGAAGGTATTACTATATAACGTGATACCTTATAAGGTAATACTATTTAACGTTATACGTAGCAAGCTATTACTACATGGCGTTATACCTTATAAGGTAGTACTACGTAACTTTATTCGTTATAAGGTAATCAAATATAACGTTATACGTTATAAGGTAATACTATATAACATTATATGTCAGAAGCTATTATTATATGACGTTATACGTTATAAGGTAATAGGACATAACGTTATACGTTATAAGGTAATACTACATAACATTATACGTTATAAGGTAATAATATATAACGTTGTACGTTGTAAGGTAATATTACACAACGTTATACCATAGGAGGTATTACTATTTAACGTTATGCCATAGGAGGTATTACTATGTAACGTTATACGTTGGAAGCTATTACTATGTCACTTTATACGTTGGAAGCTATTACTGTATGACGTTATACGTTGTAAGGTAATAGTACATAACGTTATACGTTAGAAGCTATTACTATATGACGTTATACCTTATAAGGTAATACTATATAACGTTATACGTTAGAAGCTATTACTATATGACGCTATACCTTATAAGGTAGTACTATATAACGTTATACGTCAGAAGCTATTACTATATGACGTTATACGTTATAAGGTAACCAAATATAACGTTATACGTTAGACGCTCTTACTATATGACTTTATACGTTATAAGGTAATACTATATAACATCATACGTTATAAGGTAATACTATATAGCGTTATAAGTTATAGGTAATAGCTTATAACGTTATATGTTAGAAGCTATTACTATTTGACGTTATACGTTATAAGGTAATACTACATAACGTTATACATTAGAAGCTATTACTATATGATGTTATACTTTATAAGGTAATACTATATGACGTTGCACGTTATAAGGTAATACTATATAACGTTATACGATACAAGGTACTAATATATATCGTTGTACGTTGTAAGTTAATATCATACAACGTTATACCATAGGAGGTATTGCTATATAGCGTTATAGGTAGGAAGCTAGTACTATAAGATATTATACGTTGTAAGGTAATAGTACACAACGTTATACGTTAGTAGATATTACTATGCGACGTTATACGTTATAAGTTAATATTTTATAAGGTTGTACGTTATTAGAGAATACTATATAACGTTACACGTTGTAAGGTAATTCTGTACAACGTTATACTTCATTAGATATTACTATATGATGTTATACGTTATAAGGTAATACTATATAACGTTGTACGTTATTAAGTAATACTATATAACATCATACGATGTAAGGTAATACTATATAGCGTTATAAGTTATCAGGTAATAGCTTATAACACTATATGTTAGAAGCTATTACTATGTGACGTTATACCTTATAAGGTAGTACTGTATAACGTTATACGTCAGAAGCCATTACTATATGACGTTATACGTTATAAGGTAATAGTACATAACGTTATACGTTATAACGTAATACAACATAACATTATACGTTATAAGGTAATAATATATAACGTTGTACGTTGTAAGGTAATATTATACAACGTTATACCATAGGAGGTATTAGTATGTAACGTTATGCCATAGGAGGTATTACTATGTAACGTTATACGTTAGAAGCTATTACTATGTAACTTTATACGTTGGAAGCTATTACTATATAACGTTAAACGTTAGAAGCTATTACTCTATGACGTTATACGTTATAAGGTAATACTATATAACGTTATACGTTAGAAGCTATTACTCTCTGACGTTATACGTTATAAGGTAATGCTATTTAACGTTATACGTTAGAAGCTATTACTATATGACGTTATACGTTATAAGGTAATACTATATAACGTTATACGTTAAAAGCTATGACTATATGACGTTATACCTTATAAGGTAATACTATATAACGTTATACGTTAGAAGCTATTACTCTATGACGTTATACGTTATACGGTAATACTATTTAACGTTATACGTTAGAAGCTATTACTATATGACGTTGTACGTTATAAGGTAATACTAGATAACGTTATACGTTATAAGGTAATACTATATAACGTTGTACGTTATTAGGTAATAGCTTATAACGTTATACGTTAGAAGGTATTACTATATAACGTTATACCTTATAAGGTAATACTATTTAACGTTATACGTAGGAAGGTATTACTACATGGCGTTATACCTTATAAGGTAGTGCTACATAACTTTATTCGTTATAAGGTAATCAAATATAACGTTATACGTTATAAGGTAATACTATATAACGTTATACGTTAAAAGGTAATACTATACAACGTTGTACGTTATAAGGTAATATTACATAACGTTATACATTAGAAGCTATTACTATATGATGTTATACCTTATAAGGTAATACTATATGACGTTGCACGTTATAAGGTAATACTATATAACGTCATACGATGTAAGGTAATACTATATAGCGTTATACGTTAGAAGCTATTACTATATGACGTTATACATTATAAGGTAATACTATATAACGTTATACGTTAGATGCTATTACTATATTATTTTGTACGGTATACGGTAATACTATATAACGTTATACGTTATAAGGTAATACTATATAATGTTGTACGTTATAAGGTAATAGTGGATAACGTTATACGTTATAAGGTAATACTATATAACTTTGTACGTTATTTAGTAATACTATATAACGTTATACGTTATAAGGTAATATTATATAGCGTTATACGTTAGAAGCTATTACTATATAACATTACACATTATAAGGAAATACTATATAACTTTGTACGTTATAAGGTAATAGTAGATAACGTTATACGTTATAAGGAAATACTATATAACTTTGTACGTTATTTAGTAATACTATATAACGTTATAAGTTATAAGGTAATACTATATAACATTATACGTCACAAGCTACTACTATATGACGTTATACGTTATAAGGTAACACTGTATAACGTTACACCTTATTAGGTAATAGCTTATAACGTTATACGTTAGAAGCTATTACTATATGACGTTATACCTTATAAGGTAAGACTATATGACGTTATACGTTGTAAGGTAATGGTACATAACGTTATCCGTTAGATGCTATTACTATATGACGTTATACCTTATAAGGTAATACTCTATAACGTTATACGTTAGAAGCTATTACTATGTAACTTTATACGTTGGGAGATATTACTATATGACGTTGTACGTTATAAGGTAATTCTAGAAAACGTTATACGTTATAATGTAATACTATATAACGTTGTACGTTAGAAGCCATTACTATGTGACGTTATACCTTATAAGGTAGTACTATATAATGTTATACGTCAGAAGCTATTACTATATGACGTTATACGTTATACGGTAATACTATATAACGTTGTACGTTATTAGGTAATAGCTTATAACGTTATACGTTAGAAGGTATTACTATATAACGTGATACCTTATAAGGTAATACTATTTAACGTTATACGTAGCAAGCTATTACTACATGGCGTTATACCTTATAAGGTAGTGCTGCATAACTTTATTCGTTATAAGGTAATCAAATATAACGTTATACGTTATGAGGTAATACTATATAACGTTATACGTTAAAAGATAATACTATACAACGTTGTATGTTATAAGGTAATAGTAGATAACGTTATACGTTATACGGTAATACTATATAACATTGTACGTTATTTAGTAATACTATATAACGTTATACGTTATAAGGTAATACTATATAACATTATACGTGAGAAGCTATTACTATATGACGTTATACGTTATAAGGTAATACTATTTAACGTTATACGTAGCAAGCTATTACTACATGGCATTATACCTTATAAGGTAGTACTACGTAACTTTATTCGTTATAAGGTAATCAAATATAACGTTATACGTTATAAGGTAATACTATATAACATTATATGTCAGAAGCTATTATTATATGACGTTATACGTTATAAGGTAATAGGACATAACGTTATACGTTATAAGGTAATACTACATAACATTATACGTTATAAGGTAATAATATATAACGTTGTACGTTGTAAGGTAATATTACACAACGTTATACCATAGGAGGTATTACTATGTAACGTTATGCCATAGGAGGTATTACTATGTAACGTTATACGTTAGAAGCTATTACTATGTCACTTTATACGTTGGAAGCTATTACTGTATGACGTTATACGTTGTAAGGTAATAGTACATAACGTTATACGTTAGAAGCTATTACTATATGACGTTATACCTTATAAGGTAATACTATATAACGTTATACGTTAGAAGCTATTACTATATGACGCTATACCTTATAAGGTAGTACTATATAACGTTATACGTCAGAAGCTATTACTATATGACGTTATACGTTATAAGGTAACCAAATATAACGTTATACGTTAGACGCTCTTACTATATGACTTTATACGTTATAAGGTAATACTATATAACATCATACGTTATATTGTAATACTATATAGCGTTATAAGTTATTAGGTAATAGCTTATAACGTTATATGTTAGAAGCTATTACTATTTGACGTTATACGTTATAAGGTAATACTACATAACGTTATACATTAGAAGCTATTACTATATGATGTTATACTTTATAAGGTAATACTATATGACGTTGCACGTTATAAGGTAATACTATATAACGTTATACGATACAAGGTACTAATATATATCGTTGTACGTTGTAAGTTAATATCATACAACGTTATACCATAGGAGGTATTGCTATATAGCGTTATAGGTAGGAAGCTAGTACTATAAGATATTATACGTTGTAAGGTAATAGTACACAACGTTATACGTTAGTAGATATTACTATACGACGTTATACGTTATAAGTTAATATTTTATAAGGTTGTACGTTATTAGAGAATACTATATAACGTTACACGTTGTAAGGTAATTCTGTACAACGTTATACTTCATTAGATATTACTATATGATGTTATACGTTATAAGGTAATACTATATAACGTTGTACGTTATTAAGTAATACTATATAACATCATACGATGTAAGGTAATACTATATAGCGTTATAAGTTATCAGGTAATAGCTTATAACACTATATGTTAGAAGCTATTACTATGTGACGTTATACCTTATAAGGTAGTACTGTATAACGTTATACGTCAGAAGCCATTACTATATGACGTTATACGTTATAAGGTAATAGTACATAACGTTATACGTTATAACGTAATACAACATAACATTATACGTTATAAGGTAATAATATATAACGTTGTACGTTGTAAGGTAATATTATACAACGTTATACCATAGGAGGTATTAGTATGTAACGTTATGCCATAGGAGGTATTACTATGTAACGTTATACGTTAGAAGCTATTACTATGTAACTTTATACGTTGGAAGCTATTACTATATAACGTTAAACGTTAGAAGCTATTACTCTATGACGTTATACGTTATAAGGTAATACTATATAACGTTATACGTTAGAAGCTATTACTCTCTGACGTTATACGTTATATGGTAATGCTATTTAACGTTATACGTTAGAAGCTATGACTATATGACGTTATACCTTATAAGGTAATACTATATAACGTTATACGTTAGAAGCTATTACTCTATGACGTTATACGTTATACGGTAATACTATTTAACGTTATACGTTAGAAGCTATTACTATATGACGTTGTACGTTATAAGGTAATACTAGATAACGTTATACGTTATAAGGTAATACTATATAACGTTGTACGTTATTAGGTAATAGCTTATAACGTTATACGTTAGAAGGTATTACTATATAACGTTATACCTTATAAGGTAATACTATTTAACGTTATACGTAGGAAGGTATTACTACATGGCGTTATACCTTATAAGGTAGTGCTACATAACTTTATTCGTTATAAGGTAATCAAATATAACGTTATACGTTATAAGGTAATACTATATAACGTTATACGTTAAAAGGTAATACTATACAACGTTGTACGTTATAAGGTAATATTACATAACGTTATACATTAGAAGCTATTACTATATGATGTTATACCTTCTAAGGTAATACTATATGACGTTGCACGTTATAAGGTAATACTATATAACGTCATACGATGTAAGGTAATACTATATAGCGTTATACGTTAGAAGCTATTACTATATGACGTTATACATTATAAGGTAATACTATATAACGTTATACGTTAGATGCTATTACTATATTATTTTGTACGGTATACGGTAATACTATATAACGTTATACGTTATAAGGTAATACTATATAATGTTGTACGTTATAAGGTAATAGTAGATAACGTTATACGTTATAAGGTAATACTATATAACTTTGTACGTTATTTAGTAATACTATATAACGTTATACGTTATAAGGTAATATTATATAGCGTTATATGTTAGAAGCTATTACTATATAACATTACACATTATAAGGTAATACTATATAACTTTGTACGTTATAAGGTAATAGTAGATAACGTTATACGTTATAAGGAAATACTATATAACTTTGTACGTTATTTAGTAATACTATATAACGTTATAAGTTATAAGGTAATACTATATAACATTATACGTCACAACTACTACTATATGACGTTATACGTTATAAGGTAACACTGTATAACGTTATACCTTATTAGGTAATAGCTTATAACGTTATACGTTAGAAGCTATTACTATATGACGTTATACCTTATAAGGTAAGACTATATGACGTTATACGTTGTAAGGTAATGGTACATAACGTTATCCGTTAGAAGCTATTACTATATGACGTTATACCTTATAAGGTAATACTATATAACGTTATACGTTAGAAGCTATTACTATGTAACTTTATACGTTGGGAGATATTACTATATGACGTTGTACGTTATAAGGTAATTCTAGATAACGTTATACGTTATAATGTAATACTATATAACGTTGTACGTTAGAAGCCATTACTATGTGACGTTATACCTTATAAGGTAGTACTATATAATGTTATACGTCAGAAGCTATTACTATATGACGTTATACGTTATACGGTAATACTATATAACGTTGTACGTTATTAGGTAATAGCTTATAACGTTATACGTTAGAAGGTATTACTATATAACGTGATACCTTATAAGGTAATACTATTTAACGTTATACGTAGGAAGCTATTACTACATGGCGTTATACCTTATAAGGTAGTACTACATAACTTTATTCGTTATAAGGTAATCAAATATAACGTTATACGTTATAAGGTAATACTATATAACATTATATGTCAGAAGCTATTATTATATGACGTTATACGTTATAAGGTAATAGGACATAACGTTATACGTTATAAGGTAATACTACATAACATTATACGTTATAAGGTAATAATATATAACGTTGTACGTTGTAAGGTAATATTACACAACGTTATACCATAGGAGGTATTACTATGTAACGTTATGCCATAGGAGGTATTACTATGTAACGTTATACGTTAGAAGCTATTACTATGTCACTTTATACGATGGAAGCTATTACTATATGACGTTATACGTTGTAAGGTAATAGTACATAACGTTATACGTTAGAAGCTATTACTATATGACGTTATACCTTATAAGGTAATACTATATAACGTTATACGTTAGAAGCTATTACTATATGACGCTATACCTTATAAGGTAGTACTATATAACGTTATACGTCAGAAGCTATTACTATATGACGTTATACGTTATAAGGTAACCAAATATAACGTTATACGTTAGACGCTCTTACTATATGACTTTATACGTTATAAGGTAATACTATATAACATCATACGTTATAAGGTAATACTATATAGCGTTATAAGTTATTAGGTAATAGCTTATAACGTTATATGTTAGAAGCTATTACTATTTGACGTTATACGTTATAAGGTAATACTACATAGCGTTATACATTAGAAGCTATTACTATATGATGTTATACCTTATAAGGTAATACTATATGACGTTGCACGTTATAAGGTAATACTATATAACGTTATACGATACAAGGTACTAATATATATCGTTGTACGTTGTAAGTTAATATCATACAACGTTATACCATAGGAGGTATTGCTATATAGCGTTATAGGTACGAAGCTAGTACTATATGATATTATACGTTGTAAGGTAATAGTACACAACGTTATACGTTTGTAGATATTATTATACGACGTTATACGTTATAAGTTAATATTTTATAAGGTTGTACGTTATTAGAGAATACTATATAACGTTTCACGTTGTAAGGTAATTCTGTACAACGTTATACTTCATTAGATATTACTATATGATGTTATACGTTATAAGGTAATACTATATAACGTTGTACGTTATTAAGTAATACTATATAACATCATACGATGTAAGGTAATACTATATAGCGTTATAATTTATCAGGTAATAGCTTATAACACTATATGTTAGAAGCTATTACTATGTGACGTTATACATTATAAGGTAGTACTGTATAACGTTAAACGTTAGAAGCTATTACTCTATGACGTTATACGTTATAAGGTAATACTATATAACGTTATACGTTAGAAGCTATTACTCTCTGACGTTATACGTTATAAGGTAATGCTATTTAACGTTATACGTTAGAAGCTATTACTATATGACGTTATACGTTATAAGGTAATACTATATAACGTTATACGTTAAAAGCTATGACTATATGACGTTATACCTTATAAGGTAATACTATATAACGTTATACGTTAGAAGCTATTACTCTATGACGTTATACGTTATACGGTAATACTATTTAACGTTATACGTTAGAAGCTATTACTATATGACGTTGTACGTTATAAGGTAATACTAGATAACGTTATACGTTATAAGGTAATGCTATATAACGTTGTACGTTATTAGGTAATAGCTTATAACGTTATACGTTAGAAGGTATTACTATATAACGTTATACCTTATAAGGTAATACTATTCAACGTTATACGTAGGAAGGTATTACTACATGGCGTTATACCTTATAAGGTAGTGCTACATAACTTTATTCGTTATAAGGTAATCAAATATAACGTTATACGTTTGAAGCTATTACCTTATGACGTTATACGTTATAAGGTAATACTAGATAACGTTATACGTTATAAGGTAATCCTATATAACGTTGTACGTCATAAGGTAATACTAGATAACGTTATACGTTATAAGGTAATACTATATAACGTTGTACGTTATTAGGTAATAGCTTATAACGTTATGCGTTAGAAGGAATTACTATATAACGTTATACCTTATAAGGTAATACTATTTAACGTTATACGTAGGAAGGTATTACTACTTGGCGTTATACCTTATAAGGTAGTGCTACATAACTTTATTTGTTATAAGGTAATCAAATATAACGTTATACGTTATAAGGTAATACTATATAACGTTATACGTTAAAAGGTAATACTATACAACGTTGTACGTTATAAGGTAATATTACATAACGTTATACATTAGAAGCTATTACTATATGATGTTATACCTTATAAGGTAATACTATATGACGTTGCACGTTATAAGGTAATACTATATAACGTCATACGATGTAAGGTAATACTATATAGCGTTATAAGTTATCAGGTAATAGCTTATAACACTATATGTTAGAAGCTATTACTATGTGACGTTATACCTTATAAGGTAGTACTATATAACGTTATACGTGAGAAGCCATTACTATATGGTGTTATACCTTATAAGGTAATACTATATAACGTTATACGTTAGAAGCTATTACTATATTATTTTATACGGCATGCGGTAATACTATATAACGTTATACGTTATAAGGTAATACTATATAATGTTGTACGTTATAAGGTAATAGTAGATAACGTTATACGTTATAAGGTAATACTATATAACTTTGTACGTTATTTAGTAATACTATATAACGTTATACGTTATAAGGTAATATTATATAGCGTTATACGTTAGAAGCTATTACTATATATCATTACACATTATAAGGTAATACTATATAACTTTGTACGTTATTTAATAATACTATATAACGTTATACTTTATAAGGTAATATTATATAGCGTTATACGTTGGAAGGTAACACTATATGGCGTTCTACCATACAAGGTAATACTACATAACCTTATACGTTACAAGGTAATCTAATATAACGTTATACGTTAGAAGCTATTACTATATGACGTTATACCTTATAAGGTAATACTATATAACGTTATACGTTAGAAGCTATTACTATATGACGCTATACCTTATAAGGTAGTACTATATAACGTTATACGTCAGAAGCTATTACTATATGACGTTATACGTTATAAGGTAATAGTACATATCGTTATACCTTATAAGGTAATACTATATAACGTTATACGTTAGAAGCTATTACTATATGATGTTATACCTTATAAGGTAATACTATATAACGTTATACGTTAGAAGCTATTACAATATTATTTTATACGCTATACGGTAATACTACATAACGTTATACGTTATTTAGTAATACTGTATAATGTTATACGTTATAAGGTAATATTATATAGCGTTATACGTTAGAAGCTGTTACTCTATGACGTTATACGTTATAAGGTAATACTATTTAACTTTATACGTTAGAAGCTATTACTATATGACGTTATACGTTATAAGGTAATACTATATAACGTTATACGTTAAAAGCTATGACTATATGACGTTATACCTTATAAGGTAATACTATATAACGTTATACGTTAGAAGCTATTACTCTATGACATTATACGTTATACGGTAATACTATTTAACGTTTTACGTTAGAAGCCATTACTATATGACGTTGTACGTTATAAGGTAATACTAGATAACGTTATACGCTATAAGGTAATACTATATAACGTTGTACGTTAGAAGCCATTACTATGTGACGTTATACGTTATAAGGTAGTACTATATAATGTTATACGTCAGAAGCTATTACTATATGAGGTTATACCTTATAAGGTAATACTATATAACGTTATACGTTAGAAGCTATTACTATATGACGCTATACCTTATAAGGTAGTACTATATAACGTTATACGTCAGAAGCTATTACTATATGACGTTATACGTTATAAGGTAACCAAATATAACGTTATACGTTAGACGCTCTTACTATATGACGTTGTACGTTATAAGGTAATACTATATAACGTTATACGTTAGAAGCTATTACTATATGACGTTATACATTATAAGGTAATACTATATAACGTTATACGTTAGATGCTATTACTATATTATTTTGTACGGTATACGGTAATACTATATAACGTTATACGTTATAAGGTAATATTATATAGCGTTATACGTTAGAAGCTATTACTATATAACATTACACATTATAAGGTAATACTATATAACTTTGTACGTTATTTAATAATACTATATAACGTTATACTTTATAAGGTAATATTATATAGCGTTATACGTTGGAAGGTAACACTATATGGCATTCTACCATACAAGGTAATACTACATAACCTTATACGTTATAAGGTAATCTAATATAACGTTATACGTTAGAAGCTATTACTATATGACATTATACCTAATAAGGTAATACTATATAACGTCATACGTCAGAAGCTATTACTATATGACGTTTTACGTTATAAGGTAATACTATATAGCGTTATACGTTAGAAGCTACTACTATATGACGTTATACCTTATCTGGTAATACTATATAACGGTATACGTTAGAAGCTATTACTATATGACATTGTACGTTATAAGGTAATACTAGATAACGTTATACGTTATAAGGTAATACTATATAACGTTGTACGTTATAAGGTAATACTAGATAACTTTATACGTTATAAGGATATACTATATAACTTTGTACGTTATAAGGTAATAGTAGATAACGTTATACGTTATAAGGAAATACTATATAACTTTGTACGTTATTTAGTAATACTATATAACGTTATAAGTTATAAGGTAATACTATATAACATTATACGTCACAAGCTACTACTATATGACGTTATACGTTATAAGGTAACACTGTATAACGTTATACCTTATTAGGTAATACTATATAACGTTATACGTTAGAAGCTATTACTATATAACTTTATACGTTGGAAGCTACTACTATATGACGTTATACGTTGTAAGGTAATGGTACATAACGTTATCCGTTAGAAGCTATTACTATATGACGTTATATCTTATAAGGTAATACTATATAACGTTATACGTTAGAAGCTATTACTATGTAACTTTATACGTTGGGAGATATTACTATATGACGTTGTACGTTGTAAGGTAATTCTAGATAACGTTATACGTTATACGGTAATACTATATAACGTTGTACGTTATAAGGTAATAATATATAACGTTGTACGTTGTAAGGTAATATTACACAACGTTATACCCTAGGAGGTATTACTATGTAACGTTATGCCATAGGAGGTATTACTATGTAACGTTATACGTTAGAAGCTATTACTATGTCACTTTATACGTTGGAAGCTATTACTATATGACGTTATACGTTATAAGGTAATACTATTTAACGTTATACGTTAGAAGCTATTACTATATGACGTTATACGTTATAAGGTAATACTATATAACGTTATACGTTAAAAGCTATGACTATATGACGTTATACCTTATAAGGTAATACTATATAACGTTATACGTTAGAAGCTATTACTCTATGACGTTATACGTTATACGGTAATACTATTTAACGTTTTACGTTAGAAGCCATTACTATATGACGTTGTACGTTATAAGGTAATACTAGATAACGTTATACGCTATAAGGTAATACTATATAACGTTGTACGTTAGAAGCCATTACTATGTGACGTTATACGTTATAAGGTAGTACTATATAATGTTATACGTCAGAAGCTATTACTATATGACGTTATACGTTATAAGGTAATACTATATAACGTTATACGTTATAAGGTAATCTTATATAACGTTGTACATTATAAGGTAATACTAGATAACGTTATACGTTATAAGGTAATACTATATAACGTTGTACGTTATTAGGTAATAGCTTATAACGTTATACGTTAGAAGGTATTACTATATAACGTTATGCCTTATAATGTAATACTATTTAACGTTATACATAGGAAGGTATTACTACATGGCGTTATACCTTATAAGGTAGTGCTAAATAACTTTATTCGTTATAAGGTAATCAAATATAACGTTATACGTTATAAGGTAATACTATATAACGTTATACGTTAAAAGGTAATACTATGCAACGTTGTACGTTATAAGGTAATAGTAGATAACGATATACGTTATTAGGTAATACTATATAACTTTGTACGTTATTTAGTAATACTATATAACAATATACGTTATAAGGTAATACTATATAACATTATACGTGAGAAGCTATTACTATATGACGTTATACGTTATAAGGTAATAGTACATATCGTTATACGTTATAAGGTAATACTACATAACATTATTCGTTATAAGGTAATAATATATAACGTTGTACGTTATAAGTTAATATTATACAACATTATACCATAGGAGGTATTACTATGTAACGTTATACGTAGGAAGCTATTACTATATGACGTTATACGTTGTAAGGTAATACTATATAACTTTATACGTTAGAAGCTATTACAATATGACGTTATACCTTATAAGGTAATACTATATAACGTTATACGTTAGAAGCTATTACTATATGATGTTATACCTTATAAGGTAATACTATATGACGTTATACGTTAGAAGCTATTACCATATGACGTTATACGTTATAAGGTAATACTATATCACGTTATGCCTCAGAATCTATTACTATATGTCGTTATACGTTATAAGGTAATACTACATAACATTATTCGTTATAAGGTAATAATATATAACGTTGTACGTTGTAAGGTAATATTATACAATGTTATACCATAGGAGGTATTACTATGTAACGTTATGCCATAGGAGGTATTACTATGTAACGTTATACGTTGGAAGCTATTACTATATGACGTTATACGTTGGAAGGTAATGGTACATAACGTTATACGTTAGAAGCTATTACTCTATGACGTTATACGTTATAAGGTAATACTATGTAACGTTATACGTTAGAAGCTATTACCCTATGACGTTATACGTTATAAGATAATACTATTTAACGTTATACGTTAGAAGCTATTACTATATGACGTTATACATTATAAGGTAATACTATATAACGTTATACGTTAGATGCTATTACTATATTATTTTATACGGTAAGCGGAGGTACTATATAACGTTATACGTTATAAGGTAATACTATATAATGTTGTACGTTATAAGGTAATACTATATAACTTTGTACGTTATTTAGTAATACTATATAACGTTATACGTTATAAGGTAATATTATATAGCGTTATACGTTAGAAGCTATTACTATATAACATTACACATTATAAGGTAATACTATATAACTTTGTACGTTATTTAATAATACTATATAACGTTATACTTTATAAGGTAATATTATATAGCGTTATACGTTGGAAGGTAACACTATATGGCATTCTACCATACAAGGTAATACTACATAACCTTATACGTTATAAGGTAATCTAATATAACGTTATACGCTAGAAGCTATTACTATATGACGTTATACCTAATAAGGTAATACTATATAACGTTATACGTCAGAAGCTATTACTATATGAAGTTTTACGTTATAAGGTAATACTATATAGCGTTATACGTTAGAAGCTACTACTATATGACGTTATACCTTATCTGGTAATACTATATAACGGTATACGTTAGAAGCTATTACTATATGACATTGTACGTTATAAGGTAATACTA
Organism: Bombus dahlbomii; assembly: GCA_037178635.1. Lineage (NCBI taxonomy): Eukaryota > Metazoa > Arthropoda > Insecta > Hymenoptera > Apidae > Bombus > Bombus dahlbomii. The sequence goes on from CM074106.1 coordinate 18,286,578, forward strand.
GATAACGTTATACGTTATAAGGTAATACTATATAACGTTGTATGTTATAAGGTAATACTAGATAACGTTATACGTTAAAAGGTAATACTATATAACGTTGTACGTTATAAGGTAATAGTAGATAACGTTATACGTTATAAGGAAATACTATATAACTTTGTACGTTATAAGGTTATAGTAGATAACGTTATACGTTATAAGGAAATACTATATAACTTTGTACGTTATTTAGTAATACTATATAACGTTATAAGTTATAAGGTAATACTATATAACATTATACGTCAGAAGCTACTACTATATGACGTTATACGTTATAAGGTAACACTGTATAACGTTATACCTTATTAGGTAATAGCTTATAACGTTATACGTTAGAAGCTATTACTATATGGCGTTATACGTTGTAAGGTAATACTATATAACGTTATACATTAGAAGCTATTACAATATGTCGTTATACCTTATAAGGTAATACTATATAACGTTATGCGTTAGAAGCTATTACAATATGATGTTATACCTTATAAGGTAATACTATATAACGTTATACGTTAGAAGCTATTACCATATGACGTTATACGTTATAAGGTAATACTATATCACGTTATGCGTCAGAATCTATTACTATATGACGTTATACGTTATAAGGTAATAGAACATAACGTTATACGTTATAAGGTAATGCTACATAACATTATACGTTATAAGGTAATAATATATAACGTTGTACGTTGTAAGGTAATATTATACAACGTTATACCATAGGAGGTATTACTATGTAACGTTATGCCATATTAGGTATTACTATGTAACGTTATACGTTGGAAGCTATTACTATATGACGTTATACGTTGTAAGGTAATACTATATAACGTTATACGTGAGAAGCCATTACTATATGGTGTTATACCTTATAAGGTAATACTATATAACGTTATACGTTAGAAGCTATTACTATATTATTTTATACGGCATGCGGTAATACTATATAACGTTATACGTTATAAGGTAATACTATATAATGTTGTACGTTATAAGGTAATAGTAGATAACGTTATACGTTATAAGGTAATACTATATAACTTTGTACGTTATTTAGTAATACTATATAACGTTATACGTTATAAGGTAATATTATATAGCGTTATACGTTAGAAGCTATTACTATATATCATTACACATTATAAGGTAATACTATATAACTTTGTACGTTATTTAATAATACTATATAACGTTATACTTTATAAGGTAATATTATATAGCGTTATACGTTGGAAGGTAACACTATATGGCGTTCTACCATACAAGGTAATACTACATAACCTTATACGTTACAAGGTAATCTAATATAACGTTATACGTTAGAAGCTATTACTATATGACGTTATACCTTATAAGGTAATACTATATAACGTTATACGTTAGAAGCTATTACTATATGACGCTATACCTTATAAGGTAGTACTATATAACGTTATACGTCAGAAGCTATTACTATATGACGTTATACGTTATAAGGTAACCAAATATAACGTTATACGTTAGACGCTCTTACTATATGACGTTGTACGTTATAAGGTAATACTATATAACGTTATACGTTAGAAGCTATTACTATATGACGTTATACATTATAAGGTAATACTATATAACGTTATACGTTAGATGCTATTACTATATTATTTTGTACGGTATACGGTAATACTATATAACGTTATACGTTATAAGGTAATATTATATAGCGTTATACGTTAGAAGCTATTACTATATAACATTACACATTATAAGGTAATACTATATAACTTTGTACGTTATTTAATAATACTATATAACGTTATACTTTATAAGGTAATATTATATAGCGTTATACGTTGGAAGGTAACACTATATGGCATTCTACCATACAAGGTAATACTACATAACCTTATACGTTATAAGGTAATCTAATATAACGTTATACGTTAGAAGCTATTACTATATGACATTATACCTAATAAGGTAATACTATATAACGTCATACGTCAGAAGCTATTACTATATGACGTTTTACGTTATAAGGTAATACTATATAGCGTTATACGTTAGAAGCTACTACTATATGACGTTATACCTTATCTGGTAATACTATATAACGGTATACGTTAGAAGCTATTACTATATGACATTGTACGTTATAAGGTAATACTAGATAACGTTATACGTTATAAGGTAATACTATATAACGTTGTACGTTATAAGGTAATACTAGATAACTTTATACGTTATAAGGAAATACTATATAACTTTGTACGTTATAAGGTAATAGTAGATAACGTTATACGTTATAAGGAAATACTATATAACTTTGTACGTTATTTAGTAATACTATATAACGTTATAAGTTATAAGGTAATACTATATAACATTATACGTCACAAGCTACTACTATATGACGTTATACGTTATAAGGTAACACTGTATAACGTTATACCTTATTAGGTAATACTATATAACGTTATACGTTAGAAGCTATTACTATGTAACTTTATACGTTGGGAGATATTACTATATGACGTTGTACGTTATAAGGTAATTCTAGATAACGTTATACGTTATACGGTAATACTATATAACGTTGTACGTTATTAGGTAATAGCTTATAACGTTATACGTTAGAAGGTATTACTATATAACGTTATACCTTATAAGGTAATACTATTTAACGTTATACGTACGAAGCTATTACTACATGGCGTTAAACCTTATAAGGTAGTACTACATAACTTTATTCGTTATAAGGTAATCAAATATAACGTTATACGTTATAAGGTAATACTATATAACATTATATGTCAGAAGCTATTATTATATGACGTTATACGTTATAAGGTAATAGGACATAACGTTATACGTTATAAGGTAATACTACATAACATTATACGTTATAAGGTAATAATATATAACGTTGTACGTTGTAAGGTAATATTACACAACGTTATACCATAGGAGGTATTACTATGTAACGTTATGCCATAGGAGGTATTACTATGTAACGTTATACGTTAGAAGCTATTACTATGTCACTTTATACGTTGGAAGCTATTACTATATGACGTTATACGTTATAAGGTAATACTATTTAACGTTATACGTTAGAAGCTATTACTATATGACGTTATACGTTATAAGGTAATACTATATAACGTTATACGTTAAAAGCTATGACTATATGACGTTATACCTTATAAGGTAATACTATATAACGTTATACGTTAGAAGCTATTACTCTATGACGTTATACGTTATACGGTAATACTATTTAACGTTTTACGTTAGAAGCCATTACTATATGACGTTGTACGTTATAAGGTAATACTAGATAACGTTATACGCTATAAGGTAATACTATATAACGTTGTACGTTAGAAGCCATTACTATGTGACGTTATACGTTATAAGGTAGTACTATATAATGTTATACGTCAGAAGCTATTACTATATGACGTTATACGTTATAAGGTAATACTATATAACGTTATACGTTATAAGGTAATCCTATATAACGTTGTACGTTATAAGATAATCCTAGATAACGTTATAAGTTACAAGGTAATACTATATAACGTTGTACGTTATTAGGTAATAGCTTATAACGTTATACGTTAGAAGGTATTACTACATAACGTTATGCCTTATAATGTAATACTATTTAACGTTATACATAGGAAGGTATTACTACATGGCGTTATACCTTATAAGGTAGTGCTACATAACTTTATTCGTTATAAGGTAATCAAATATAACGTTATACGTTATAAGGTAATACTATATAACGTTATACGTTAAAAGGTAATACTATGCAACGTTGTACGTTATAAGGTAATAGCAGATAACGTTATACGTTATAAGGTAATACTATATAACTTTGTACGTTATTTAGTAATACTATATAACGATATACGTTATAAGGTAATACTATATAACATTATACGTGAGAAGCTATTACTATATGACGTTATACGTTATAAGGTAATAGTACATATCGTTATACGTTATAAGGTAATACTACATAACATTATTCGTTATAAGGTAATAATATATAACGTTGTACGTTATAAGTTAATATTATACAACATTATACCATAGGAGGTAATACTATATAACATTATACGTGAGAAGCTATTACTATATGACGTTATACGTTATAAGGTAATAGTACATATCGTTATACCTTATAAGGTAATACTATATAACGTTATACGTTAGAAGCTATTACTATATGATGTTATACCTTATAAGGTAATACTATATAACGTTATACGTTAGAAGCTATTACCATATGACGTTATACGTTATAAGGTAATACTATATCACGTTATGCCTCAGAATCTATTACTATATGTCGTTATACGTTATAAGGTGATACTATATAACGTTATACGTTAAAAGCTATGACTATATGACGTTATACCTTATAAGGTAATACTATATAACGTTATACGTTAGAAGCTATTACTCTATGACGTTATACGTTATACGGTAATACTATTTAACGTTTTACGTTAGAAGCCATTACTATATGACGTTGTACGTTATAAGGTAATACTAGATAACGTTATACGCTATAAGGTAATACTATATAACGTTGTACGTTAGAAGCCATTACTATGTGACGTTATACGTTATAAGGTAGTACTATATAATGTTATACGTCAGAAGCTATTACTATATGACGTTATACGTTATAAGGTAATACTATATAACGTTATACGTTATAAGGTAATCTTATATAACGTTGTGCGTTATAAGGTAATACTAGATAACGTTATACGTTATAAGGTAATACTATATAACGTTGTACGTTATTAGGTAATAGCTTATAACGTTATACGTTAGAAGGTATTACTATATAACGTTATGCCTTATTATGTAATACTATTTAACGTTATACATAGGAAGGTATTACTACATGGCGTTATACCTTATAAGGTAGTGCTACATAACTTTATTCGTTATAAGGTAATCAAATATAACGTTATACGTTATAAGGTAATACTATATAACGTTATACGTTAAAAGGTAATACTATGCAACGTTGTACGTTATAAGGTAATAGTAGATAACGATATACGTTATAAGGTAATACTATATAACTTTGTACGTTATTTAGTAATACTATATAACGATATACGTTATAAGGTAATACTATATAACATTATACGTGAGAAGCTATTACTATATGACGTTATACGTTATAAGGTAATAGTACATATCGTTATACGTTATAAGGTAATACTACATAACATTATTCGTTATAAGGTAATAATATATAACGTTGTACGTTATAAGTTAATATTATACAACATTATACCATATGAGGTATTACTATGTAACGTTATACGTAGGAAGCTATTACTATATGACGTTATACGTTGTAAGCTAATACTATATAACTTTATACGTTAGAAGCTATTACAATATGACGTTATACCTTATAAGGTAATACTATATAACGTTATACGTTAGAAGCTATTACTATATGATGTTATACCTTATAAGGTAATACTATATAACGTTATACGTTAGAAGCTATTACCATATGACGTTATACGTTATAAGGTAATACTATATCACGTTATGCCTCAGAATCTATTACTATATGTCGTTATACGTTATAAGGTAATAGTACATAACGTTATACGTTATAAGGTAATCAAATATAACGTTATACGTTATCAGGTAATACTATATATCATTATACGTCAGAAGCTATTATTATATGACGTTATACGTTATAAGGTAATAGTACATAACGTTACACGTTATAAGGTAATACTACATAACATTATTCGTTATAAGGTAATAATATATAACGTTGTACGTTGTAAGGTAATATTATACAACTTTATACCATAGGAGGTATTACTATGTAACGTTATGCCATAGGAGGTATTACTATGTAACGTTATACGTTGGAAGCTATTACTATATGACGTTATACGTTGTAAGGTAATGGTACATAACTTTATACGTTAGAAGCTATTACTCTATGACGTTATACGTTATAAGGTAATACTATGTAACGTTATACGTTAAAAGCTATTACCCTATGACGTTATACGTTATAAGATAATACTATTTAACGTTATACGTTAGAAGCTATTACTATATGACGTTATACATTATAAGGTAATACTATATAACGTTATACGTTAGATGCTATTACTATATTATTTTATACGGTAAACGGAGGTACTATATAACGTTATACGTTATAAGGTAATACTATATAATGTTGTACGTTATAAGGTAATAGTAGATAACGTTATACGTTATAAGGTAATACTATATAATGTTGTACGTTATAAGGTAATAGTAGATAACGTTATACGTTATAAGGTAATACTATATAACTTTGTACGTTATTTAGTAATACTATATAACGTTATACGTTATAAGGTAATATTATATAGCGTTATACGTTAGAAGCTATTACTATATAACATTACACATTATAAGGTAATACTATATAACTTTGTACGTTATTTAATAATACTATATAACGTTATACTTTATAAGGTAATATTATATAGCGTTATACGTTGGAAGGTAACACTATATGGCATTCTACCATACAAGGTAATACTACATAACCTTATACGTTATAAGGAAATCTAATATAACGTTATACGTTAGAAGCTATTACTATATGACGTTATTCCTAATAAGGTAATACTATATAACGTTATACGTCAGAAGCTATTACTATATGACGTTTTACGTTATAAGGTAATACTATATAGCGTTATACGTTAGAAGCTACTACTATATGACGTTATACCTTATCTGGTAATACTATATAACGGTATACGTTAGAAGCTATTACTATATGACATTGTACGTTATAAGGTAATACTAGATAACGTTATACGTTATAAGGTAATACTATATAACGTTGTACGTTATAAGGTAATACTAGATAACTTTATACGTTATAAGGTAATACTATATAACCTTGTACGTTATTAGGTAATAGTAGATAACGTTATACGTTATAAGGAAATACTATATAACTTTGTACGTTATAAGGTAATAGTAGATAACGTTATACGTTATAAGGAAATACTATATAACTTTGTACGTTATTTAGTAATACTATATAACGTTATAAGTTATAAGGTAATACTATATAACATTATACGTCACAAGCTACTACTATATGACGTTATACGTTATAAGGTAACACTGTATAACGTTACACCTTATTAGGTAATAGCTTATAACGTTATACGTTAGAAGCTATTACTATATGACGTTATACCTTATAAGGTAAGACTATATGACGTTATACGTTGTAAGGTAATGGTACATAACGTTATCCGTTATAAGGTAATACTATATAACGTTGTATGTTATAAGGTAATACTAGATAACGTTATACGTTAGAAGCTATTACTATATGACATTGTATGTTATAAGGTAATACTAGATAACGTTATAAGTTATAAGGTAATACTATATAACATTATACGTCAGAAGCTACTACTATATGACGTTATACGTTATAAGGTAACACTGTATAACGTTATACCTTATTAGGTAATAGCTTATAACGTTATACATTAGAAGCTATTACAATATGTCGTTATACCTTTTAAGGTAATACTATATAACGTTATGCGTTAGAAGCTATTACAATATGATGTTATACCTTATAAGGTAATACTATATAACGTTATACGTTAGAAGCTATTACCATATGACGTTATACGTTATAAGGTAATACTATATCACGTTATGCGTCAGAATCTATTACTATATGACGTTATACGTTATAAGGTAATAGTACATAACGTTATACGTTATAAGGTAATGCTGCATAACATTATACGTTATAAGGTAATAATATATAACGTTGTACGTTGTAAGGTAATATTATACAACGTTATACCATAGGAGGTATTACTATGTAACGTTATGCCATAGGAGGTATTACTATGTAACGTTATACGTTGGAAGCTATTACTATATGACGTTATACGTTGTAAGGTAATCGTACATAACGTTATACGTTAGAAGCTATTACTCTATGACGTTATACGTTATAAGGTAATACTATATAACGTTATACGTTAGAAGCTATTACTCTATGACGTTATACGTTATAAGGTAATACTATTTAACGTTATACGTTTGAAGCTATTACTATATGACGTTATACGTTATAAGGTAATACTATATAACGTTATACGTTAAAAGCTATGACTATCTGACGTTATACCTTATAAGGTAATACTATATAACGTTGTACGTTAGAAGCCATTACTATGTGACGTTATACGTTATAAGGTAGTACTATATAATGTTATACGTCAGAAGCTATTACTATATGACGTTATACGTTATAAGGTAATACTAGATAACGTTATACGTTATAAGGTAATCCTATATATCGTTGTACGTTATAAGGTAATACTAGATAACGTTATACGTTATAAGGTAATACTATATAACGTTGTACGTTATTAGGTAATACTAGATAACGTTATACGTTATAAGGTAATACTATATAACGTTGTACGTTATTAGGTAATAGCTTATAACGTTATACGTTAGAAGGTATTACTATATAACGTTATGCCTTATAATGTAATACTATTTAACGTTATACATAGGAAGGTATTACTACATGGCGTTATACCTTATAAGGTAGTGCTACATAACTTTATTCGTTATAAGGTAATCAAATATAACGTTATACGTTATAAGGTAATACTATATAACGTTATACGTTAAAAGGTAATACTATGCAACGTTGTACGTTATAAGGTAATAGTAGATAACGATATACGTTATAAGGTAATACTATATAACTTTGTACGTTATTTAGTAATACTATATAACGATATACGTTATAAGGTAATACTATATAACATTATACGTGAGAAGCTATTACTATATGACGTTATACGTTATAAGGTAATAGTACATATCGTTATACGTTATAAGGTAATACTACATAACATTATTCGTTATAAGGTAATAATATATAACGTTGTACGTTATAAGTTAATATTATACAACATTATACCATATGAGGTATTACTATGTAACGTTATACGTAGGAAGCTATTACTATATGACGTTATACGTTGTAAGCTAATACTATATAACTTTATACGTTAGAAGCTATTACAATATGACGTTATACCTTATAAGGTAATACTATATAACGTTATACGTTAGAAGCTATTACTATATGATGTTATACCTTATAAGGTAATACTATATAACGTTATACGTTAGAAGCTATTACCATATGACGTTATACGTTATAAGGTAATACTATATCACGTTATGCCTCAGAATCTATTACTATATGTCGTTATACGTTATAAGGTAATAGTACATAACGTTATACGTTATAAGGTAATCAAATATAACGTTATACGTTATCAGGTATTACTATATATCATTATACGTCAGAAGCTATTATTATATGACGTTATACGTTATAAGGTAATAGTACATAACGTTATACGTTATAAGGTAATACTACATAACATTATTCGTTATAAGGTAATAATATATAACGTTGTACGTTGTAAGGTAATATTATACAACTTTATACCATAGGAGGTATTACTATGTAACGTTATGCCATAGGAGGTATTACTATGTAACGTTATACGTTGGAAGCTATTACTATATGACGTTATACGTTGTAAGGTAATGGTACATAACTTTATACGTTAGAAGCTATTACTCTATGACGTTATACGTTATAAGGTAATACTATGTAACGTTATACGTTAGAAGCTATTACCCTATGACGTTATACGTTATAAGATAATACTATTTAACGTTATACGTTAGAAGCTATTACTATATGACGTTATACATTATAAGGTAATACTATATAACGTTATACGTTAGATGCTATTACTATATTATTTTATACGGTAAACGGAGGTACTATATAACGTTATACGTTATAAGGTAATACTATATAATGTTGTACGTTATAAGGTAATAGTAGATAACGTTATACGTTATAAGGTAATACTATATAATGTTGTACGTTATAAGGTAATAGTAGATAACGTTATACGTTATAAGGTAATACTATATAACTTTGTACGTTATTTAGTAATACTATATAACGTTATACGTTATAAGGTAATATTATATAGCGTTATACGTTAGAAGCTATTACTATATAACATTACACATTATAAGGTAATACTATATAACTTTGTACGTTATTTAATAATACTATATAACGTTATACTTTATAAGGTAATATTATATAGCGTTATACGTTGGAAGGTAACACTATATGGCATTCTACCATACAAGGTAATACTACATAACCTTATACGTTATAAGGTAATACTATATAACGTTGTACGTTATTAAGTAATACTATATAACATCATACGATGTAAGGTAATACTATATAGCGTTATAAGTTATGAGGTAATAGCTTATAACACTATATGTTAGAAGCTATTACTATGTGACGTTATACCTTATAAGGTAGTACTATATAACGTTATACGTCAGAAGCCATTACTATATGACGTTATACATTATAAGGTATTACTATATAACGTTATACGTTAGAAGCTATTACAATATTATTTTATACGCTATACGGTAATACTACATAACGTTATACGTTATTTAGTAATACTATATAATGTTATACGTTATAAGGTAATATTATATAGCGTTATACGTTAGAAGCTGTTACTCTATGACGTTATACGTTATAAGGTAATACCATTTAACGTTATACGTTAGAAGCTATTACTATATGACGTTATACGTTATAAGGTAATACTATACAACGTTATACGTTAAAAGCTATGACTATATGACGTTATACGTTATAAGGTAATATTATATAGCGTTATACGTTAGAAGCTGTTACTCTATGACGTTATACGTTATACGGTAATACTATTTAACGTTTTACGTTAGAAGCCATTACTATATGACGTTGTACGTTATAAGGTAATACTAGATGACGTTATACGTTATAAGGTAATACTATATAACGTTGTACGTTATTAGGTAATACTATATAACATTATACGTGAGAAGCTATTACTATATGACGTTATACGTTATAAGGTAATAGTACATAACGTTGCACGTTATAAGGTAATACCACATAACATTATTCGTTATAAGGTAATAATATATAACGTTGTACGTTATAAGTTAATATTATACAACATTATACCATAGGAGGTATTACTATGTAACGTTATACGTAGGAAGCTATTACTATATGACGTTATACGTTGTAAGGTAATACTATATAACTTTATACGTTAGAAGCTATTACAATATGACGTTATACCTTATAAGGTAATACTATATAACGTTATACGTTAGAAGCTATTACTATATGATGTTATACCTTATAAGGAAATACTATATAACGTTATACGTTAGAAGCTATTACCATATGACGTTATACGTTATAAGGTAATACTATATCACGTTATGCCTCAGAATCTATTACTATATGTCGTTATACGTTATAAGGTAATACTACATAACATTATTCGTTATAAGGTAATAATATATAACGTTGTACGTTGTAAGGTAATATTATACAATGTTATACCATAGGAGGTATTACTATGTAACGTTATGCCATAGGAGGTATTACTATGTAACGTTATACGTTGGAAGCTATTACTATATGACGTTATACGTTGGAAGGTAATGGTACATAACGTTATACGTTAGAAGCTATTACTCTATGACGTTATACGTTATAAGGTAATACTATGTAACGTTATACGTTAGAAGCTATTACCCTATGACGTTATACGTTATAAGATAATACTATTTAACGTTATACGTTAGAAGCTATTACTATATGACGTTATACATTATAAGGTAATACTATATAACGTTATACGTTAGATGCTATTACTATATTATTTTATACGGTAAACGGAGGTACTATATAACGTTATACGTTATAAGGTAATACTATATAATGTTGTACGTTATAAGGTAATAGTAGATAACGTTATACGTTATAAGGTAATACTATATAACTTTGTACGTTATTTAGTAATACTATATAACGTTATACGTTATAAGGTAATATTATATAGCGTTATACGTTAGAAGCTATTACTATATAACATTACACATTATAAGGTAATACTATATAACTTTGTACGTTATTTAATAATACTATATAACGTTATACTTTATAAGGTAATATTATATAGCGTTATACGTTGGAAGGTAACACTATATGGCATTCTACCATACAAGGTAATACTACATAACCTTATACGTTATAAGGTAATCTAATATAACGTTATACGTTAGAAGCTATTACTATATGACGTTATACCTAATAAGGTAATACTATATAACGTTATACGTCAGAAGCTATTACTATATGAAGTTTTACGTTATAAGGTAATACTATATAGCGTTATACGTTAGAAGCTACTACTATATGACGTTATACCTTATCTGGTAATACTATATAACGGTATACGTTAGAAGCTATTACTATATGACATTGTACGTTATAAGGTAATACTAGATAACGTTATACGTTATAAGGTAATACTATATAACGTTGTATGTTATAAGGTAATACTAGATAACGTTATACGTTAAAAGGTAATACTATATAACGTTGTACGTTATAAGGTAATAGTAGATAACGTTATACGTTATAAGGAAATACTATATAACTTTGTACGTTATAAGGTTATAGTAGATAACGTTATACGTTATAAGGAAATACTATATAACTTTGTACGTTATTTAGTAATACTATATAACGTTATAAGTTATAAGGTAATACTATATAACATTATACGTCAGAAGCTACTACTATATGACGTTATACGTTATAAGGTAACACTGTATAACGTTATACCTTATTAGGTAATAGCTTATAACGTTATACGTTAGAAGCTATTACTATATGGCGTTATACGTTGTAAGGTAATACTATATAACGTTATACATTAGAAGCTATTACAATATGTCGTTATACCTTATAAGGTAATACTATATAACGTTATGCGTTAGAAGCTATTACAATATGATGTTATACCTTATAAGGTAATACTATATAACGTTATACGTTAGAAGCTATTACCATATGACGTTATACGTTATAAGGTAATACTATATCACGTTATGCGTCAGAATCTATTACTATATGACGTTATACGTTATAAGGTAATAGTACATAACGTTATACGTTATAAGGTAATGCTACATAACATTATACGTTATAAGGTAATAATATATAACGTTGTACGTTGTAAGGTAATATTATACAACGTTATACCATAGGAGGTATTACTATGTAACGTTATTCCATATTAGGTATTACTATGTAACGTTATACGTTGGAAGCTATTACTATATGACGTTATACGTTGTAAGGTAATGGTACATAACGTTATACTTTAGAAGCTACTACTCTATGACGTTATACGTTATAAGGTAATACTATATAACGTTATACGTTAGAAGCTATTACTCTATGACGTTATACGTTATAAGGTAATACTATTTAACGCTATACGTTTGAAGCTATTACTATATGACGTTATACGTTATAAGGTAATACTATATAACGTTATACGTTAAAAGCTATGACTATATGACGTTATACCTTATAAGGTAATACTATTTGACGTTATACGTAGGAAGCTATTACTATATGACGTTTTACGTTATAAGGTAATACTATATAACGTTGTACGTTATAAGGTAATACTAGATAACGTTATACGTTATAAGGTAATACTATATAACGTTGTACGTTATTAGGTAATATCTTATAACGTTATACGTTAGAAGGTATTACTATATAACGTTATACCTTATAAGGTAATACTATTTGACGTTATACGTAGGAAGCTATTACTACATGGCGTTATACCTTATAAGGTAGTACTACATAACTTTATTCGTTATAAGGTAATCAAATATAACGTTATACGTTATAAGGTAATAATATATAACATTATATGTCAGAAGCTATTATTATATGACGTTATACGTTATAAGGTAATAGGACATAACGTTATACCTTATAAGGTAATACTATATAACATTATACGTTATAAGGTAATAATATATAATGTTGTACGTTGTAAGGTAATATTACACAACGTTATACCATAGGAGGTATTACTATGTAACGTTATGCCATAGGAGGTATTACTATGTAACGTTATACGTTAGAAGCTATTACTATGTCACTTTATACGTTGGAAGCTATTACTATATGACGTTATACGTTGTAAGGTAATACTATATGACGTTGCACGTTATAAGGTATTACTATATAACGTTATACGATACAAGGTACTAATATATATCGTTGTACGTTGTAAGTTAATATCATACAACGTTATACCATAGGAGGTATTGCTATATAACGTTATAGGTAGGAAGCTAGTACTATATGATATTATACGTTGTAAGGTAATAGTACACAACGTTATACGTTAGTAGATATTACTATACGACGTTATACGTTATAAGTTAATATTTTATAAGGTTGTACGTTATTAGAGAATACTATATAACGTTACACGTTGTAAGGTAATTCTGTATAACGTTATACGTTATTAGATATTACTATACGATGTTATACGTTATAAGGTAATACTATATAACGTTGTACGTTATTAAGTAATACTATATAACATCATACGATGTAAGGTAATACTATATAGCGTTATAAGTTATGAGGTAATAGCTTATAACACTATATGTTAGAAGCTATTACTATGTGACGTTATACCTTATAAGGTAGTACTATATAACGTTATACGTCAGAAGCCATTACTATATGACGTTATACATTATAAGGTAATACTATATAACGTTATACGTTAGAAGCTATTACAATATTATTTTATACGCTATACGGTAATACTACATAACGTTATACGTTATTTAGTAATACTATATAATGTTATACGTTATAAGGTAATATTATATAGCGTTATACGTTAGAAGCTGTTACTCTATGACGTTATACGTTATAAGGTAATACTATTTAACGTTATACGTTAGAAGCTATTACTATATGACGTTATACGTTATAAGGTAATACTATATAACGTTATACGTTAAAAGCTATGACTATATGACGTTATACGTTATAAGGTAATATTATATAGCGTTATACGTTAGAAGCTGTTACTCTATGACGTTATACGTTATACGGTAATACTATTTAACGTTTTACGTTAGAAGCCATTACTATATGACGTTGTACGTTATAAGGTAATACTAGATAACGTTATACGTTATAAGGTAATACTATATAACGTTGTACGTTATTAGGTAATACTAGATAACGTTATACGTTATAAGGTAATACTATATAACGTTGTACGTTATTAGGTAATAGCTTATAACGTTATACGTTAGAAGGTAATACCACATAACATTATTCGTTATAAGGTAATAATATATAACGTTGTACGTTATAAGTTAATATTATAAAACATTATACCATAGGAGGTATTACTATGTAACGTTATACGTAGGAAGCTATTACTATATCACGTTATACGTTGTAAGGTAATACTATATAACTTTATACGTTAGAAGCTATTACAATATGACGTTATACCTTATAAGGAAATACTATATAACGTTATACGTTAGAAGCTATTACTATATGATGTTATACCTTATAAGGTAATACTATATAACGTTATACGTTAGAAGCTCTTACCATATGACGTTATACGTTATAAGGTAATACTATATCACGTTATGCGTCAGAATCTATTACTATATGACGTTATACGTTATAAGGTAATAGTACATAACGTTATACGTTATAAGGTAATCAAATATAACGTTATACGTTATCAGGTAATACTATATATCATTATACGTCAGAAGCTATTATTATATGACGTTATACGTTATAAGGTAATAGTACATAACGTTATACGTTATAAGGTAATACTACATAACATTATTCGTTATAAGGTAATAATATATAACGTTGTACGTTGTAAGGTAATATTATACAACGTTATACCATAGGAGGTATTACTATGTAACGTTATGCCATAGGAGGTATTACTATGTAACGTTATACGTTGGAAGCTATTACTATATGACGTTATACGTTGTAAGGTAATGGTACATAACGTTATACGTTAGAAGCTATTACTCTATGACGTTATACGTTATAAGGTAATACTAGATAACGTTATACGTTATAAGGTAATCCTATATAACGTTGTACGTTATAAGGTAATAGCTTATAACGTTATACGTTATAAGGTAATACTATATAACGTTGTACGTTATTAGGTAATAGCTTATAACGTTATACGTTAGAAGGTATTACTATATAACGTTATGCCTTATAATGTAATACTATTTAACGTTATACATAGGAAGGTATTACTACATGGCGTTATACCTTATAAGGTAGTGCTACATAACTTTATTCGCTATAAGGTAATCAAATATAACGTTATACGTTATAAGGTAATACTATATAACGTTATACGTTAAAAGGTAATACTATGCAACGTTGTACGTTATAAGGTAATAGTAGATAACGTTATACGTTATAAGGTAATACTATATAACTTTGTACGTTATTTAGTAATACTATATAACGATATACGTTATAAAGTAATACTATATAACATTATACGTGAGAAGCTATTACTACATGACGTTATACGTTATAAGGTAATAGTACATAACGTTATACGTTATAAGGTAATACTACATAACATTATTCGTTATAAGGTAATAATATATAACGTTGTACGTTATAAGTTAATATTATACAACATTATACCATAGGAGGTATTACTATGTAACGTTATACGTAGGAAGCTATTACTATATGACGTTATACGTTGTAAGGTAATACTATATAACTTTATACGTTAGAAGCTATTACAATATGACGTTATACCTTATAAGGTAATACTATATAACGTTATACGTTAGAAGCTATTACTATATGATGTTATACCTTATAAGGTAATACTATATAACGTAATACGTTAGAAGCTATTACCATATGACGTTATACGTTATAAGGTAACACTATATCACGTTATGCGTCAGAATCTGTTACTATATGACGTTATACATTATAAGGAAATACTATATAACGTTATACGTTAGAAGCTATTACAGTATTATTTTATACGGTATACGGTAATACTACATAACGTTATACGTTATTTAGTAATACTATATAATGTTATACGTTATAAGGTAATATTATATAGCGTTATACGTTAGAAGCTGTTACTCTATGACGTTATACGTTATAAGGTAATACTATTTAACGTTATACGTTAGAAGCTATTACTATATGACGTTATACGTTATAAGGTAATACTATATAACGTTATACGTTAAAAGCTATGACTATATGACGTTATACCTTATAAGGTAATACTATATAACGTTATACGTTAGAAGCTATTACTCTATGACGTTATACGTTATACGGTAATACTATTTAACGTTTTACGTTAGAAGCCATTACTATATGACGTTGTACGTTATAAGGTAATACTATATAACGTTATACATTATAAGGTAATCCTATATAACGTTGTAAGTTATAAGGTAATACTAGATAACGTTATACGTTATAAGGTAATACTATATAACGTTGTACGTTATTAGGTAATAGCTTATAACGATATACGTTAGAAGGTATTACTATATAACGTTATGCCTTATAATGTAATACTATTTAACGTTATACATAGGAAGGTATTCCTACATGGCGTTATACCTTATAAGGCTGTGCTACATAACTTTATTCGTTATAAGGTAATCAAATATAACGTTATACGTTATAAGGTAATACTATATAACGTTATACGTTAAAAGGTAATACTATGCAACGTTGTACGTTATAAGGTAATAGTAGATAACGTTATACGTTATAAGGTAATACTATATAACTTTGTACGTTATTTAGTAATACTATATAACGATATACGTTATAAGGTAATACTATATAACATTATACGTGAGAAGCTATTACTATATGACGTTATACGTTATAAGGTAATAGTACATAACGTTGCACGTTATAAGGTAATACCACATAACATTATTCGTTATAAGGTAATAATATATAACGTTGTACGTTATAAGTTAATATTATACAACATTATACCATAGGAGGTATTACTATGTAACGTTATACGTAGGAAGCTATTACTATATGACGTTATACGTTGTAAGGTAATACTATATAACTTTATACGTTAGAAGTTATTACAATATGACGTTATACCTTATAAGGTAATACTATATAACGTTATACGTTAGAAGCTATTACTATATGATGTTATACCTTATAAGGTAATACTATATAACGTTATACGTTAGAAGCTATTACCATATGACGTTATACGTTATAAGGTAATTCTATATCACGTTATGCGTCAGAATCTATTACTATATGACGTTATACGTTATAAGGTAATAGTACATAACGTTATACGTTATAAGGTAATCAAATATAACGTTATACGTTATCAGGTAATACTATATATCATTATACGTCAGAAGCTATTATTATATGACGTTATACGTTATAAGGTAATACTACATAACGTTATACGTTATAAGGTAATACTACATAACATTATTCGTTATAAGGTTATAATGTATAACGTTGTACGTTGTAAGGAAATATTATACAACGTTATACCATAGGAGGTATTACTATGTAACCTTATGCCATAGGAGGTATTACTATGTAACGTTATACGTAGGAAGCTATTACTATATGACGTTATACGTTGTAAGGTAATGGTACATAACGTTATACGTTACAAGCTATTACTCTATGACGTTATACGTTATAAGGTAATACTATGTAACGTTATACGTTAGAAGCTATTACCCTATGACGTTATACGTTATAAGGTAATACTATTTAACGTTATACGTTAGAAGCTATTACTATATGACGTTATACGTTATAAGGTAGTACTATATAATGTTATACGTCAGAAGCTATTACTATATGACGTTATACGTTATAAGGTAATACTAGATAACGTTATACGTTATAAGGTAATCCTATATAACGTTGTACGTTATAAGGTAATACTATATAACGTTATACGTTGAAGGTAATCCTATATAACGTTGTACGTTATAAGGTAATAGCTTATAACGTTATACGTTATAAGGTAATACTATATAACGTTGTACGTTATTAGGTAATAGCTTATAACGTTATACGTTAGAAGGTATTACTATATAACGTTATGCCTTATAATGTAATACTATTTAACGTTATACATAGGAAGGTATTACTACATGGCGTTATACCTTATAAGGTAGTGCTACATAACTTTATTCGTTATAAGGTAATCAAATATAACGTTATACGTTATAAGGTAATACTATATAACGTTATACGTTAAAAGGTAATACTATGCAACGTTGTACGTTATAAGGTAATAGTAGATAACGTTATACGTTATAAGGTAATACTATATAACTTTGTACGTTATGTAGTAATACTATATAACGATATACGTTATAAGGTAATACTATATAACATTATACGTGAGAAGCTATTACTATATGACGTTATACGTTATAAGGTAATAGTACATAACGTTATACGTTATAAGGTAATACTACATAACATTATTCGTTATAAGGTAATAATATATAACGTTGTACGTTATAAGTTAATATTATACAACGTTATACCATAGGAGGTATTACTATGTAACGTTATACCATAGTAGGTATTTCTATGTAACGTTATGCGTAGGAAGCTATTACTATATGACGTTATACGTTGTATGGTAATGGTACATAACGTTATACGTTAGAAGCTATTACTATGTGACGTTATACCTTATAAGGTAGTACTATATAACGTTATACGTCAGAAGCCATTACTAGATGACGTTATACATTATAAGGTAATACTATATAACGTTATACGTTAGAAGCTATTACTATATTATTTTATACGGTATACGGTAATACTATATAACGTTATACGTTATTTAGTAATACTATATGACGTTACACGTTGTAAGGTAATACTATATAACGTTATACGTTAGAAGCTATTACTATATGACGTTATACCTTATAAGGTAATACTATATAACGTTATACGTTAGAATCTACTACTATGTAACTTTATACGTTGGAAGCTATTACTATATGACGTTATACGTTAGAAGCTATTACTCTATGACGTTATACGTTATAAGGTAATACTATATAACGTTACACGTTAGAAGCTATTACTCTATGACGTTATACGTTATAAGGTAATACTATATAACGTTATACGTTACAAGCTAATACTATATGACGTTATACGTCATAAGGTAATACTACATAACGTTATACGTTAGAAGCTATGACTATATGACGTTATACCTTATAAGGTAATACTATATAACGTTATACGTTAGAATCTATTACTCTATGACATTATACGTTATACGGTAATACTATATAACGTTATACGTTAGAAGCTATTACTATATGACGTTGTACGTTATAAGGTTATACTAGATAACGTTATACGTTATAAGGTAATACTATATAACGTTGTACGTTAGAAGCCATTACTATGTGACGTTATACTTTATAAGGTAGTACTATATAATGTTATACGTCAGAAGCTATTGCTATATGACGTTATACGTTATAAGGTAATACTATATAACATTGTACGTTATTAGGTAATAGCTTATAACGTTATACGTTTGAAGGTATTGCTATATAACGTTATACCTTATAAGATAATACTATTTAACGTTATACGTAGGAAGCTATTACTACATGGCGTTATACCTTATAAGGTAGTACTACATAACTTTATTCGTTATAAGGTAATCAAATATTATGTTATACGTTATAAGGTAATACAATATAACATTATACGTTAGAAGCTATTACTATATGACGTTATACGTTATAAGGTAATAGTACTTAACGTTATACGTTATAAGGTAATACTACATAACATTATTCGTTATAAGGTAATACTATATAACGTTATACGTTAGAAGCTATTACTATGTAACTTTATACGTTGGAAGCTATTACTATATGACGTTATACGTTAGAAGCTATTACTCTATGACGTTATACGTTATAAGGTAATGCTATATAACGTTATACGTTAGAAGCTAATACTATATAACGTTATACGTCATAAGGTAATACTATATAACGTTATACGTTAGAAGCTATGACTATATGACGTTATACCTTATAAGGTAATACTATATAACGTTATACGTTAGAATCTATTACTCTATGACGTTATACGTTATACGGTAATACTATATAACGTTATACGTTAGAAGCTATTACTATATAACGTTGTACGTTATTAGGTAATAGCTTATAACGTTATACGTTAGAAGGTATTACTATATAACGTTATACGTTAGAAGCTAATACTATGTAACTTTATACGTTGGAAGCTATTACTATATGACGTTATACGTTAGAAGCTATTACTCTATGACGTTATACGTTATAAGGTAATACTATATAACGTTACACGTTAGAAGCTATTACTCTATGACGTTATACGTTATAAGGTAATACTATATAACGTTATACGTTAGAAGCTAATACTATATGACGTTATACGTCATAAGGTAATACTACATAACGTTATACGTTAGAAGCTATGACTATATGACGTTATACCTTATAAGGTAATACTATATAACGTTATACGTTAGAATCTATTACTCTATGACGTTATACGTTATACGGTAATACTATATAACGTTATAAGTTAGAAGCTATTACTATATGACGTTGTACGTTATTAGGTAATAGCTTATAACGTTATACGTTAGAAGGTATTACTATATAACGTTATACGTTAGAAGCTATTACTATGTAACTTTATACGTTGGAAGCTATTACTATATGACGTTATACGTTAGAAGCTATTACTCTATGACGTTATACGTTATAAGGTAATACTATATGACGTTATACGTTAGAAGCTAATACTATATAACGTTATACGTCATAAGGTAATACTATATAACGTTATACGTTAGAAGCTATGACTATATGACGTTATACCTTATAAGGTAATACTATATAACGTTATACGTTAGAATCTATTACTCTATGACGTTATACGTTATACGGTAATACTATATAACGTTATACGTTAGAAGCTATTACTATATAACGTTGTACGTTATTAGGTAATAGCTTATAACGTTATACGTTAGAAGGTATTACTATATAACGTTATACGTTAGAAGCTATTACTATGTAACTTTATACGTTGGAAGCTATTACTATATGACGTTATACGTTAGAAGCTATTACTCTATGACGTTATACGTTATAAGGTAATACTATATAACGTTATACGTTAGAAGCTATTACTCTATGACGTTATACGTAATACGGTAATACTATATAACGTTATACGTTAGAAGCTATTACTATATGACGTTATACCTTATCAGGTAATACTATATAACGTTATACGTTATAAGGTAATACTATATAACGTTGTACGTTATAAGGTAATACTAGATAACGTTATACGTTATAAGGTAATACTATATAACGTTTTACGTTATTAGGTAATAGCTTATTACGTTATACGTTAGAAGGTATTACTATATAACGTTATACCTTATAAGGTTATACTATTTAACGTTATACGTAGGAAGGTATTACTATATGGCGTTATACCTTATAAGGTAGTGCTACATAACTTTATTCGTTATAAGGTAATCAAATATAACGTTATACGTTATAAGATAATACTATACAACGTTGTACGTTATAAGGTAATAGTAGATAACGTTATACGTTATAAGGTAATACTATATAATTTTGTACGTTATTTAGTAATACTATATAACGTTAGACGTTATAAGGTAATACTATATAACATTATACGTGAGAAGCTATTACTATATGACGTTATACGTTATACGGTAATTCTATATAACGTTATACGTTAGAAGCTATTACTATATGACGTTGTACGTTATAAGGTAATACTAGATAACGTTATACGTTATAAGGTAATACTATACAACGTTGTACGTTAGAAGCCATTACTATGTGACGTTATACGTTATAAGGTAGTACTATATAACATTGTACGTTATTTAGTAATACTATATAACGTTATACGTTATAAGGTAATACTATATAACATTATACGTGAGAAGCTATTACTATATGACGTTATACGTTATAAGGTAATAGTACTTAACGTTATACGTTATAAGGTAATACTACATAACATTATTCGTTATAAGGTAATACTATATAACGTTATACGTTAGAAGCTATTACTACGTAACTTTATACGTTGGAAGCTATTACTATATGACGTTATACGTTAGAAGCTATTACTCTATGACGTTATACGTTATAAGGTAATACTATATAACGTGATACGTTAGAAGCTATTACTATATGGCGTTATACCTTATCAGGTAATACTATATAACGTTATACGTTATAAGGTAATACTATATAACGTTGTACGTTATAAGGTAATACTAGATAACGTTATACGTTATAAGGTAATACTATATAACGTTGTACGTTATTAGGTAATAGCTTATAACGTTATACGTTAGAATGTATTACTATATAACGTTATACCTGATAAGGTAATACTATTTAACGTTATACGTAGGAAGCTATTACTACATGGCGTTATACCTTATAAGGTAGTACTACATAACTTTACATGTTATAAGGTAATCAAATACAACGTTATACGTTATAAGGTAATACTATATAACGTTATACGTTAAAAGGTAATACTATACAACGTTGTACGTTATAAGGTAATAGTAGATAACGTTATACGTTATAAGGTAATACTATACAACGTTGTACGTTAGAAGCCATTACTATGTGACGTTATACGTTATAAGGTAGTACTATATAATGTTATACGTCAGAAGCTATTACTATATGACGTTGTACGTTATAAGGTAATACTAGATAACGTTATACGTTATAAGGTAATACTATACAACGTTGTACGTTAGAAGCCATTACTATGTGACGTTATACGTTATAAGGTAGTACTATATAATGTTATACGTCAGAAGCTATTACTATATGACGTTATACGCTACAAGGTAATACTAGATAACGTTATACGTTATAAGGTAATCGTATATAACATTGTACGTTATAAGTTAATACTAGATAACGTTATACGTTATACGGTAATACTATATGACGTTGTACGTTATTAGGTAATAGCTTATAACGTTATACGTTAGAAGGTATTATTATATAACGTTATACCTTATAAGGTAATACTATTTAACGTTATACGTAGGAAGGTATTACTACATGGCGTTATACCTTATAAGGTAGTGCTGCATAACTTTATTCGTTATAAGGTAATGAAATATAACGTTATACCTTATAAGCTAATACTATATAACGTTATACGTTAAAAGGTAATACTATACAACGTTGTACGTTATAAGGTAATAGTAGATAACGTTATACGTTATAAGGTAATACTATATAACATTGTACGTTATTTAGTAATACTATATAACGTTATACGTTAGAAGGTAATACTATATAACATTATACGTGAGAAGCTATTACTATATGACGTTATACGTTATAAGGTAATAGTACATAACGTTATACGTTATAAGGTAATACTACATAACATTTTACGTTATAAGGTAATAATATATAACGTTGTACGTTATAAGTTAATATTATACAACTTTATACCATAGGATGTATTACTATGTAACGTTATGCCATAGGAGGTATTACTATATAACATTATAGGTAGGAAGCTAGTACTATATGATGTTATACGTTGTAAGGTAATAGTACACAACGTTATACGTTAGTAGATATTACTATATGACGTTATACGTTATAAGTTAATATTTTATAAGGTTGTACGTTATTAGGGAATACTATATAACGTTACACGTTGTAAGGTAATTCTGTATAACGTTATACGTTATAAGGTAACCCAATATAACGTTATACGTTAGAGGCTCTCACCATATGACGTTATACGTTATAAGGTAACCGAATATAACGTTATACGTTAGAAGCTCTCACTATATGACGTTATACGTTATAAGGTAATACTATATATAACTTTGTACGTTATTTAGTAATACTATATAACGTTACAGTTTATAACGTTATACGTTAGAAGCTATTACTATATGATGTTATACGTTATAACGTAATACTATATAACGTTGTACGTTATGAAGTAATACTATATAACATCATACGTTGTAAGGTTATACTATATGGCGTTATAAGTTGTTAGGTAATAGCTTATAACGTTATATGTTAGAAGCTATTACTATTTGACGTTATACGTTATAAGGTAATACTACATAACGTTATACATTAGAAGCTATAACTATATGATGTTATACGTTATAAGGTAATACTATATGACGTTGCACGTTATAAGGTAATACTATATAACGTTATACGATACAAGGTACTAATATATATCGTTGTACTTTGTAAGTTAATATCATACAACGTTATACCATAGGAGGTATTGCTATATAACGATATAGGTAGGAAGCTAGTACTATATGATATTATACGTTGTAAGGTAATAGTACACAACGTTATACGTTAGTAGATATTACTATACGACGTTATACGTTATAAGTTAACATTTTATAAGGTTGTACGTTATTAGGGAATACTATATAACGTTACAGGTTGTAAGGTAATTCTGTATAACGTTATACGTTATTAGATATTACTATATGACGTTATACGTTATAAGGTAATACTATATAACGTTGTACGTTATTAAGTAATACTATATAACATCATACGATGTAAGGTAATACTATATAGCGTTATAAGTTATCAGGTAATAGCTTATAACACTATATGTTAGAAGCTATTACTATGTGACGTTATACCTTATAAGGTAGTACTATATAACGTTATACGTCAGAAGCCATTACTATATGACGTTATACATTATAAGGTAATACTATATAACGTTAAACGTTAGAAGCTATTACTACATTATTTTATACGGTATACGGTAATACTATATAACGTTATACGTTATTTAGTAATACTATATAACGTTATACGTTATAAGGTAATATTATATAGCGTTATACGTTAGAAGCTATTACTATATAACATTACACATTATAAGGTAATACTATATAACTTTGTACGTTATTTAATAATACTAAATAACGTTATACTTTATAAGGTAATATTATATAGCGTTATACGTTAGAAGGTAACACTATATGGCGTTCTACCATATAAGGTAATACTACACAACCTTATACGTTATAAGGTAATCAAATATAACGTTATACGTTAGAAGCTCTTACTATATGACGTTATACGTTATAAGGTAATACTATATAACTTTGTACGTTATTTAATAATACTATATGACGTTATACGTTATAAGGTAATACTATAAAACATTATACGTGAGAAGCTATTACTATATGACGTTATACGTTATAAGGTAATAATACATAACGTTATACGTTATAAGGTAATACTACATAACATTATTCGTTATAAGGTAATAATATATAACGTTGTACGTTATAAGTTAATATTATACAACGTTATACCATAGGAGGTATTACTATGTAACGTTATACGTAGGAAGCTATTACTATATGACGTTATACGTTGTAAGGTAATGGTACATAACGTTATACGTTAGAAGCTATTACTATATGACGTTATACCTTATAAGGTAATACTATATAACGTTATACGTTAGAAGCTATTACTATGTAACTTTATACGTTGGAAGCTATTACTATATGACGTTATACGTTAGAAGCTATTACTCTATGACGTTATACGTTATAAGGTAATACTATATAACGTTATACGTTAGAAGCTATTACTCTATGACGTTATACGTTATAAGGTAATACTATATAACGTTATACGTTAGAAGCTAATACTATATGACGTTATACGTTAGAAGCTACGACTATATGACGTTATACCTTATAAGGTAATACTATATAACGTTATACGTTAGAATCTATTACTCTATGACGTTATACCTTATAGGGTAATACTATATAACGTTATACGTTAGAAGCTATTACTATATAACGTTGTACGTTATTAGGTAATAGCTTATAACGTTATATGTTAGAAGCTATTACTATTTGACGTTATACGTTATAAGGTAATACTACATAACGTTATACATTAGAAGCTATTACTATATGATGTTATACCTTATAAGGTAATACTATATGACGTTGCACGTTATAAGGTAATACTATATAACGTTATACGATACATGGTACTAATATATATCGTTGTACGTTGTAAGTTAATATCATACAACGTTATACCATAGGAGGTATTGCTATATAACGTTATAGGTAGGAAGTTAGTACTATATGATATTATACGTTGTAAGGTAATAGTACACAACGTTATACGTTAGTAGATATTACTATACGACGTTATACGTTATAAGTTAATATTTTATAAGGTTGTACGTTATTAGGGAATACTATATAACGTTACACGTTGTAAGGTAATACTACATAACGTTATACGTTAGAAGCTATGACTATATGACGTTATACGTCATAAGGTAATACTATATAACGTTATATGTTAGAAGCTATTACTATGTGACGTTATACCTTTATAAGGTAGTACTATATAACGTTATACGTCAGAAGCCATTACTATATGACGTTATACATTATAAGGTAATACTATATAACGTTATACGTTAGAAGCTATTACTATATTATTTTATACGGTATACGGTAATACTATATGACGTTATACGTTATTTAGTAATACTATATAACGTTATACGTTATAAGGTAATATTATATAGCGTTATACGTTAGGAGCTATTACTATATAACATTACACATTATAAGGTAATACTATATAACTTTGTACGTTATTTAATAATACTATATAACGTTATACTTTATAAGGTAATATTATATAGCGTTATACGTTGGAAGGTATCACTATATGGCGTTCTACCATATAAGGTAATACTACATAACTTTATACGTTATTAGGTAATCAAATATAACTTTATACGTTATATGGTAATACCATATAGCGGTCTTCCGTTAGAAGCTATTACTATAAGACGTTATACGTTATAAGGTAATACTATATAATGTTATACGTTATTAGGTAATAGTTCATAACGTTATACATTACAAGGTAGTACTATATAACGTCATACATTGGAAGCTATTACCATATAACGTTATAGGTTATTAGGTAATAGCTTATAACTTTATACGTAGGAAGATTTTACTATATGACGTTATACCTTATAAGGTAATACTATATAACTTTATACGTTATAAGGTAATACTATATAACATTATACGTGAGAAGCTATTACTATATGACGTTATACGTTATAAGGTAATAGTACTTAACGTTATACCTTATAAGGTAATACTACATAACATTATTCGTTATAAGGTAATACTATATAACGTTATACGTTAGAAGCTATTACTATGTAAATTTATACGTTGGAAGCTATTACTATATGACGTTATACGTTAGAAGCTATTACTCTATGACGTTATACGTTATAAGGTAATACTATATAACGTTATACGTTAGAAGCTATTACTCTATGACGTTATACGTTATAAGGTAATACTATATAACGTTATACGTTAGAAGCTAATACTATATAACGTTATACGTCATAAGGTAATACTATATAACGTTATACGTTAGAAGCTATGACTATATGACGTTATACCTTATAAGGTAATACTATATAACGTTATACGTTAGAATCTATTACTCTATGACGTTATACGTTATACGGTAATACTATATAACGTTATACTTTAGAAGCTATTACTATATAACGTTGTACGTTAATAGGTAATAGCTTATAACGTTATACGTTAGAAGGTATTACTATATAACGTTATACGTTAGAAGCTATTACTATGTAACTTTATACGTTGGAAGCTATTACTATATGACGTTATACCTAATAAGGTAATACTATATAACGTTATACGGTAGAAGCTATTACTATATAACGTTATACCTGATAAGGTAATACTATTTAACGTTATACGTAGGAAGCTATTACTACATGTCGTTATACCTTATAAGGTAGTACTACATAACTTTACATGTTATAAGGTAATCAAATATAACGTTATACGTTATAAGGTAATACTATATAACGTTATACGTTAAAAGGTAATACTATATAACGTTATACGTTAAAAGGTAATACTATATAACGTTATACGTTAGAAGCTATTACTATATGACGTTATACGTTGTAAGGTAATAGTACATAACGTTATACGTTAGAAGCTATAACTATATTACGTTATACCTTATAAGGTAATACTATATAACGTTATACGTTAGAATCTATTACTATATGACGTTATACCTTATAAGGTAATACTATATAACGTTATACGTCAGAAGCTATTACTATATGACGTTTTACGTTATAAGGTAATACTATATAGCGTTATACGTTAGAAGCTATTACTATATGGCGTCATACCTTATAAGGTAATACTATTTAACGTTATACGTAGGAAGCTATTACTACATGGCGTTATACCTTATAAGGTAGTACTACATAACTTTACATGTTATAAGGTAATCAAATACAACGTTATACGTTATAAGGTAATACTATATAACGTTATACGTTAAAAGGTAATACTATACAACGTTGTACGTTATAAGGTAATAGTAGATAACGTTATACGTTATAAGGTAATACTATACAACGTTGTACGTTAGAAGCCATTACTATGTGACGTTATACGTTATAAGGTAGTACTATATAATGTTATACGTCAGAAGCTATTACTATATGACGTTGTACGTTATAAGGTAATACTAGATAACGTTATACGTTATAAGGTAATACTATACAACGTTGTACGTTAGAAGCCATTACTATGTGACGTTATACGTTATAAGGTAGTACTATATAATGTTATACGTCAGAAGCTATTACTATATGACGTTATACGCTACAAGGTAAAACTAGATAACGTTATACGTTATAAGGTAATCGTATATAACATTGTACGTTATAAGTTAACACTAGATAACGTTATACGTTATACGGTAATACTATATGACGTTGTACGTTATTAGGTAATAGCTTATAACGTTATACGTTAGAAGGTATTATTATATAACGTTATACCTTATAAGGTAATACTATTTAACGTTATACGTAGGAAGGTATTACTACATGGCGTTATACCTTATAAGGTAGTGCTGCATAACTTTATTCGTTATAAGGTAATGAAATATAACGTTATACCTTATAAGGTAATACTATATAACGTTATACGTTAAAAGGTAATACTATACAACGTTGTACGTTATAAGGTAATAGTAGATAACGTTATACGTTATAAGGTAATACTATATAACATTGTACGTTATTTAGTAATACTATATAACGTTATACCTTATAAGGTAATACTATATAACGTTATACGTTAAAAGGTAATACTATACAACGTTGTACGTTATAAGGTAATAGTAGATAACGTTATACGTTATAAGGTAATACTATATAACATTGTACGTTATTTAGTAATACTATATAACTTTATACGTTATAAGGTAATACTATATAGCGTTATACGTTAATAGGTAATAGCTTATAACGTTATACGTTAGATGGTATTACTATATAACGTTATACCTTATAAGGTAATACTATTTAATGTTATACGTAGGAAGGTATTACTACATGGCGCTGTACCTTATAAGGTAGTGCTACATAACTTTATTCGTTATAAGGTAATCAAATATAACGTTATACGTTATAAGGTAATACTATATAACGTTATACGTTAGAAGCTAATACTATATGACGTTATACGTCATAAGGTAATACTACATAACGTTATACGTTAGAAGCTATGACTATATGACGTTATACCTTATAAGGTAATACTATATAACGTTATACGTTAGAATCTATTACTCTATGACGTTATACGTTATACGGTAATACTATATAACGTTATAAGTTAGAAGCTATTACTATATGACGTTGTACGTTATAAGGTTATACTAGATAACGTTATACGTTATAAGGTAATACTATATAACGTTGTACGTTATTAGGTAATAGCTTATAACGTTATACGTTTGAAGGTATTGCTATATAACGTTATACCTTATAAGATAATACTATTTAACGTTATACGTAGGAAGCTATTACTACATGGCGTTATACCTTATAAGGTAGTACTACATAACTTTATTCGTTATAAGGTAATCAAATATTATGTTATACGTTATAAGGTAATACAATATAACATTATACGTTAGAAGCTATTACTATATGACGTTATACGTTATAAGGTAATAGTACTTAACGTTATACGTTATAAGGTAATACTACATAACATTATTCGTTATAAGGTAATACTATATAACGTTATACGTTAGAAGCTATTACTATGTAACTTTATACGTTGGAAGCTATTACTATATGACGTTATACGTTAGAAGCTATTACTCTATGACGTTATACGTTATAAGGTAATACTATATGACGTTATACGTTAGAAGCTAATACTATATAACGTTATACGTTAGAAGCTATGACTATATGACGTTATACCTTATAAGGTAATACTATATAACGTTATACGTTAGAATCTATTACTCTATGACGTTATACGTTATACGGTAATACTATATAACGTTATACGTTAGAAGCTATTACTATATAACGTTGTACGTTATTAGGTAATAGCTTATAACGTTATACGTTAGAAGGTATTACTATATAACGTTATACGTTAGAAGCTATTACTATGTAACTTTATACGTTGGAAGCTATTACTATATGACGTTATACGTTAGAAGCTATTACTCTATGGCGTTATACGTTATAAGGTAATACTATATAACGTTATACCTTAGAAGCTATTACTCTATGACGTTGTACGTAATACGGTAATACTATATAACGTTATACGTTAGAAGCTATTACTATATGACGTTATACGTTATAAGGTAATACTATATAACGTTATACGTTAGAAGCTATTACTATATAACGTTGTACGTTATTAGGTAATAGCTTATAACGTTATACGTTAGAAGGTATTACTATATAACGTTTTACCTTATAAGGTAATACTATTTAACGTTATACGTAGGAAGCTATTACTACATGGCGTTAAACCTTATAAGGTAGTACTACATAACTTTATTCGTTATAAGGAAATCAAATATAACGTTATTCGTTATAAGGTAATACTATATAACTTTATACGTCTGAAGCTATTGCGATATGACGTTATTCGTTACAAGTTAATAGTACATAACGTTATACGTTATAAGGTAATACTACATAACTTTATACGTTATAAGGTAATAATATATAACGTTGTACGTTATAAGATAATATTATACAACGTTATACCATAGGAGGTACTACTATGTAACGTTATACTATAGGAGGTATTACTATGTATCTTTATAAGTAGGAAGCTATTACTATATGACGTTATACGTTGTAAGGTAATAGTACACAACGTTATACGTTATAAGTTAATATTTTATTACTTTGTACGTTATTAGGTAATACTATATAACGTTACACGGTATAAGGTAATTCTCTATAACGTTATACGTTAGAAGCTATAACTATATGACGTTATACCTTATAAGGAAATACTATATAACGTTATTCGTAGGAAGCTATTACTACATGGCGTTGTACCTTATAAGGTAGTGCTACATAACTTTATTCGTTATAAGGTAATCAAATATAACGTTATACGTTATAAGGTAATACTATATAACGTTATACGTTAAAAGGTAATACCATACAACGTTGTACGTTATAAGGTAATAGTAGATAACGTTATACGTTATAAGGTAATACTATATAACTTTGTACGTTATTTAGTAGTACTATATAACGTTATACGTTATAAGGTAATACTGTAAAACATTATACGTGAGAAGCTATTACTATATGACGTTATACGTTATAAGGTAATAGTACATAACGTTATACGTTATAAGGTAATACTACATAACATTATTCGCTATAAGGTAATAATTTATAACGTTGTACGTTATAAGTTAATATTATACAACGTTATACCATAGGAGGTATTACTATGTAACGTTATACCATAGTAGGTATTACTATGTAACGTTATACGTAGGAAGCTATTACTATATGACGTTATACCTTATAAGGTAATACTATATAACGTTATACGTTAGAAGATACTACTATGTAACTTTATACGTTGGAAGCTATTACTATATGACGTTATACGTTAGAAGCTATTACTATATGACGTTATACCTTATAAGGTAATACTATATAACGTTATACGTTAGAATCTATTACTCTATGACGTTATACGTTATACGGTAATACTATATAACGTTATACGTTAGAAGCTATTACTATATGACGTTGTACGTTATAAGGTAATACTAGATAACGTTATACGTTATAAGGTAATACTATATAACGTTGTACGTTAGAAGCCATTACTATGTGACGTTATACCTTATAAGGTAGTACTATATAATGTTATACGTCAGAAGCTATTGCTATATGACGTTATACATTATAAGGTAATACTATATAACGTTGTACGTTATTAGGTAATAGCTTATAACGTTATACGTTTGAAGGTATTACTATATAACGTTATACCTTATAAGATAATACTATTTAACGTTATACGTAGGAAGCTATTACTACATGGCGTTATACCTTATAAGGTAGTACTACATAACTTTATTCGTTATAAGGTAATCAAATATTATGTTATACGTTATAAGGTAATACAATATAACATTATACGTTAGAAGCTATTACTATATGACGTTATACGTTATAAGGTAATACTATATAACGTTATACGTTAGAATCTATTACTCTATGACGTTATACGTTATACGGTAATACTATATAACGTTATACGTTAGAAGCTATTACTATGTAACTTTATACGTTGGAAGCTATTACTATATGACGTTATACGTTTGAAGCTATTACTCTATGACGTTATACGTTATAAGGTAATAATATATAACGTTATACGTTAGAAGCTATTACTCTATGACGTTATACGTTATAAGGTAATACTATATAACGTTATACGTTAGAAGCTAATACTATATAACGTTATACGTCATAAGGTAATACTATATAACGTTATACGTTAGAAGCTATGACTATATGACGTTATACCTTATAAGGTAATACTATATAACGTTATACGTTAGAATCTATTACTCTATGACGTTATACGTTATACGGTAATACTATATAACGTTATACGTTAGAAGCTATTACTATATAACGTTGTACGTTATTAGGTAATAGCTTATAACGTTATACGTTAGAAGGTATTACTATATAATGTTATACGTTAGAAGCTATTACTATGTAACTTTATACGTTGGAAGCTATTACTATATGACGTTATACGTTAGAAGCTATTACTATATGACGTTATACGTTGTAACGTAATAGTACACAACGTTATACGATAGAAGCTATAACTATATTACGTTATACCTTATAAGGTAATACTATATAACGTTATACGTTAGAATCTATTACTATATGACGTTATACCTTATAAGGTAATACTATATAACGTTATACGTCAGAAGCTATTACTATATGACGTTTTACGTTATAAGGTAATACTATATAGCGTTATACGTTAGAAGCTATTACTATATGACGTTATACCTTATAAGGTAATACTATATAACGTTATACGTTAGAATCTGTTACTATATGACGTTATACCTTATATGGTAATACTATATAACGTTATACGTCAGAAGCTATTACTATATGACGTTTTACGTTATAAGGTAATACTATATAGCGTTATACGTTAGAAGCTATTACTATATGACGTTATACCTTATCAGGTAATACTATATAACGTTATACGTTATAAGGTAATACTATATAACGTTGTACGTTATAAGGTAATACTAGATAACGTTATACGTTATAAGGTAATACTATATAACGTTTTACGTTAAAAGGTAATAGCTTATAACGTTATACGTTAGAAGGTATTACTATATAACGTTATACCTTATAAGGTAATACTATTTAACGTTATACGTAGGAAGGTATTACTACATGGCGTTATACCTTATAAGGTAGTGCTACATAACTTTATTCGTTATAAGGTAATCAAATATAACGTTATACGTTATAAGGTAATACTATATAACGTTATACGTTAGAAGCTATTACTCTATGACGTTATACGTTATAAGGTAATACTATATAACGTTATACGTTAGAAGCTATTACTCTCTGATGTTATACGTTATAAGGTAATACTATATAACGTTATACGTTAGAGGCTATTACTCTATGACGTTATACGTTATACGGTAATTCTATATAACGTTATACGTTAGAAGCTATTACTATATGACGTTGTACGTTATAAGGTAATACTAGATAACGTTATACGTTATAAGGTAATACTATACAACGTTGTACGTTAGAAGCCATTACTATGTGACGTTATACGTTATAAGGTAGTACTATATAGCGTTATACGTTATAAGGTAATACTATATAACGTTGTACGTTATTATGTAATAGCTTATAACGTTATACGTTAGAAGGTATTACTATATAACGTTTTACCTTATAAGGTAATACTATTTAACGTTATACGTAGGAAGCTATTACTACATGGCGTTAAACCTTATAAGGTAGTACTACATAACTTTATTCGTTATAAGGAAATCAAATATAACGTTATTCGTTATAAGGTAATACTATATAACATTATACGTCTGAAGCTATTACGATATGACGTTATTCGTTATAAGTTAATAGTACATAACGTTATACGTTATAAGGTAATACTACATAACTTTATACGTTATAAGGTAATAATATATAACGTTGTACGTTATAAGATAATATTATACAACGTTATACCATAGGAGGTACTACTATGTAACGTTATACTATAGGAGGTATTACTATGTATCTTTATAAGTAGGAAACTATTACTATATGACGTTATACGTTGTAAGGTAATAGTACACAACGTTATACGTTAGAAGCTATAACTATATTACGTTATACCTTATAAGGTAATACTATATAACGTTATACGTTAGAATCTATTACTATATGACGTTATACCTTATAAGGTAATACTGTATAACGTTATACGTCAGAAGCTATTACTATATGACGTTTTACGTTATAAGGTAATACTATATAGCGTTATACGTTAGAAGCTATTACTATATGACGTTATACCTTATCAGGTAATACTATATAACGTTATACGTTATAAGGTAATACTATATAACGTTGTACGTTATAAGGTAATACTAGATAACGTTATACGTTATAAGGTAATACTATATAACGTTTTACGTTATTAGGTAATAGCTTATTACGTTATACGTTAGAAGGTATTACTATATAACGTTATACCTTATAAGGTAATACTATTTAACGTTATACGTAGGAAGGTATTACTATATGGCGTTATACCTTATAAGGTAGTGCTACATAACTTTATTCGTTATAAGGTAATCAAATATAACGTTATACGTTATAAGGTAATACTATACAACGTTGTACGTTATAAGGTAATAGTAGATAACGTTATACGTTATAAGGTAATACAATATAATTTTGTACGTTATTTAGTAATACTATATAACGTTATACGTTATAAGGTAATACTATATAACATTATACGTGTGAAGCTATTACTATATGACGTTATACGTTATACGGTAATTCTATATAACGTTATACGTCAGAAGCTATTACTATATGACGTTTTACGTTATAAGGTAATACTATATAGCGTTATACGTTAGAAGCTATTACTATATGACGTTATACCTTATCAGGTAATACTATATAACGTTATACGTTATAAGGTAATACTATATAACGTTGTACGTTATAAGGTAATACTAGATAACGTTATACGTTATAAGGTAATACTATATAACGTTTTACGTTATTAGGTAATAGCTTATTACGTTATACGTTAGAAGGTATTACTATATAACGTTATACCTTATAAGGTAATACTATTTAACGTTATACGTAGGAAGGTATTACTATATGGCTTTATACCTTATAAGGTAGTGCTACATAACTTTATTCGTTATAAGGTAATCAAATATAACGTTATACGTTATAAGGTAATACTATACAACGTTGTACGTTATAAGGTAATAGTAGATAACGTTATACGTTATAAGGTAATACTATATAATTTTGTACGTTATTTAGTAATACTATATAACGTTATACGTTATAAGGTAATACTATATAACATTATACGTGAGAAGCTATTACTATATGACGTTATACGTTATACGGTAATTCTATATAACGTTATACGTTAGAAGCTATTACTATATGACGTTGTACGTTATAAGGTAATACTAGATAACGTTATACGTTATAAGGTAATACTATACAACGTTGTACGTTAGAAGCCATTACTATGTGACGTTATACGTTATAAGGTAGTACTATATAACATTGTACGTTATTTAGTAATACTATATAACGTTATACGTTATAAGGTAATACTATATAACATTATACGTGAGAAGCTATTACTATATGACGTTATACGTTATAAGGTAATAGTACTTAACGTTATACGTTATAAGGTAATACTACATAACATTATTCGTTATAAGGTAATACTATATAACGTTATACGTTATAAGGTAATACTATATAACGTTGTACGTTATAAGGTAATACTAGATAACGTTATACGTTATAAGGTAATACTATATAACGTTTTACGTTAAAAGGTAATAGCTTATAACGTTATACGTTAGAAGGTATTACTATATAACGTTATACCTTATAAGGTAATACTATTTAACGTTATACGTAGGAAGGTATTACTACATGGCGTTATACCTTATAAGGTAGTGCTACATAACTTTATTCGTTATAAGGTAATCAAATATAACGTTATACGTTATAAGGTAATACTATATAACGTTATACGTTAGAAGCTATTACTCTATGACGTTATACGTTATAAGGTAATACTATATAACGTTATACGTTAGAAGCTATTACTCTCTGATGTTATACGTTATAAGGTAATACTATATAACGTTATACGTTAGAAGCTATTACTCTATGACGTTATACGTAATACGGTAATACTATATAACGTTATACGTTAGAAGCTATTACTATATGACGTTATACGTTATAAGGTAATACTATATAGCGTTATACGTTATAAGGTAATACTATATAACGTTGTACGTTATTAGGTAATATCTTATAACGTTATACGTTAGAAGGTATTACTATATAACGTTTTACCTTATAAGGTAATACTATTTAACGTTATACGTAGGAAGCTATTACTACATGGCGTTAAACCTTATAAGGTAGTACTACATAACTTTATTGGTTATAAGGAAATCAAATATAACGTTATTCGTTATAAGGTAATACTATATAACATTATACGTCTGAAGCTATTACGATATGACGTTATTCGTTATAAGTTAATAGTACATAACGTTATACGTTATAAGGTAATACTACATAACTTTATACGTTATAAGGTAATAATATATAACGTTGTACGTTATAAGATAATATTATACAACGTTATACCATAGGAGGTACTACTATGTAACGTTATACTATAGGAGGTATTACTATGTATCTTTATAAGTAGGAAACTATTACTATATGACGTTATACGTTGTAAGGTAATAGTACACAACGTTATACGTTAGAAGCTATAACTATATTACGTTATACCTTATAAGGTAATACTATATAACGTTATACGTTAGAATCTATTACTATATGACGTTATACCTTATAAGGTAATACTGTATAACGTTATACGTCAGAAGCTATTACTATATGACGTTTTACGTTATAAGGTAATACTATATAGCGTTATACGTTAGAAGCTATTACTATATGACGTTATACCTTATCAGGTAATACTATATAACGTTATACGTTATAAGGTAATACTATATAACGTTGTACGTTATAAGGTAATACTAGATAACGTTATACGTTATAAGGTAATACTATATAACGTTTTACGTTATTAGGTAATAGCTTATTACGTTATACGTTAGAAGGTATTACTATATAACGTTATACCTTATAAGGTAATACTATTTAACGTTATACGTAGGAAGGTATTACTATATGGCGTTATACCTTATAAGGTAGTGCTACATAACTTTATTCGTTATAAGGTAATCAAATATAACGTTATACGTTATAAGGTAATACTATACAACGTTGTACGTTATAAGGTAATAGTAGATAACGTTATACGTTAGAAGCTATTACTATGTAACTTTATACGTTGGAAGCTATTACTATATGACGTTATACCTAATAAGGTAATACTATATAACGTTATACGGTAGAAGCTATTACTATATAACGTTATACCTGATAAGGTAATACTATTTAACGTTATACGTAGGAAGCTATTACTACATGTCGTTATACCTTATAAGGTAGTACTACATAACTTTACATGTTATAAGGTAATCAAATATAACGTTATACCTTATCAGGTAATACTATATAACGTTATACGTTATAAGGTAATACTATATAACGTTGTACGTTATAAGGTAATACTAGATAACGTTATACGTTATAAGGTAATACTATATAACGTTTTACGTTATTAGGTAATAGCTTATTACGTTATACGTTAGAAGGTATTACTATATAACGTTATACCTTATAAGGTAATACTATTTAACGTTATACGTAGGAAGGTATTACTATATGGCGTTATACCTTATAAGGTAGTGCTACATAACTTTATTCGTTATAAGGTAATCAAATATAACGTTATACGTTATAAGGTAATACTATACAACGTTGTACGTTATAAGGTAATAGTAGATAACGTTATACGTTATAAGGTAATACTATATAATTTTGTACGTTATTTAGTAATACTATATAACGTTAGACGTTATAAGGTAATACTATATAACATTATACGTGAGAAGCTATTACTATATGACGTTATACGTTATACGGTAATTCTATATAACGTTATACGTTAGAAGCTATTACTATATGACGTTGTACGTTATAAGGTAATACTAGATAACGTTATACGTTATAAGGTAATACTATACAACGTTGTACGTTAGAAGCCATTACTATGTGACGTTATACGTTATAAGGTAGTACTATATAACATTGTACGTTATTTAGTAATACTATATAACGTTATACGTTATAAGGTAATACCATATAACATTATACGTGAGAAGCTATTACTATATGACGTTATACGTTATAAGGTAATAGTACTTAACGTTATACGTTATAAGGTAATACTACATAATATTATTCGTTATAAGGTAATACTATATAACGTTATACGTTAGAAGCTATTACTATGTAACTTTATACGTTGGAAGCTATTACTATATGACGTTATACGTTAGAAGCTATTACTCTATGACGTTATACGTTATAAGGTAATACTATATAACGTTATACGTTAGAAGCTATTACTCTATGACGTTATACGTTATAAGGTAATACTATATAACGTTATACGTTAGAAGCTAATACTATATAACGTTATACGTCATAAGGTAATACTATATAACGTTATACGTTAGAAGCTATGACTATATGACGTTATACCTTATAAGGTAATTCTATATAACGTTATACGTTAGAATCTATTACTCTATGACGTTATACGTTATACGGTAATACTATATAACGTTATACTTTAGAAGCTATTACTATATAACGTTGTACGTTAATAGGTAATAGCTTATAACGTTATACGTTAGAGGGTATTACTATATAACGTTATACGTTAGAAGCTATTACTATGTAACTTTATACGTTGGAAGCTATTACTATATGACGTTATACCTAATAAGGTAATACTATATAACGTTATACGGTAGAAGCTATTACTATATAACGTTATACCTGATAAGGTAATACTATTTAACGTTATACGTAGGAAGCTATTACTACATGTCGTTATACCTTATAAGGTAGTACTACATAACTTTACATGTTATAAGGTAATCAAATATAACGTTATACGTTATAAGGTAATACTATATAACGTTATACGTTAAAAGGTCATACTATATAACGTTATACGTTAAAAGGTAATACTATATAACGTTATACGTTAGAAGCTATTACTATATGACGTTATACGTTGTAGGGTAATAGTACATAACGTTATACGTTAGAAGCTATAACTATATTACGTTATACCTTATAAGGTAATACTATATAACGTTATACGTTAGAATCTATTACTATATGACGTTATACCTTATAAGGTAATACTATATAACGTTATACGTCAGAAGCTATTACTATATGACGTTTTACGTTATAAGGTAATACTATATAGCGTTATACGTTAGAAGCTATTACTATATGGCGTTATACCTTATCAGGTAATACTATATAACGTTATACGTTATAAGGTAATACTATATAACGTTGTACGTTATAAGGTAATACTAGATAACGTTATACGTTATAAGGTAATACTATATAACGTTGTACGTTATTAGGTAATAGCTTATAACGTTATACGTTAGAATGTATTACTATATAACGTTATACCTGATAAGGTAATACTATTTAACGTTATACGTAGGAAGCTATTACTACATGGCGTTATACCTTAAAAGGTAGTACTACATAACTTTACATGTTATAAGGTAATCAAATACAACGTTATACGTTATAAGGTAATACTATATAACGTTATACGTTAAAAGGTAATACTATACAACGTTGTACGTTATAAGGTAATAGTAGATAACGTTATACGTTATAAGGTAATACTATACAACGTTGTATGTTAGAAGCCATTACTATGTGACGTTATACGTTATAAGGTAGTACTATATAATGTTATACGTCAGAAGCTATTACTATATGACGTTGTACGTTATAAGGTAATACTAGATAACGTTATACGTTATAAGGTAATACTATACAACGTTGTACGTTAGAAGCCATTACTATGTGACGTTATACGTTATAAGGTAGTACTATATAATGTTATACGTCAGAAGCTATTACTATATGACGTTATACCTTATCAGGTAATACTATATAACGTTATACGTTATATGGTAATACTATATAACGTTATACGTTAGAAGCTATTACTATATGACGTTATACGTTGTAAGGTAATAGTACATAACGTTATACGTTAGAAGCTATAACTATATTACGTTATACCTTATAAGGTAATACTATATAACGTTATACGTTAGAATCTATTACTATATGACGTTATACCTTATAAGGTAATACTGTATAACGTTATACGTCAGAAGCTATTACTATATGACGTTTTACGTTATAAGGTAATACTATATAGCGTTATACGTTAGAAGCTACTACTATATGACGTTATACCTTATCAGGTAATACTATATAACGTTATACGTTATAAGGTAATACTATATAACGTTGTACGTTATAAGGTAATACTAGATAACGTTATACGTTATAAGGTAATACTATATAACGTTTTACGTTATTAGGTAATAGCTTATTACGTTATACGTTAGAAGGTATTACTATATAACGTTATACCTTATAAGGTAATACTATTTAACGTTATACGTAGGAAGGTATTACTATATGGCGTTATACCTTATAAGGTAGTGCTACATAACTTTATTCGTTATAAGGTAATCAAATATAACGTTATACGTTATAAGGTAATACTATACAACGTTGTACGTTATAAGGTAATAGTAGATAACGTTATACGTTATAAGGTAATACTATATAATTTTGTACGTTATTTAGTAATACTATATAACGTTATACGTTATAAGGTAATACTATATAACATTATACGTGAGAAGCTATTACTATATGACGTTATACGTTATACGGTAATTCTATATAACGTTATACGTCAGAAGCTATTACTATATGACGTTTTACGTTATAAGGTAATACTATATAGCGTTATACGTTAGAAGCTATTACTATATGACGTTATACCTTATCAGGTAATACTATATAACGTTATACGTTATAAGGTAATACTATATAACGTTGTACGTTATAAGGTAATACTAGATAACGTTATACATTATAAGGTAATACTATATAACGTTTTACGTTATTAGGTAATAGCTTATTACGTTATACGTTAGAAGGTATTACTATATAACGTTATACCTTATAAGGTAATACTATTTAACGTTATACGTAGGAAGGTATTACTATATGGCGTTATACCTTATAAGGTAGTGCTACATAACTTTATTCGTTATAAGGTAATCAAATATAACGTTATACGTTATAAGGTAATACTATACAACGTTGTACGTTATAAGGTAATAGTAGATAACGTTATACGTTATAAGGTAATACTATATAATTTTGTACGGTATTTAGTAATACTATATAACGTTAGACGTTATAAGGTAATACTATATAACATTATACGTGAGAAGCTATTACTATATGACGTTATACGTTATACGGTAATTCTATATAACGTTATACGTTAGAAGCTATTACTATATGACGTTGTACGTTATAAGGTAATACTAGATAACGTTATACGTTATAAGGTAATACTATACAACGTTGTACGTTAGAAGCCATTACTATGTGACGTTATACGTTATAAGGTAGTACTATATAACATTGTACGTTATTTAGTAATACTATATAACGATATACGTTATAAGGTAATACCATATAACATTATACGTGAGAAGCTATTACTATATGACGTTATACGTTATAAGGTAATAGTACTTAACGTTATACGTTATAAGGTAATACTACATAATATTATTCGTTATATGGTAATACTATATAACGTTATACGTTAGAAGCTATTACTATGTAACTTTATACGTTGGAAGCTATTACTATATGACGTTATACGTTAGAAGCTATTACTCTATGACGTTATACGTTATAAGGTAATACTATATAACGTTATACGTTAGAAGCTATTACTCTATGACGTTATACGTTATAAGGTAATACTATATAACGTTATACGTTAGAAGCTAATACTATATAACGTTATACGTCATAAGGTAATACTATATAACGTTATACGTTAGAAGCTATGACTATATGACGTTATACCTTATAAGGTAATACTATATAACGTTATACGTTAGAATCTATTACTCTATGACGTTATACGTTATACGGTAATACTATATAACGTTATACTTTAGAAGCTATTACTATATAACGTTGTACGTTAATAGGTAATAGCTTATAACGTTATACGTTAGAAGGTATTACTATATAACGTTATACGTTAGAAGCTATTACTATGTAACTTTATACGTTGGAAGCTATTACTATATGACGTTATACCTAATAAGGTAATACTATATAACGTTATACGGTAGAAGCTATTACTATATAACGTTATACCTGATAAGGTAATACTATTTAACGTTATACGTAGGAAGCTATTACTACA
This sequence comes from Bombus dahlbomii, assembly GCA_037178635.1. Lineage (NCBI taxonomy): Eukaryota > Metazoa > Arthropoda > Insecta > Hymenoptera > Apidae > Bombus > Bombus dahlbomii. The sequence goes on from CM074106.1 coordinate 18,331,208, forward strand.
TGTCGTTATACCTTATAAGGTAGTACTACATAACTTTACATGTTATAAGGTAATCAAATATAACGTTATACGTTATAAGGTAATACTATATAACGTTATACGTTAAAAGGTAATACTATATAACGTTATACGTTAAAAGGTAATACTATATAACGTTATACGTTAGAAGCTATTACTATATGACGTTATACGTTGTAAGGTAATAGTACATAACGTTATACGTTAGAAGCTATAACTATATTACGTTATACCTTATAAGGTAATACTATATAACGTTATACGTTAGAATCTATTACTATATGACGTTATACCTTATAAGGTAATACTATATAACGTTATACGTCAGAAGCTATTACTATATGACGTTTTACGTTATAAGGTAATACTATATAGCGTTATACGTTAGAAGCTATTACTATATGGCGTTATACCTTATCAGGTAATACTATATAACGTTATACGTTATAAGGTAATACTATATAACGTTGTACGTTATAAGGTAATACTAGATAACGTTATACGTTATAAGGTAATACTATATAACGTTGTACGTTATTAGGTAATAGCTTATAACGTTATACGTTAGAATGTATTACTATATAACGTTATACCTGATAAGGTAATACTATTTAACGTTATACGTAGGAAGCTATTACTACATGGCGTTATACCTTATAAGGTAGTACTACATAACTTTACATGTTATAAGGTAATCAAATACAACGTTATACGTTATAAGGTAATACTATATAACGTTATACGTTAAAAGGTAATACTATACAACGTTGTACGTTATAAGGTAATAGTAGATAACGTTATACGTTATAAGGTAATACTATACAACGTTGTATGTTAGAAGCCATTACTATGTGACGTTATACGTTATAAGGTAGTACTATATAATGTTATACGTCAGAAGCTATTACTATATGACGCTGTACGTTATAAGGTAATACTAGATAACGTTATACGTTATAAGGTAATACTATACAACGTTGTACGTTAGAAGCCATTACTATGTGACGTTATACGTTATAAGGTAGTACTATATAATGTTATACGTCAGAAGCTATTACTATATGACGTTATACGCTACAAGGTAATACTAGATAACGTTATACGTTATAAGGTAATCCTATATAACATTGTACGTTATAAGTTAATACTAGATAACGTTATACGTTATACGGTAATACTATATGACGTTGTACGTTATTAGGTAATAGCTTATAACGTTATACGTTAGAAGGTATTATTATATAACGTTATACCTTATAAGGTAATACTATTTAACGTTATACGTAGGAAGGTATTACTACATGGCGTTATACCTTATAAGGTAGTGCTGCATAACTTTATTCGTTATAAGGTAATGAAATATAACGTTATACCTTATAAGGTAATACTATATAACGTTATACGTTAAAAGGTAATACTATACAACGTTGTACGTTATAAGGTAATAGTAGATAACGTTATACGTTATAAGGTAATACTATATAACATTGTACGTTATTTAGTAATACTATATAACGTTATACGTTAGAAGGTAATACTATATAACATTATACGTGAGAAGCTATTACTATATGACGTTATACGTTATAAGGTAATAGTACATAACGTTATACGTTATAAGGTAATACTACATAACATTTTACGTTATAAGGTAATAATATATAACGTTGTACGTTATAAGTTAATATTATACAACTTTATACCATAGGATGTATTACTATGTAACGTTATGCCATAGGAGGTATTACTATATAACGTTATAGGTAGGAAGCTAGTACTATATGATGTTATACGTTGTAAGGTAATAGTACACAACGTTATACGTTAGTAGATATTACTATATGACGTTATACGTTATAAGTTAATATTTTATAAGGTTGTACGTTATTAGGGAATACTATATAACGTTACACGTTGTAAGGTAATTCTGTATAACGTTATACGTTATAAGGTAACCCAATATAACGTTATACGTTAGAAGCTCTCACCATATGACGTTATACGTTATAAGGTAACCGAATATAACGTTATACGTTAGAAGCTCTCACTATATGACGTTATACGTTATAAGGTAATACTATATATAACTTTGTACGTTATTTAGTAATACTATATAACGTTACAGTTTATAACGTTATACGTTAGAAGCTATTACTATATGATGTTATACGTTATAACGTAATACTATATAACGTTGTACGTTATGAAGTAATACTATATAACATCATACGTTGTAAGGTTATACTATATGGCGTTATAAGTTGTTAGGTAATAGCTTATAACGTTATATGTTAGAAGCTATTACTATTTGACGTTATACGTTATAAGGTAATACTACATAACGTTATACATTAGAAGCTATAACTATATGATGTTATACGTTATAAGGTAATACTATATGACGTTGCACGTTATAAGGTAATACTATATAACGTTATACGATACAAGGTACTAATATATATCGTTGTACTTTGTAAGTTAATATCATACAACGTTATACCATAGGAGGTATTGCTATATAACGATATAGGTAGGAAGCTAGTACTATATGATATTATACGTTGTAAGGTAATAGTACACAACGTTATACGTTAGTAGATATTACTATACGACGTTATACGTTATAAGTTAACATTTTATAAGGTTGTACGTTATTAGGGAATACTATATAACGTTACAGGTTGTAAGGTAATTCTGTATAACGTTATACGTTATTAGATATTACTATATGACGTTATACGTTATAAGGTAATACTATATAACGTTGTACGTTATTAAGTAATACTATATAACATCATACGATGTAAGGTAATACTATATAGCGTTATAAGTTATCAGGTAATAGCTTATAACACTATATGTTAGAAGCTATTACTATGTGACGTTATACCTTATAAGGTAGTACTATATAACGTTATACGTCAGAAGCCATTACTATATGACGTTATACATTATAAGGTAATACTATATAACGTTAAACGTTAGAAGCTATTACTATATTATTTTATACGGTATACGGTAATACTATATAACGTTATACGTTATTTAGTAATACTATATAACGTTATACGTTATAAGGTAATATTATATAGCGTTATACGTTAGAAGCTATTACTATATAACATTACACATTATAAGGTAATACTATATAACTTTGTACGTTATTTAATAATACTAAATAACGTTATACTTTATAAGGTAATATTATATAGCGTTATACGTTAGAAGGTAACACTATATGGCGTTCTACCATATATGGTAATACTACACAACCTTATACGTTATAAGGTAATCAAATATAACGTTACACGTTAGAAGCTCTTACTATATGACGTTATACGTTATAAGGTAATACTATATAACTTTGTACGTTATTTAATAATACTATATGACGTTATACGTTATAAGGTAATACTATAAAACATTATACGTGAGAAGCTATTACTATATGACGTTATACGTTATAAGGTAATAGTACATAACGTTATACGTTATAAGGTAATACTACATAACATTATTCGTTATAAGGTAATAATATATAACGTTGTACGTTATAAGTTAATATTATACAACGTTATACCATAGGAGGTATTACTATGTAACGTTATACGTAGGAAGCTATTACTATATGACGTTATACGTTGTAAGGTAATGGTACATAACGTTATACGTTAGAAGCTATTACTATATGACGTTATACCTTATAAGGTAGTACTATATAACGTTATACGTTAGAAGCTATTACTATGTAACTTTATACGTTGGAAGCTATTACTATATGACGTTATACGTTAGAAGCTATTACTCTATGACGTTATACGTTATAAGGTAATACTATATAACGTTATACGTTAGAAGCTATTACTCTATGACGTTATACGTTATAAGGTAATACTATATAACGTTATACGTTAGAAGCTAATACTATATGACGTTATACGTTAGAAGCTATGACTATATGACGTTATACCTTATAAGGTAATACTATATAACGTTATACGTTAGAATCTATTACTCTATGACGTTATACCTTATAGGGTAATACTATATAACGTTATACGTTAGAAGCTATTACTATATAACGTTGTACGTTATTAGGTAATAGCTTATAACGTTATATGTTAGAAGCTATTACTATTTGACGTTATACGTTATAAGGTAATACTACATAACGTTATACATTAGAAGCTATTACTATATGATGTTATACCTTATAAGGTAATACTATATGACGTTGCACGTTATAAGGTAATACTATATAACGTTATACGATACATGGTACTAATATATATCGTTGTACGTTGTAAGTTAATATCATACAACGTTATACCATAGGAGGTATTGCTATATAACGTTATAGGTAGGAAGTTAGTACTATATGATATTATACGTTGTAAGGTAATAGTACACAACGTTATACGTTAGTAGATATTACTATACGACGTTATACGTTATAAGTTAATATTTTATAAGGTTGTACGTTATTAGGGAATACTATATAACGTTACACGTTGTAAGGTAATACTACATAACGTTATACGTTAGAAGCTATGACTATATGACGTTATACGTCATAAGGTAATACTATATAACGTTATATGTTAGAAGCTATTACTATGTGACGTTATACCTTTATAAGGTAGTACTATATAACGTTATACGTCAGAAGCCATTACTATATGACGTTATACATTATAAGGTAATACTATATAACGTTATACGTTAGAAGCTATTACTATATTATTTTATACGGTATACGGTAATACTATATGACGTTATACGTTATTTAGTAATACTATATAACGTTATACGTTATAAGGTAATATTATATAGCGTTATACGTTAGAAGCTATTACTATATAACATTACACATTATAAGGTAATACTATATAACTTTGTACGTTATTTAATAATACTATATAACGTTATACTTTATAAGGTAATATTATATAGCGTTATACGTTGGAAGGTATCACTATATGGCGTTCTACCATATAAGGTAATACTACATAACTTTATACGTTATTAGGTAATCAAATATAACTTTATACGTTATATGGTAATACCATATAGCGGTCTTCCGTTAGAAGCTATTACTATAAGACGTTATACGTTATAAGGTAATACTATATAATGTTATACGTTATTAGGTAATAGTTCATAACGTTATACATTACAAGGTAGTACTATATAACGTCATACATTGAAAGCTATTACCATATAACTTTATAGGTTATTAGGTAATAGCTTATAACTTTATACGTAGGAAGATTTTACTATATGACGTTATACCTTATAAGGTAATACTATATAACTTTATACGTTATAAGGTAATACTATATAGCGTTATACCTTATAAGGTAATACTATTTAATGTTATACGTAGGAAGCTAGTACTATATGACGTTATACGTTGTAAGGTGATAGTACATCAAGTTATACGTTAGAAGCTATTACAATACGACGTTATACGTTATAAGTTAATATTTTATTACTTTGTACGTTATTAGGTAATACCATATAACGTTACACGGTATAAGGTAATTCTCTATAACGTTATACGTTAGAAGCTATTACTATATGACGTTATACCTTATAAGGTAATACTATATAACGTTATTCGTAGGAAGCTATTACTATATCGCGTTATACCTTATAAGGTAATACTATATAACTTTATACGTTATAAGGTAATACTATATAGCGTTATACGTTATTAGGTAATAGCTTATAACGTTATACGTTAGAAGCAATTACTATGTGATGTTATACCTCATAGGGTATCTCTATATAACGTCATACGTTAGAAGCTATGACTACATTACGTTGTACGTTATAAGGTAATACTAGATAACGTTATACGTTATAAGGTAATACTATATAACGTTGTACGTTAATAGGTAATAGCTTATAACGTTATACGTTAGATGGTATTACTATATAACGTTATACCTTATAAGGTAATACTATTTAATGTTATACGTAGGAAGGTATTACTACATGGCGCTGTACCTTATAAGGTAGTGCTACATAACTTTATTCGTTATAAGGTAATCAAATATAACGTTATACGTTATAAGGTAATACTATATAACGTTATACGTTAAAAGGTAATACTATACAACGTTATACATTATAAGGTAATACTATATAACGTTATACGTCAAAAGCTATTACTATATGACGTTATAAGTTATCAGGTAATACAATATAACGTTATACGTTATAAGGTAATACTATATAACGTTGTACGTTATTAGGTAATAGCTTATAACGTTATACGTTAGAAGGTATTACTATATGACGTTATACCTTACAAGGTAATACTATTTAACGTTATACGTAGGAAGCTATTAATATATGGCGTCATACCTTATAAGGTAGTACTACATAACTTTATACGTTATATGGTAATACTATATAGCGGTATTCCGTTAGAAGCTATTACTATAAGACGTTATACGTTATAAGGTAATACTATATAATGTTATACGTTATTAGGTAATAGTTCATAACGTTATACATTACAAGGTAGTACTATATAACGTCATACGTTGGAAGCTATTACCATATAACGTTATAGGTTATTAGGTAATAGCTTATAACTTTATACGTTGGAAGATTTTACTATATGACGTTATACCTTATAAGGTAATACTATATAACGTTATACGTAGGAAGCTAGTACTATATGACGTTATACGTTGTAAGGTGATAGTACATAAAGTTATACGTTAGAAGCTACTACAATACGACGTTATACGTTATAAGTTAATATTTTATTACTTTGTACGTTATTAGGTAATACTATATAACGTTACACGGTATAAGGTAATTCTCTATAACGTTATACCTTAGAAGCTATTACTATATGACGTTATACCTTATAAGGTAATACTATATAACGTTATTCGTAGGAAGCTATTACTACATGGCGTTGTACCTTATAAGGTAGTGCTACATAACTTTATTCGTTATAAGATATTCAAATATAACGTTATACGTTAAAAGGTAATACTATACAACGTTGTATGTTATAAGGTAATAGTAGATAACGTTATACGTTATAAGGTAATACTATATAACTTTGTGCGTTAGTTAGTAATACTATGTAACGTTATACGTTATAAGGTAATACTATAAAACATTATACGTGAGAAGCTATTACTATATGACGTTATACGTAGTATGGTAATGGTACATAACGTTATACGTTAGAAGCTATTACTATATGATGTTATACCTTATAAGGTAATACTATATAACGTTATACGTTAGAAGATACTACTATGTAACTTTATACGTTGGAAGCTATTACTATATGACGTTATACGTTAGAAGCTATTACTCTATGACGTTATACGTTATACGGTAATACTATATAACGTTATACGTTAGAAGCTATTACTATATAACGTTGTACGTTAATAGGAAATAGCTTATAACGTTATACGTTAGAAGGTATTACTATATAACGTTATACGTTAGAAGCTATTACTATGTAACTTTAGACGTTGGAAGCTATTACTATATGACGTTATACGTTAGAAGCTATTACTCTATGACGTTATACGTTATAAGGTAATACTATATAACGTTATACGTTAGAAGCTATTACTCTATGACGTTATACGTAATACGGTAATACTATATAACGTTATACGTTAGAAGCTATTACTATATGACGTTATACGTTATAAGGTAATACTATATAGCGTTATACGTTATAAGGTAATACTATATAACGTTGTACGTTATTAGGTAATAGCTTATAACGTTATACGTTAGAAGGTATTACTATATAACGTTATACCGTATAAGGTAATACTATTTAACGTTATACGTAGGAAGCTATTACTACATGACGTTATACGTTGTAAGGTGATAGTACATAAAGTTATACGTTAGAAGCTACTACAATACGACGTTATACGTTGTAAGTTAATATTTTATTACTTTGTACGTTATTAGGTAATACTATATAACGTTACACGGTATAAGGTAATTATCTATAACGTTATACGTTAGAAGCTATTACTATATGACGTTATACCTTATAAGGTAATACTATATAACGTTATTCGTAGGAAGCTATTACTACTTGGCGTTGTACCTTATAAGGTAGTGCTACATAACTTTATTCGTTATAAGGTAATCAAATATAACGTTATACGTTATAAGGTAATACTATATAACGTTATACGTTAAAAGGTAATACCATACAACGTTGTACGTTATAAGGTAATAGTAGATAACGTTATACGTTATAAGGTAATACTATATAACTTTGTACGTTATTTAGTAATACTATATAACGTTATACGTTATAAGGTAATACTACATAACATTATTCGTTATAAGGTAATAATATATAACGTTGTACGTTATAAGTTAATATTATACAACGTTATACCATAGGAGGTATTACTATGTAACGTTATACCATAGTAGGTATTACTATGTAACGTTATACGTAGGAAGCTATTACTATATGACGTTCTACGTTGTATGGTAATGGTACATAACGTTATACGTTAGAAGCTATTACTATATGACGTTATACCTTATAAGGTAATACTATATAACGTTATACGTTAGAAGATACTACTATGTAACTTTATACGTTGGAAGCTATTACTATATGACGTTATACGTTAGAAGCTATTACTCTATGACGTTATACGTTATAAGGTAATACTATATAACGTTACACGTTAGAAGCTATTACTCTATGACGTTATACGTTATAAGGTAATACTATATAACGTTATACGTTAGAAGCTAATACTATATGACGTTATACGTCATAAGGTAATACTACATAACGCTATACGTTAGAAGCTATGACTATATGACGTTATACCTTATAAGGTAATACTATATAACGTTATACGTTAGAATCTATTACTCTATGACGTTATACGTTATAAGGTAATACTATATAACGTTATACCTTATAAGGTAATACTATATAACGTTATACGTTAGAATCTATTACTATATGACGTTATACGTTATAAGGTAATAGTACTTAACGTTATACGTTATAAGGTAATAATACATAACATTATTCGTTATAAGGTAATACTATATAACGTTGTACGTTAGAAGCCATTACTATGTGACGTTATACTTTATAAGGTAGTACTATATAATGTTATACGTCAGAAGCTATTGCTATATGACGTTATACGTTATAAGGTAATACTATATAACGTTGTACGTTATTAGGTAATAGCTTATAACGTTATACGTTTGAAGGTATTGCTATATAACGTTATACCTTATAAGATAATACTATTTAACGTTATACGTAGGAAGCTATTACTACATGGCGTTATACCTTATAAGGTAGTACTACATAACTTTATTCGTTATAAGGTAATCAAATATTATGTTATACGTTATAAGGTAATACAATATAACATTATACGTTAGAAGCTATTACTATATGACGTTATACGTTATAAGGTAATAGTACTTAACGTTATACGTTATAAGGTAATAATACATAACATTATTCGTTATAAGGTAATACTATATAACGTTATACGTTAGAAGCTATTACTATGTAACTTTATACGTTGGAAGCTATTACTATATGACGTTATACGTTAGAAGCTATTACTCTATGACGTTATACGTTATAAGGTAATACAATATAACGTTATACGTTAGAAGCTAATACTATATAACGTTATACGTCATAAGGTAATACTATATAACGTTATACGTTAGAAGCTATGACTATATGACGTTATACCTTATAAGGTAATACTATATAACGTTATACGTTAGAATCTATTACTCTATGACGTTATACGTTATACGGTAATACTATATAACGTTATATGTTAGAAGCTATTACTATGTAACTTTATACGTTGGAAGCTATTACTATATGACGTTATACGTTAGAAGCTATTACTCTATGACGTTATACGTTATAAGGTAATACTATATAACGTTATACGTTAGAAGCTATTACTCTATGACGTTATACGTTATAAGGTAATACTATATAACGTTATACGTTAGAAGCAAATACTATATAACGTTATACGTCATAAGGTAATACTATATAACGTTGTACGTTAGAAGCTATGACTATATGACGTTATACCTTATAAGGTAATACTATATAACGTTATACGTTAGAATCTATTACTCTATGACGTTATACGTTATACGGTAATACTATATAACGTTATACGTTAGAAGCTATTACTATATAACGTTGTACGTTAATAGGAAATAGCTTATAACGTTATACGTTAGAAGGTATTACTATATAACGTTATACGTTAGAAGCTATTACTATGTAACTTTAGACGTTGGAAGCTATTACTATATGACGTTATACGTTAGAAGCTATTACTCTATGACGTTATACGTTATAAGGTAATACTATATAACGTTATACGTTAGAAGCTATTACTCTATGACGTTATACGTAATACGGTAATACTATATAACGTTATACGTTAGAAGCTATTACTATATGACGTTATACGTTATAAGGTAATACTATATAGCGTTATACGTTATAAGGTAATACTATATAACGTTGTACGTTATTAGGTAATAGCTTATAACGTTATACGTTGGAAGGTATTACTATATAACGTTATACCGTATAAGGTAATACTATTTAACGTTATACGTAGGAAGCTATTACTACATGACGTTATACGTTGTAAGGTGATAGTACATAAAGTTATACGTTAGAAGCTACTACAATACGACGTTATACGTTGTAAGTTAATATTTTATTACTTTGTACGTTATTAGGTAATACTATATAACGTTACACGGTATAAGGTAATTATCTATAACGTTATACGTTAGAAGCTATTACTATATGACGTTATACCTTATAAGGTAATACTATATAACGTTATTCGTAGGAAGCTATTACTACTTGGCGTTGTACCTTATAAGGTAGTGCTACATAACTTTATTCGTTATAAGGTAATCAAATATAACGTTATACGTTATAAGGTAATACTATATAACGTTATACGTTAAAAGGTAATACCATACAACGTTGTACGTTATAAGGTAATAGTAGATAACGTTATACGTTATAAGGTAATACTATATAACTTTGTACGTTATTTAGTAATACTATATAACGTTATACGTTATAAGGTAATACTACATAACATTATTCGTTATAAGGTAATAATATATAACGTTGTACGTTATAAGTTAATATTATACAACGTTATACCATAGGAGGTATTACTATGTAACGTTATACCATAGTAGGTATTACTATGTAACGTTATACGTAGGAAGCTATTACTATATGACGTTCTACGTTGTATGGTAATGGTACATAACGTTATACGTTAGAAGCTATTACTATATGACGTTATACCTTATAAGGTAATACTATATAACGTTATACGTTAGAAGATACTACTATGTAACTTTATACGTTGGAAGCTATTACTATATGACGTTATACGTTAGAAGCTATTACTCTATGACGTTATACGTTATAAGGTAATACTATATAACGTTACACGTTAGAAGCTATTACTCTATGACGTTATACGTTATAAGGTAATACTATATAACGTTATACGTTAGAAGCTAATACTATATGACGTTATACGTCATAAGGTAATACTACATAACGCTATACGTTAGAAGCTATGACTATATGACGTTATACCTTATAAGGTAATACTATATAACGTTATACGTTAGAATCTATTACTCTATGACGTTATACGTTATAAGGTAATACTATATAACGTTATACCTTATAAGGTAATACTATATAACGTTATACGTTAGAATCTATTACTATATGACGTTATACGTTATAAGGTAATAGTACCTAACGTTATACGTTATAAGGTAATAATACATAACATTATTCGTTATAAGGTAATACTATATAACGTTGTACGTTAGAAGCCATTACTATGTGACGTTATACTTTATAAGGTAGTACTATATAATGTTATACGTCAGAAGCTATTGCTATATGACGTTATACGTTATAAGGTAATACTATATAACGTTGTACGTTATTAGGTAATAGCTTATAACGTTACACGTTAGAAGCTATTACTCTATGACGTTATACGTTATAAGGTAATACTATTTAACGTTATACGTAGGAAGCTATTACTACATGGCGTTATACCTTATAAGGTAGTACTACATAACTTTATTCGTTATAAGGTAATCAAATATTATGTTATACGTTATAAGGTAATACAATATAACATTATACGTTAGAAGCTATTACTATATGACGTTATACGTTATAAGGTAATAGTACTTAACGTTATACGTTATAAGGTAATAATACATAACATTATTCGTTATAAGGTAATACTATATAACGTTATACGTTAGAAGCTATTACTATGTAACTTTATACGTTGGAAGCTATTACTATATGACGTTATACGTTAGAAGCTATTACTCTATGACGTTATACGTTATAAGGTAATACAATATAACGTTATACGTTAGAAGCTAATACTATATAACGTTATACGTCATAAGGTAATACTATATAACGTTATACGTTAGAAGCTATGACTATATGACGTTATACCTTATAAGGTAATACTATATAACGTTATACGTTAGAATCTATTACTCTATGACGTTATACGTTATACGGTAATACTATATAACGTTATACGTTAGAAGCTATTACTATATAACGTTGTACGTTATTAGGTAATAGCTTATAACGTTATACGTTAGAAGGTATTACTATATAACGTTATACGTTAGAAGCTATTACTATGTAACTTTATACGTTGGAAGCTATTACTATATGACGTTATACGTTAGAAGCTATTACTCTATGACGTTATACGTTATAAGGTAATACTATATAACGTTATACGTTAGAAGCTATTACTCTATGACGTTATACGTAATACGGTAATACTATATAACGTTATACGTTAGAAGCTATTACTATATGACGTTATACGTTAGAAGCTATTACTCTATGACGTTATACGTTATAAGGTAATACTATATAACGTTACACGTTAGAAGCTATTACTCTATGACGTTATACGTTATAAGGTAATACTATATAACGTTATACGTTAGAAGCTAATACTATATGACGTTATACGTCATAACGTAATACTACATAACGTTATACGTTAGAAGCTATGACTATATGACGTTATACCTTATAAGGTAATACTATATAACGTTATACGTTAGAAGCTATTACTATATGACGTTGTACGTTATAAGGTTATACTAGATAACGTTATACGTTATAAGGTAATACTATATAACGTTGTACGTTAGAAGCCATTACTATGTGACGTTATCCTTTATAAGGTAGTACTATATAATGTTATACGTCAGAAGCTATTGCTATATGACGTTATACGTTATAAGGTAATACTATATAACGTTGTACGTTATTAGGTAATAGCTTATAACGTTATACGTTTGAAGGTATTGCTATATAACGTTATACCTTATAAGATAATACTATTTAACGTTATACGTAGGAAGCTATTACTACATGGCGTTATACCTTATAAGGTAGTACTACATAACTTTATTCGTTATAAGGTAATCAAATATTATGTTATACGTTATAAGGTAATACAATATAACATTATACGTTAGAAGCTATTACTATATGACGTTATACGTTATAAGGTAATAGTACTTAACGTTATACGTTATAAGGTAATACTACATAACATTATTCGTTATAAGGTAATACTATATAACGTTATACGTTAGCAGCTATTACTATGTAACTTTATACGTTGGAAGCTATTACTATATGACGTTATACGTTAGAAGCTATTACTCTATGACGTTATACGTTATAAGGTAATACAATATAACGTTATACGTTAGAAGCTAATACTATATAACGTTATACGTCATAAGGTAATACTATATAACGTTATACGTTAGAAGCTATGACTATATGACGTTATACCTTATAAGGTAATACTATATAACGTTATACGTTAGAATCTATTACTCTATGACGTTATACGTTATACGGTAATACTATATAACGTTATACGTTAGAAGCTATTACTATATAACGTTGTACGTTATTAGGTAATAGCTTATAACGTTATACGTTAGAAGGTATTACTATATAACGTTATACGTTAGAAGCTATTACTATGTAACTTTATACGTTGGAAGCTATTACTATATGACGTTATACGTTAGAAGCTATTACTCTATGACGTTATACGTTATAAGGTAATACTATATAACGTTATACGTTAGAAGCTATTACTCTATGACGTTATACGTAATACGGTAATACTATATAACGTTATACGTTAGAAGCTATTACTATATGACGTTATACGTTAGAAGCTATTACTCTATGACGTTATACGTTATAAGGTAATACTATATAACGTTACACGTTAGAAGCTATTACTCTATGACGTTATACGTTATAAGGTAATACTATATAACGTTATACGTTAGAAGCTAATACTATATGACGTTATACGTCATAACGTAATACTACATAACGTTATACGTTAGAAGCTATGACTATATGACGTTATACCTTATAAGGTAATACTATATAACGTTATACGTTAGAAGCTATTACTATATGACGTTGTACGTTATAAGGTTATACTAGATAACGTTATACGTTATAAGGTAATACTATATAACGTTGTACGTTAGAAGCCATTACTATGTGACGTTATCCTTTATAAGGTAGTACTATATAATGTTATACGTCAGAAGCTATTGCTATATGACGTTATACGTTATAAGGTAATACTATATAACGTTGTACGTTATTAGGTAATAGCTTATAACGTTATACGTTTGAAGGTATTGCTATATAACGTTATACCTTATAAGATAATACTATTTAACGTTATACGTAGGAAGCTATTACTACATGGCGTTATACCTTATAAGGTAGTACTACATAACTTTATTCGTTATAAGGTAATCAAATATTATGTTATACGTTATAAGGTAATACAATATAACATTATACGTTAGAAGCTATTACTATATGACGTTATACGTTATAAGGTAATAGTACTTAACGTTATACGTTATAAGGTAATACTACATAACATTATTCGTTATAAGGTAATACTATATAACGTTATACGTTAGCAGCTTTTACTATGTAACTTTATACGTTGGAAGCTATTACTATATGACGTTATACGTTAGAAGATATTACTCTATGACGTTATACGTTATAAGGTAATACTATATAACGTTATACGTTAGAAGCTAATACTATATAACGTTATACGTCATAAGGTAATACTATATAACGTTATACGTTAGAAGCTATGACTATATGACGTTATACCTTATAAGGTAATACTATATAACGTTATACGTTAGAATCTATTACTCTATGACGTTATACGTTATACGGTAATACTATATAACGTTATACGTTAGAAGCTATTACTATATAACGGTGTACGTTATTAGGTAATAGCTTATAACGTTATACGTTAGAAGGTATTACTATATAACGTTATACGTTAGAAGCTATTACTTTGTAACTTTATACGTTGGAAGCTATTACTATATGACGTTATACGTTAGAAGCTATTACTCTATGACGTTATACGTTATAAGGTAATACTATATAACGTTATACGTTAGAAGCTATTACTCTATGACGTTATACGTAATACGGTAATACTATATAACGTTATACGTTAGAAGCTATTACTATATGACGTTATACGTTATAAGGTAATACTATATAGCGTTATACGTTATAAGGTAATACTATATAACGTTGTACGTTATTAGGTAATAGCTTATAACGTTATACGTTAGAAGGTATTACTATATAACGTTTTACCTTATAAGGTAATACTATTTAACGTTATACGTAGGAAGCTATTACTACATGGCGTTAAACCTTATAAGGTAGTACTACATAACTTTATTCGTTATAAGGAAATCAAATATAACGTTATTCGTTATAAGGTAATACTATATAACATTATACGTCTGAAGCTTTTACGATATGACGTTATTCGTTATAAGTTAATAGTACATAACGTTATACGTTATAAGGTAATACTACATAACTTTATACGTTATAAGGTAATAATATATAACGTTGTACGTTATAAGATAATATTATACAACGTTATACCATAGGAGGTACTACTATGTAACGTTATACTATAGGAGGTATTACTATGTATCTTTATAAGTAGGAAGCTATTACTATATGACGTTATACGTTGTAAGGTAATAGTACACAACGTTATACGTTATAAGTTAATATTTTATTACTTTGTACGTTATTAGGTAATACTATATAACGTTACACGGTATAAGGTAATTCTCTATAACGTTATACGTTAGAAGCTATTACTATATGACGTTATACCTTATAAGGAAATACTATATAACGTTATTCGTAGGAAGCTATTACTACATGGCGTTGTACCTTATAAGGTAGTGCTACATAACTTTATTCGTTATAAGGTAATCAAATATAACGTTATACGTTATAAGGTAATACTATATAACGTTATACGTTAAAAGGTAATACCATACAACGTTGTACGTTATAAGGTAATAGTAGATAACGTTATACGTTATAAGGTAATACTATATAACTTTGTACGTTATTTAGTAATACTATATAACGTTATACGTTATAAGGTAATACTGTAAAACATTATACGTGAGAAGCTATTACTATATGACGTTATACGTTATAAGGTAATAGCACATAACGTTATACGTTATAAGGTAATACTACATAACATTATTCGCTATAAGGTAATAATATATAACGTTGTACGTTATAAGTTAATATTATACAACGTTATACCATAGGAGGTATTACTATGTAACGTTATACCATAGTAGGTATTACTATGTAACGTTATACGTAGGAAGCTATTACTATATGACGTTATACGTTGTATGGTAATGGTACATAACGTTATACGTTAGAAGCTATTACTATATGACGTTATACCTTATAAGGGAATACTATATAACGTTATACGTTAGAAGATACTACTTTGTAACTTTATACGTTGGAAGCTATTACTATATGACGTTATACGTTAGAAGCTATTACTATATGACGTTATACCTTATAAGGTAATACTATATAACGTTATACGTTAGAAGATACTACTATGTAACTTTATACGTTGGAAGCTATTACTATATGACGTTATACGTTAGAAGCTATTACTCTATGACGTTATACGTTATAAGGTAATACTATATAACGTTATACGTTAGAAGCTAATACTATATGACGTTATACGTCATAAGGTAATACTACATAACGTTATACGTTAGAAGCTATGACTATATGACGTTATACCTTATAAGGTAATACTATATAACGTTATACGTTAGAATCTATTACTCTATGACGTTATACGTTATACGGTAATACTATATAACGTTATACGTTAGAAGCTATTACTATATGACGTTGTACGTTATAAGGTAATACTAGATAACGTTATACGTTATAAGGTAATACTATATAACGTTGTACGTTAGAAGCCATTACTATGTGACGTTATACCTTATAAGGTAGTACTATATAATGTTATACGTCAGAAGCTATTGCTATATGACGTTATACATTATAAGGTAATACTATATAACGTTGTACGTTATTAGGTAATAGCTTATAACGCTATACGTTTGAAGGTATTACTATATAACGTTATACCTTATAAGATAATACTATTTAACGTTATACGTAGGAAGCTATTACTACATGGCGTTATACCTTATAAGGTAGTACTACATAACTTTATTCGTTATAAGGTAATCAAATATTATGTTATACGTTATAAGGTAATACAATATAACATTATACGTTAGAAGCTATTACTATATGACGTTATACGTTATAAGGTAATACTATATAACGTTATACGTTAGAATCTATTACTCTATGACGTTATACGTTATACGGTAATGCTATATAACGTTATACGTTAGAAGCTATTACTATGTAACTTTATACGTTGGAAGCTATTACTATATGACGTTATACGTTAGAAGCTATTACTCTATGACGTTATACGTTATAAGGTAATACTATGTAACGTTATACGTTAGAAGCTAATACTATATAACGTTATACGTCATAAGGTAATACTATATAACGTTATATGTTAGAAGCTATTACTATGTGACGTTATACCTTTATAAGGTAGTACTATATAACGTTATACGTCAGAAGCCATTACTATATGACGTTATACATTATAAGGTAATACTATATAACGTTATACGTTAGAAGCTATTACTATATTATTTTATACGGTATACGGTAATACTATATGACGTTATACGTTATTTAGTAATACTATATAACGTTATACGTTATAAGGTAATATTATATAGCGTTATACGTTAGAAGCTATTACTATATAACATTACACATTATAAGGTAATACTATATAACTTTGTACGTTATTTAATAATACTATATAACGTTATACTTTATAAGGTAATATTATATAGCGTTATACGTTGGAAGGTATCACTATATGGCGTTCTACCATATAAGGTAATACTACATAACTTTATACGTTATTAGGTAATCAAATATAACTTTATACGTTATATGGTAATACCATATAGCGGTCTTCCGTTAGAAGCTATTACTATAAGACGTTATACGTTATAAGGTAATACTATATAATGTTATACGTTATTAGGTAATAGTTCATAACGTTATACATTACAAGGTAGTACTATATAACGTCATACATTGAAAGCTATTACCATATAACGTTATAGGTTATTAGGTAATAGCTTATAACTTTATACGTAGGAAGATTTTACTATACGACGTTATACCTTATAAGGTAATACTATATAACTTTATACGTTATAAGGTAATACTATATAGCGTTATACCTTATAAGGTAATACTATTTAATGTTATACGTAGGAAGCTAGTACTATATGACGTTATACGTTGTAAGGTGATAGTACATCAAGTTATACGTTAGAAGCTATTACAATACGACGTTATACGTTATAAGTTAATATTTTATTACTTTGTACGTTATTAGGTAATACTATATAACGTTACACGGTATAAGGTAATTCTCTATAACGTTATACGTTAGAAGCTATTACTATATGACGTTATACGTTATAAGGTAATACTATATAGCGTTATACGTTATAAGGTAATACTATATAACGTTGTACGTTATTAGGTAATAGCTTATAACGTTATACGTTAGAAGGTATTACTATATAACGTTTTACCTTATAAGGTAATACTATTTAACGTTATACGTAGGAAGCTATTACTACATGGCGTTAAACCTTATAAGGTAGTACTACATAACTTTATTCGTTATAAGGAAATCAAATATAACGTTATTCGTTATAAGTTAATAGTACATAACGTTATACGTTATAAGGTAATACTACATAACTTTATACGTTATAAGGTAATAATATATAACGTTGTACGTTATAAGATAATATTATACAACGTTATACCATAGGAGGTACTACTATGTAACGTTATACTATAGGAGGTATTACTATGTATCTTTATAAGTAGGAAGCTATTACTATATGACGTTATACGTTGTAAGGTAATAGTACACAACGTTATACGTTATAAGTTAATATTTTATTACTTTGTACGTTATTAGGTAATACTATATAACGTTACACGGTATAAGGTAATTCTCTATAACGTTATACGTTAGAAGCTATTACTATATGACGTTATACCTTATAAGGTAATACTATATAACGTTATTCGTAGGAAGCTATTACTACTTGGCGTTGTACCTTATAAGGTAGTGCTACATAACTTTATTCGTTATAAGGTAATCAAATATAACGTTATACGTTATAAGGTAATACTATATAACGTTATACGTTAAAAGGTAATACCATACAACGTTGTACGTTATAAGGTAATAGTAGATAACGTTATACGTCAACAGCTATTACTATATGACGTTATAAGTTATCAGGTAATACTATATAACGTTATACGTTATAAGGTAATACTATATAACGTTGTACGTTATTAGGTAATAGCTTATAACGTTATACGTTAGAAGGTATTACTATATGACGTTATACCTTACAAGGTAATACTATTTAACGTTATACGTAGGAAACTATTACTATATGGCGTCATACCTTATAAGGTAGTACTACATAACTTTATACGTTATTAGGTAATCAAATATAACATTATACGTTATATGGTAATACAATATATCGTTAAACTTTAGAAGCTATTACTATATAACGTAACACATTATAAGGTAATTCTATATAACGTTATACGTCAGAAGCTTTACTGTATGACGTTATGCGTTATAAGGTAATACTATATAACGTTATAGGTTATAAGGTAATATTATATAACGTTATACATTATAAGGTAATACTATATAACGTTGTACGTCAGAAGCTATTACTATATGACGTTATAAGTTATAACGAAATACTATATAGCGTTATACGTTAGGAAATACTACTATATGACGTTATACCTTATAAGGTAATACTATATAACGCTGTACGTTATTAGGTAATAGATTATAACGTTATACGTTAGAAGGTATTACTATATGACGTTATACCTTACAAGGTAATACTATTTAACGTTATACGTAGGAAGCTATTAATATATGGCGTCATACCTTATAAGGTAGTACTACATAACTATATACGTTATTAGGTAATCAAATATTACTTTATACGTTATATGGTAATACTATATAGCGGTATTCCGTTAGAAGCTATTACTATAAGACGTTATACGTTATAAGGTAATACTATATAATGTTATACGTTATTAGGTAATAGTTCATAACGTCATACATTACAAGGTAGTACTATATAACGTCATACGTTGGAAGCTATTACCATATAACGTTATAGGTTATTAGGTAATAGCTTATAACTTTATACGTTGGAAGATTTTACTATATAACGTTATACCTTATAAGGTAATACTATATAACGTTATACGTAGGAAGCTAGAACTATATGACGTTATACGTTGTAAGGTGATAGTACATAAAGTTATACGTTAGAAGCTACTACAATACGACGTTATACGTTATAAGTTAATATTTTATTACTTTGTACGTTATTAGGTAATACTATATAACGTTACACGGTATAAGGTAATTCTCTATAACGTTATACCTTAGAAGCTATTACTATATGACGTTATACCTTATAAGGTAATACTGTATAACGTTATTCGTAGGAAGCTATTACTACATGGCGTTGTACCTTATAAGGTTGTGCTACATAACTTTATTCGTTATAAGGTAATCAAATATAACGTTATACGTTAAAAGGTAATACTATACAACGTTGTATGTTATAAGGTAATAGTAGATAACGTTATACGTTATAAGGTAATACTATATAACTTTGTGCGTTAGTTAGTAATACTATGTAACGTTATACGTTATAAGGTAATACTATAAAACATTATACGTGAGAAGCTATTACTATATGACGTTATACGTTATAAGGTAATAGTACATAACGTTATACGTTATAAGGTAATACTACATAACATTATTCGTTATAAGGTAATAATATATAACGTTGTACGTTATAAGTTAATATTATACAACGTTATACCATAGGAGGTATTACTATGTAACGTTATACCATAGTAGGTATTACTATGTAACGTTATACGTAGGAAGCTATTACTATATGACGTTATACGTAGTATGGTAATGGTACATAACGTTATACGTTAGAAGCTATTACTATATGACGTTATACCTTATAAGGTAATACTATATAACGTTATACGTTAGAAGATACTACTATGTAACTTTATACGTTGGAAGCTATTACTATATGACGTTATACGTTAGAAGCTATTACTCTATGACGTTATACGTTATAAGGTAATACTATATAACGTTACACGTTAGAAGCTATTACTCTATGACGTTATACGTTATAAGGTAATACTATATAACGTTATACGTTAGAAGCTAATACTATATGACGTTATACGTCATAAGGTAATACTACATAACGTTATACGTTAGAAGCTATGACTATATGACGTTGTACCTTATAAGGTAATACTATATAACGTTATACGTTAGAATCTATTACTCTATGACGTTATACGTTATACGGTAATACTATATAACGTTATACGTTAGAAGCTATTACTATGTAACTTTATACGTTGGAAGCTATTACTATATGACGTTATACGTTAGAAGCTATTACTCTATGACGTTATACGTTATAAGGTAATACTATATAACGTTATACGTTAGAAGCTATTACTCTATGACGTTATACGTTAGAAGGTAATACTATATAACGTTATACGTTAGAAGCTAATACTATATAACGTTATACGTCATAAGGTAATACTATATAACGTTGTACGTTAGAAGCTATGACTATATGACGTTATACCTTATAAGGTAATACTATATAACGTTATACGTTAGAATCTATTACTCTATGACGTTATACGTTATACGGTAATACTATATAACGTTATACGTTAGAAGCTATTACTATATAACGTTGTACGTTAATAGGTAATAGCTTATAACGTTATACGTTAGAAGGTATTACTATATAACGTTATACGTTAGAAGCTATTACTATGTAACTTTATACGTTGCAAGCTATTACTATATGACGTTATACGTTAGAAGCTATTACTCTATGACGTTATACGTTATAAGGTAATACTATATAACGTTATACGTTAGAAGCTATTACTCTATGACGTTATACGTAATACGGTAATACTATATAACGTTATACGTTAGAAGCTATTACTATATGACGTTATACGTTATAAGGTAATACTATATAGCGTTATACGTTATAAGGTAATACTATATAACGTTGTACGTTATTAGGTAATAGCTTATAACGTTATACGTTAGAAGGTATTACTATATAACGTTATACCGTATAAGGTAATACTATTTAACGTTATACGTAGGAAGCTATTACTACATGACGTTATACGTTGTAAGGTGATAGTACATAAAGTTATACGTTAGAAGCTACTACAATACGACGTTATACGTTATAAGTTAATATTTTATTACTTTGTACGTTATTAGGTAATACTATATAACGTTACACGGTATAAGGTAATTCTCTATAACGTTATACGTTAGAAGCTATTACTATATGACGTTATACCTTATAAGGTAATACTATATAACGTTATTCGTAGGAAGCTATTACTACTTGCCGTTGTACCTTATAAGGTAGTGCTACATAACTTTATTCGTTATAAGGTAATCAAATATAACGTTATACGTTATAAGGTAATACTATATAACGTTATACGTTAAAAGGTAATACCATACAACGTTGTACGTTATAAGGTAATAGTAGATAACGTTATACGTTAGAAGCTATTACTATATAACGTTGTACGTTATTAGGTAATAGCTTATAACGTTATACGTTAGAAGGTATTACTATATAACGTTATACGTTAGAAGCTATTACGATGTAACTTTATACGTTGGAAGCTATTACTATATGACGTTATACGTTAGAAGCTATTACTCTATGACGTTATACGTTATAAGGTAATACTATATAACGTTATACGTTAGAAGCTAATACTATATGACGTTATACGTCATAAGGTAATACTACATAACGTTACACGTTAGAAGCTATGACTATATGACGTTATACCTTATAAGGTAATACTATATAACGTTATACGTTAGAATCTATTACTCTATGACGTTATACGTTATACGGTAATACTATATAACGTTATACGTTAGAAGCTATTACTATATGACGTTGTACGTTATAAGGTTATACTAGATAACGTTATACGTTATAAGGTAATACTATATAACGTTGTACGTTAGAAGCCATTACTATGTGACGTTATACTTTATAAGGTAGTACTATATAATGTTATACGTCAGAAGCTATTGCTATATGACGTTATACGTTATAAGGTAATACTATATAACGTTGTACGTTATTAGGTAATAGCTTATAACGTTATACGTTTGAAGGTATTGCTATATAACGTTATACCTTATAAGATAATACTATTTAACGTTATACGTAGGAAGCTATTACTACATGGCGTTATACCTTATAAGGTAGTACTACATACCTTTATTCGTTATAAGGTAATCAAATATTATGTTATACGTTATAAGGTAATACAATATAACATTATACGTTAGAAGCTATTACTATATGACGTTATACGTTATAAGGTAATAGTACTTAACGTTATACGTTATAAGGTAATACTACATAACATTATTCGATATAAGGTAATACTAAATAACGTTATACGTTAGAAGCTATTACTATATGACGTTATACCTTATAAGGTAGTACTACATAACTTTATTCGTTATAAGGTAATCAAATATTATGTTATACGTTATAAGGTAATACAATATAACATTATACGTTAGAAGCTATTACTCTATGACGTTATACGTTATAAGGTAATACTATATAACGTTATACGTTAGAAGCTAATACTATATAACGTTATACGTCATAAGGTAATACTATATAACGTTATACGTTAGAAGCTATGACTATATGACGTTATACCTTATAAGGTAATACTATATAACGTTATACGTTAGAATCTATTACTCTATGACGTTATACGTTATACGGTAATACTATATAACGTTATACGTTAGAAGCTATTACTATATAACGTTGTACGTTATTAGGTAATAGCTTATAACGTTATACGTTAGAAGGTATTACTATATAACGTTATACGTCAGAAGCTATTACTATGTAACTTTATACGTTGGAAGCTATTACTATATGACGTTATACGTTAGAAGCTATTACTCTATGACGTTATACGTTATAAGGTAATACTATATAACGTTATACGTTAGAAGCTATTACTATATGACGTTGTACGTTATAAGGTTATACTAGATAACGTTATACGTTATAAGGTAATACTATATAACGTTGTACGTTAGAAGCCATTACTATGTGACGTTATACTTTATAAGGTAGTACTATATAATGTTATACGTCAGAAGCTATTGCTATATGACGTTATACGTTATAAGGTAATACTATATAACGTTGTACGTTATTAGGTAATAGCTTATAACGTTATACGTTTGAAGGTATTGCTATATAACGTTATACCTTATAAGATAATACTATTTAACGTTATACGTAGGAAGCTATTACTACATGGCGTTATACCTTATAAGGTAGTACTACATACCTTTATTCGTTATAAGGTAATCAAATATTATGTTATACGTTATAAGGTAATACAATATAACATTATACGTTAGAAGCTATTACTATATGACGTTATACGTTATAAGGTAATAGTACTTAACGTTATACGTTATAAGGTAATACTACATAACATTATTCGATATAAGGTAATACTAAATAACGTTATACGTTAGAAGCTATTACTATATGACGTTATACCTTATAAGGTAGTACTACATAACTTTATTCGTTATAAGGTAATCAAATATTATGTTATACGTTATAAGGTAATACAATATAACATTATACGTTAGAAGCTATTACTCTATGACGTTATACGTTATAAGGTAATACTATATAACGTTATACGTTAGAAGCTAATACTATATAACGTTATACGTCATAAGGTAATACTATATAACGTTATACGTTAGAAGCTATGACTATATGACGTTATACCTTATAAGGTAATACTATATAACGTTATACGTTAGAATCTATTACTCTATGACGTTATACGTTATACGGTAATACTATATAACGTTATACGTTAGAAGCTATTACTATATAACGTTGTACGTTATTAGGTAATAGCTTATAACGTTATACGTTAGAAGGTATTACTATATAACGTTATACGTCAGAAGCTATTACTATGTAACTTTATACGTTGGAAGCTATTACTATATGACGTTATACGTTAGAAGCTATTACTCTATGACGTTATACGTTATAAGGTAATACTATATAACGTTATACGTTAGAAGCTATTACTCTATGACGTTATACGTAATACGGTAATACTATATAACGTTATACGTTAGAAGCTATTACTATATGACGTTATACGTTATAAGGTAATACTATATAGCGTTATACGTTATAAGGTAATACTATATAACGTTGTACGTTATTAGGTAATAGCTTATAACGTTATACGTTAGAAGGTATTACTATATAACGTTTTACCTTATAAGGTAATACTATTTAACGTTATACGTAGGAAGCTATTACTACATGGCGTTAAACCTTATAAGGTAGTACTACATAACTTTATTCGTTATAAGGAAATCAAATATAACGTTATTCGTTATAAGGTAATACTATATAACATTATACGTCTGAAGCTATTACGATATGACGTTATTCGTTATAAGTTAATAGTACATAACGTTATACGTTATAAGGTAATACTACATAACTTTATACGTTATAAGGTAATAATATATAACGTTGTACGTTATAAGATAATATTATACAACGTTATACCATAGGAGGTACTACTATGTAACGTTATACTATAGGAGGTATTACTATGTATCTTTATAAGTAGGAAGCTATTACTATATGACGTTATACGTTGTAAGGTAATAGTACACAACGTTATACGTTATAAGTTAATATTTTATTACTTTGTACGTTATTAGGTAATACTATATAACGTTACACGGTATAAGGTAATTCTCTATAACGTTATACGTTAGAAGCTATTACTATATGACGTTATACCTTATAAGGTAATACTATATAACGTTATTCGTAGGAAGCTATTACTACTTGGCGTTGTACCTTATAAGGTAGTGCTACATAACTTTATTCGTTATAAGGTAATCAAATATAACGTTATACGTTATAAGGTAATACTATATAACGTTATACGTTAAAAGGTAATACCATACAACGTTGTACGTTATAAGGTAATAGTAGATAACGTTATACGTTAGAAGCTATTACTATATAACGTTGTACGTTATTAGGTAATAGCTTATAACGTTATACGTTAGAAGGTATTACTATATAACGTTATACGTTAGAAGCTATTACTATGTAACTTTATACGTTGGAAGCTATTACTATATGACGTTATACGTTAGAAGCTATTACTCTATGACATTATACGTTATAAGGTAATACTATATAACGTTATACGTTAGAAGCTATTACTCTATGACGTTATACGTAATACGGTAATACTATATAACGTTATACGTTAGAAGCTATTACTATATGACGTTATACGTTAGAAGCTATTACTATATGACGTTATACCTTATCAGGTAATACTATATAACGTTATACGTTATAAGGTAATACTATATAACGTTGTACGTTATAAGGTAATACTAGATAACGTTATACGTTATAAGGTAATACTATATAACGTTTTACGTTATTAGGTAATAGCTTATAACGTTATACGTTAGAAGGTATTACTATATAACGTTATACCTTATAAGGTAATACTATTTAACGTTATACGTAGGAAGGTATTACTACATGGCGTTATACCTTATAAGGTAGTGCTACATAACTTTATTCGTTATAAGGTAATCAAATATAACGTTATACGTTATAAGGTAATACTATATAACGTTATACGTTAGAAGCTATTACTCTATGACGTTATACGTTATAAGGTAATACTATATAACGTTATACGTTAGAAGCTATTACTCTATGACGTTATACGTTATAAGGTAGTACTATATAACGTTATACGTTAGAAGCTATTACTCTATGACGTTATACGTAATACGGTAATACTATATAACGTTATACGTTAGAAGCTATTACTATATGACGTTATACGTTATAAGGTAATACTATATAGCGTTATACGTTATAAGGTAATACTATATAACGTTGTACGTTATTAGGTAATAGCTTAAAACGTTATACGTTAGAAGGTATTACTATATAACGTTTTACCTTATAAGGTAATACTATTTAACGTTATACGTAGGAAGCTATTACTACATGGCGTTAAACCTTATAAGGTAGTACTACATAACTTTATTCGTTATAAGGAAATCAAATATAACGTTATTCGTTATAAGGTAATACTATATAACATTATACGTCTGAAGCTATTACGATATGACGTTATTCGTTATAAGTTAATAGTACATAACGTTATACGTTATAAGGTAATACTACATAACTTTATACGTTATAAGGTAATAATATATAACGTTGTACGTTATAAGATAATATTATACAACGTTATACCATAGGAGGTACTACTATGTAACGTTATACTATAGGAGGTATTACTATGTATCTTTATAAGTAGGAAGCTATAACTATATGACGTTATACGTTGTAAGGTAATAGTACACAACGTTATACGTTAGAAGCTATAACTATATTACGTTATACCTTATAAGGTAATACTATATAACGTTATACGTTAGAATCTATTACTATATGACGTTATACCTTATAAGGTAATACTATATAACGTTATACGTCAGAAGCTATTACTATATGACGTTTTACGTTATAAGGTAATACTATATAGCGGTATACGTTAGAAGCTATTACTATATGACGTTATACCTTATCAGGTAATACTATATAACGTTATACGTTATATGGTAATACTATATAACGTTGTACGTTATAAGGTAATACTAGATAACGTTATACGTTATAAGGTAATACTATATAACGTTTTACGTTATTAGGTAATAGCTTATAACGTTATACGTTAGAAGGTATTACTATATAACGTTATACCTTATAAGGTAATACTATTTAACGTTATACGTAGGAAGGTATTACTACATGGCGTTATACCTTATAAGGTAGTGCTACATAACTTTATTCGTTATAAGGAAATCAAATATAACGTTATTCGTTATAAGGTAATACTATATAACATTATACGTCTGAAGCTATTACGATATGACGTTATTCGTTATAAGTTAATAGTACATAACGTTATACGTTATAAGGTAATACTACATAACTTTATACGTTATAAGGTAATAATATATAACGTTGTACGTTATAAGATAATATTATACAACGTTATACCATAGGAGGTACTACTATGTAACGTTATACTATAGGAGGTATTACTATGTATCTTTATAAGTAGGAAGCTATTACTATATGACGTTATACGTTGTAAGGTAATAGTACACAACGTTATACGTTAGAAGCTATAACTATATTACGTTATACCTTATAAGGTAATACTATATAACGTTATACGTTAGAATCTATTACTATATGACGTTATACCTTATAAGGTAATACTATATAACGTTATACGTCAGAAGCTATTACTATATGACGTTTTACGTTATAAGGTAATACTATATAGCGGTATACGTTAGAAGCTATTACTATATGACGTTATACCTTATCAGGTAATACTATATAACGTTATACGTTATAAGGTAATACTATATAACGTTGTACGTTATAAGGTAATACTAGATAACGTTATACGTTATAAGGTAATACTATATAACGTTTTACGTTATTAGGTAATAGCTTATAACGTTATACGTTAGAAGGTATTACTATATAACGTTATACCTTATAAGGTAATACTATTTAACGTTATACGTAGGAAGGTATTACTACATGGCGTTATACCTTATAAGGTAGTGCTACATAACTTTATTCGTTATAAGGTAATCAAATATAACGTTATACGTTATAAGGTAATACTATATAACGTTATACGTTAGAAGCTATTACTCTATGACGTTATACGTTATAAGGTAATACTATATAACGTTATACGTTAGAAGCTATTACTCTATGACGTTATACGTTATAAGGTAGTACTATATAACGTTATACGTTAGAAGCTATTACTCTATGACGTTATACGTAATACGGTAATACTATATAACGTTATACGTTAGAAGCTATTACTATATGACGTTATACGTTATAAGGTAATACTATATAGCGTTATACGTTATAAGGTAATACTATATAACGTTGTACGTTATTAGGTAATAGCTTAAAACGTTATACGTTAGAAGGTATTACTATATAACGTTTTACCTTATAAGGTAATACTATTTAACGTTATACGTAGGAAGCTATTACTACATGGCGTTAAACCTTATAAGGTAGTACTACATAACTTTATTCGTTATAAGGAAATCAAATATAACGTTATTCGTTATAAGGTAATACTATATAACATTATACGTCTGAAGCTATTACGATATGACGTTATTCGTTATAAGTTAATAGTACATAACGTTATACGTTATAAGGTAATACTACATAACTTTATACGTTATAAGGTAATAATATATAACGTTGTACGTTATAAGATAATATTATACAACGTTATACCATAGGAGGTACTACTATGTAACGTTATACTATAGGAGGTATTACTATGTATATTTATAAGTAGGAAGCTATTACTATATGACGTTATACGTTGTAAGGTAATAGTACACAACGTTATACGTTAGAAGCTATAACTATATTACGTTATACCTTATAAGGTAATACTATATAACGTTATACGTTAGAATCTATTACTATATGACGTTATATCTTATAAGGTAATACTGTATAACGTTATACGTCAGAAGCTATTACTATATGACGTTTTACGTTATAAGGTAATACTATATAGCGTTATACGTTAGAAGCTATTACTATATGACGTTATACCTTATCAGGTAATACTATATAACGTTATACGTTATAAGGTAATACTATATAACGTTGTACGTAATAAGGTAATACTATATAACGTTGTACGTTATTAGGTAATAGCTTATAACGTTATACGTTAGAAGGTATTACTATATAACGTTATACCTTATAAGGTAATACTATTTAACGTTATACGTAGGAAGCTATTACTACATGACGTTATACGTTGTAAGGTGATAGTACATAAAGTTATACGTTAGAAGCTACTACAATACGACGTTATACGTTATAAGTTAATATTTTATTACTTTGTACGTTATTATGTAATACTATATAAGGTTACACGGTATAAGGTAATTCTCTATAACGTTATACGTTAGAAGCTATTACTATATGACGTTATACCTTATAAGGTAATACTATATAACGTTATTCGTAGGAAGCTATTACTACATGGCGTTGTACCTTATAAGGTAGTGCTACATAACTTTATTCGTTATAAGGTAATCAAATATAACGTTATACGTTATAAGGTAATACTATATAACGTTATACGTTATAAGGTAATACTATATAACGTTGTACGTTATAAGGTAATACTAGATAACGTTATACGTTATAAGGTAATACTATATAACGTTTTACGTTATTAGGTAATAGCTTATAACGTTATACGTTAGAAGGTATTACTATATAACGTTATACCTTATTAGGTAATACTATTTAACGTAATACGTAGGAAGGTATTACTATATGGCGTTATACCTTATAAGGTAGTGCTACATAACTTTATTCGTTATAAGGTAATCAAATATAACGTTATACGTTATAAGGTAATACTATACAACGTTGAACGTTATAAGGTAATAGTAGATAACGTTATACGTTATAAGGTAATACTATATAATTTTGTACGTTATTTAGTAATACTATATAACGTTATACGTTATACGGTAATTCTATATAACGTTATACGTTAGAAGCTATTACTATATGACGTTGTACGTTATAAGGTAATACTAGATAACGTTATACGTTATAAGGTAATACTATACAACGTTGTACGTTAGAAGCCATTACTATGTGACGTTATACGTTATAAGGTAGTACTATATAACATTGTACGTTATTTAGTAATACTATATAATGTTATACGTTATAAGGTAATACTATATAACGTTATACGTTAGAAGCTAATACTATATGACGTTATACGTCATAAGGTAATACTACATAACGTTATACGTTAGAAGCTATGACTATATGACGTTGTACCTTATAAGGTAATACTATATAACGTTATACGTTAGAATCTATTACTCTATGACGTTATACGTTATACGGTAATACTATATAACGTTATACGTTAGAAGCTATTACTATGTAACTTTATACGTTGGAAGCTATTACTATATGACGTTATACGTTAGAAGCTATTACTCTATGACGTTATACGTTATAAGGTAATACTATATAACGTTATACGTTAGAAGCTATTACTCTATGACGTTATACGTTAGAAGGTAATACTATATAACGTTATACGTTAGAAGCTAATACTATATAACGTTATACGTCATAAGGTAATACTATATAACGTTGTACGTTAGAAGCTATGACTATATGACGTTATACCTTATAAGGTAATACTATATAACGTTATACGTTAGAATCTATTACTCTATGACGTTATACGTTATACGGTAATACTATATAACGTTATACGTTAGAAGCTATTACTATATAACGTTGTACGTTAATAGGTAATAGCTTATAACGTTATACGTTAGAAGGTATTACTATATAACGTTATACGTTAGAAGCTATTACTATGTAACTTTATACGTTGCAAGCTATTACTATATGACGTTATACGTTAGAAGCTATTACTCTATGACGTTATACGTTATAAGGTAATACTATATAACGTTATACGTTAGAAGCTATTACTCTATGACGTTATACGTAATACGGTAATACTATATAACGTTATACGTTAGAAGCTATTACTATATGACGTTATACGTTATAAGGTAATACTATATAGCGTTATACGTTATAAGGTAATACTATATAACGTTGTACGTTATTAGGTAATAGCTTATAACGTTATACGTTAGAAGGTATTACTATATAACGTTATACCGTATAAGGTAATACTATTTAACGTTATACGTAGGAAGCTATTACTACATGACGTTATACGTTGTAAGGTGATAGTACATAAAGTTATACGTTAGAAGCTACTACAATACGACGTTATACGTTATAAGTTAATATTTTATTACTTTGTACGTTATTAGGTAATACTATATAACGTTACACGGTATAAGGTAATTCTCTATAACGTTATACGTTAGAAGCTATTACTATATGACGTTATACCTTATAAGGTAATACTATATAACGTTATTCGTAGGAAGCTATTACTACTTGCCGTTGTACCTTATAAGGTAGTGCTACATAACTTTATTCGTTATAAGGTAATCAAATATAACGTTATACGTTATAAGGTAATACTATATAACGTTATACGTTAAAAGGTAATACCATACAACGTTGTACGTTATAAGGTAATAGTAGATAACGTTATACGTTAGAAGCTATTACTATATAACGTTGTACGTTATTAGGTAATAGCTTATAACGTTATACGTTAGAAGGTATTACTATATAACGTTATACGTTAGAAGCTATTACGATGTAACTTTATACGTTGGAAGCTATTACTATATGACGTTATACGTTAGAAGCTATTACTCTATGACGTTATACGTTATAAGGTAATACTATATAACGTTATACGTTAGAAGCTAATACTATATGACGTTATACGTCATAAGGTAATACTACATAACGTTACACGTTAGAAGCTATGACTATATGACGTTATACCTTATAAGGTAATACTATATAACGTTATACGTTAGAATCTATTACTCTATGACGTTATACGTTATACGGTAATACTATATAACGTTATACGTTAGAAGCTATTACTATATGACGTTGTACGTTATAAGGTTATACTAGATAACGTTATACGTTATAAGGTAATACTATATAACGTTGTACGTTAGAAGCCATTACTATGTGACGTTATACTTTATAAGGTAGTACTATATAATGTTATACGTCAGAAGCTATTGCTATATGACGTTATACGTTATAAGGTAATACTATATAACGTTGTACGTTATTAGGTAATAGCTTATAACGTTATACGTTTGAAGGTATTGCTATATAACGTTATACCTTATAAGATAATACTATTTAACGTTATACGTAGGAAGCTATTACTACATGGCGTTATACCTTATAAGGTAGTACTACATACCTTTATTCGTTATAAGGTAATCAAATATTATGTTATACGTTATAAGGTAATACAATATAACATTATACGTTAGAAGCTATTACTATATGACGTTATACGTTATAAGGTAATAGTACTTAACGTTATACGTTATAAGGTAATACTACATAACATTATTCGATATAAGGTAATACTAAATAACGTTATACGTTAGAAGCTATTACTATATGACGTTATACCTTATAAGGTAGTACTACATAACTTTATTCGTTATAAGGTAATCAAATATTATGTTATACGTTATAAGGTAATACAATATAACATTATACGTTAGAAGCTATTACTCTATGACGTTATACGTTATAAGGTAATACTATATAACGTTATACGTTAGAAGCTAATACTATATAACGTTATACGTCATAAGGTAATACTATATAACGTTATACGTTAGAAGCTATGACTATATGACGTTATACCTTATAAGGTAATACTATATAACGTTATACGTTAGAATCTATTACTCTATGACGTTATACGTTATACGGTAATACTATATAACGTTATACGTTAGAAGCTATTACTATATAACGTTGTACGTTATTAGGTAATAGCTTATAACGTTATACGTTAGAAGGTATTACTATATAACGTTATACGTCAGAAGCTATTACTATGTAACTTTATACGTTGGAAGCTATTACTATATGACGTTATACGTTAGAAGCTATTACTCTATGACGTTATACGTTATAAGGTAATACTATATAACGTTATACGTTAGAAGCTATTACTATATGACGTTGTACGTTATAAGGTTATACTAGATAACGTTATACGTTATAAGGTAATACTATATAACGTTGTACGTTAGAAGCCATTACTATGTGACGTTATACTTTATAAGGTAGTACTATATAATGTTATACGTCAGAAGCTATTGCTATATGACGTTATACGTTATAAGGTAATACTATATAACGTTGTACGTTATTAGGTAATAGCTTATAACGTTATACGTTTGAAGGTATTGCTATATAACGTTATACCTTATAAGATAATACTATTTAACGTTATACGTAGGAAGCTATTACTACATGGCGTTATACCTTATAAGGTAGTACTACATACCTTTATTCGTTATAAGGTAATCAAATATTATGTTATACGTTATAAGGTAATACAATATAACATTATACGTTAGAAGCTATTACTATATGACGTTATACGTTATAAGGTAATAGTACTTAACGTTATACGTTATAAGGTAATACTACATAACATTATTCGATATAAGGTAATACTAAATAACGTTATACGTTAGAAGCTATTACTATATGACGTTATACCTTATAAGGTAGTACTACATAACTTTATTCGTTATAAGGTAATCAAATATTATGTTATACGTTATAAGGTAATACAATATAACATTATACGTTAGAAGCTATTACTCTATGACGTTATACGTTATAAGGTAATACTATATAACGTTATACGTTAGAAGCTAATACTATATAACGTTATACGTCATAAGGTAATACTATATAACGTTATACGTTAGAAGCTATGACTATATGACGTTATACCTTATAAGGTAATACTATATAACGTTATACGTTAGAATCTATTACTCTATGACGTTATACGTTATACGGTAATACTATATAACGTTATACGTTAGAAGCTATTACTATATAACGTTGTACGTTATTAGGTAATAGCTTATAACGTTATACGTTAGAAGGTATTACTATATAACGTTATACGTCAGAAGCTATTACTATGTAACTTTATACGTTGGAAGCTATTACTATATGACGTTATACGTTAGAAGCTATTACTCTATGACGTTATACGTTATAAGGTAATACTATATAACGTTATACGTTAGAAGCTATTACTCTATGACGTTATACGTAATACGGTAATACTATATAACGTTATACGTTAGAAGCTATTACTATATGACGTTATACGTTATAAGGTAATACTATATAGCGTTATACGTTATAAGGTAATACTATATAACGTTGTACGTTATTAGGTAATAGCTTATAACGTTATACGTTAGAAGGTATTACTATATAACGTTTTACCTTATAAGGTAATACTATTTAACGTTATACGTAGGAAGCTATTACTACATGGCGTTAAACCTTATAAGGTAGTACTACATAACTTTATTCGTTATAAGGAAATCAAATATAACGTTATTCGTTATAAGGTAATACTATATAACATTATACGTCTGAAGCTATTACGATATGACGTTATTCGTTATAAGTTAATAGTACATAACGTTATACGTTATAAGGTAATACTACATAACTTTATACGTTATAAGGTAATAATATATAACGTTGTACGTTATAAGATAATATTATACAACGTTATACCATAGGAGGTACTACTATGTAACGTTATACTATAGGAGGTATTACTATGTATCTTTATAAGTAGGAAGCTATTACTATATGACGTTATACGTTGTAAGGTAATAGTACACAACGTTATACGTTATAAGTTAATATTTTATTACTTTGTACGTTATTAGGTAATACTATATAACGTTACACGGTATAAGGTAATTCTCTATAACGTTATACGTTAGAAGCTATTACTATATGACGTTATACCTTATAAGGTAATACTATATAACGTTATTCGTAGGAAGCTATTACTACTTGGCGTTGTACCTTATAAGGTAGTGCTACATAACTTTATTCGTTATAAGGTAATCAAATATAACGTTATACGTTATAAGGTAATACTATATAACGTTATACGTTAAAAGGTAATACCATACAACGTTGTACGTTATAAGGTAATAGTAGATAACGTTATACGTTAGAAGCTATTACTATATAACGTTGTACGTTATTAGGTAATAGCTTATAACGTTATACGTTAGAAGGTATTACTATATAACGTTATACGTTAGAAGCTATTACTATGTAACTTTATACGTTGGAAGCTATTACTATATGACGTTATACGTTAGAAGCTATTACTCTATGACATTATACGTTATAAGGTAATACTATATAACGTTATACGTTAGAAGCTATTACTCTATGACGTTATACGTAATACGGTAATACTATATAACGTTATACGTTAGAAGCTATTACTATATGACGTTATACGTTAGAAGCTATTACTATATGACGTTATACCTTATCAGGTAATACTATATAACGTTATACGTTATAAGGTAATACTATATAACGTTGTACGTTATAAGGTAATACTAGATAACGTTATACGTTATAAGGTAATACTATATAACGTTTTACGTTATTAGGTAATAGCTTATAACGTTATACGTTAGAAGGTATTACTATATAACGTTATACCTTATAAGGTAATACTATTTAACGTTATACGTAGGAAGGTATTACTACATGGCGTTATACCTTATAAGGTAGTGCTACATAACTTTATTCGTTATAAGGTAATCAAATATAACGTTATACGTTATAAGGTAATACTATATAACGTTATACGTTAGAAGCTATTACTCTATGACGTTATACGTTATAAGGTAATACTATATAACGTTATACGTTAGAAGCTATTACTCTATGACGTTATACGTTATAAGGTAGTACTATATAACGTTATACGTTAGAAGCTATTACTCTATGACGTTATACGTAATACGGTAATACTATATAACGTTATACGTTAGAAGCTATTACTATATGACGTTATACGTTATAAGGTAATACTATATAGCGTTATACGTTATAAGGTAATACTATATAACGTTGTACGTTATTAGGTAATAGCTTAAAACGTTATACGTTAGAAGGTATTACTATATAACGT
This sequence comes from Bombus dahlbomii, assembly GCA_037178635.1. Lineage (NCBI taxonomy): Eukaryota > Metazoa > Arthropoda > Insecta > Hymenoptera > Apidae > Bombus > Bombus dahlbomii. The sequence goes on from CM074106.1 coordinate 18,369,066, forward strand.
TTTACCTTATAAGGTAATACTATTTAACGTTATACGTAGGAAGCTATTACTACATGGCGTTAAACCTTATAAGGTAGTACTACATAACTTTATTCGTTATAAGGAAATCAAATATAACGTTATTCGTTATAAGGTAATACTATATAACATTATACGTCTGAAGCTATTACGATATGACGTTATTCGTTATAAGTTAATAGTACATAACGTTATACGTTATAAGGTAATACTACATAACTTTATACGTTATAAGGTAATAATATATAACGTTGTACGTTATAAGATAATATTATACAACGTTATACCATAGGAGGTACTACTATGTAACGTTATACTATAGGAGGTATTACTATGTATCTTTATAAGTAGGAAGCTATAACTATATGACGTTATACGTTGTAAGGTAATAGTACACAACGTTATACGTTAGAAGCTATAACTATATTACGTTATACCTTATAAGGTAATACTATATAACGTTATACGTTAGAATCTATTACTATATGACGTTATACCTTATAAGGTAATACTATATAACGTTATACGTCAGAAGCTATTACTATATGACGTTTTACGTTATAAGGTAATACTATATAGCGGTATACGTTAGAAGCTATTACTATATGACGTTATACCTTATCAGGTAATACTATATAACGTTATACGTTATATGGTAATACTATATAACGTTGTACGTTATAAGGTAATACTAGATAACGTTATACGTTATAAGGTAATACTATATAACGTTTTACGTTATTAGGTAATAGCTTATAACGTTATACGTTAGAAGGTATTACTATATAACGTTATACCTTATAAGGTAATACTATTTAACGTTATACGTAGGAAGGTATTACTACATGGCGTTATACCTTATAAGGTAGTGCTACATAACTTTATTCGTTATAAGGAAATCAAATATAACGTTATTCGTTATAAGGTAATACTATATAACATTATACGTCTGAAGCTATTACGATATGACGTTATTCGTTATAAGTTAATAGTACATAACGTTATACGTTATAAGGTAATACTACATAACTTTATACGTTATAAGGTAATAATATATAACGTTGTACGTTATAAGATAATATTATACAACGTTATACCATAGGAGGTACTACTATGTAACGTTATACTATAGGAGGTATTACTATGTATCTTTATAAGTAGGAAGCTATTACTATATGACGTTATACGTTGTAAGGTAATAGTACACAACGTTATACGTTAGAAGCTATAACTATATTACGTTATACCTTATAAGGTAATACTATATAACGTTATACGTTAGAATCTATTACTATATGACGTTATACCTTATAAGGTAATACTATATAACGTTATACGTCAGAAGCTATTACTATATGACGTTTTACGTTATAAGGTAATACTATATAGCGGTATACGTTAGAAGCTATTACTATATGACGTTATACCTTATCAGGTAATACTATATAACGTTATACGTTATAAGGTAATACTATATAACGTTGTACGTTATAAGGTAATACTAGATAACGTTATACGTTATAAGGTAATACTATATAACGTTTTACGTTATTAGGTAATAGCTTATAACGTTATACGTTAGAAGGTATTACTATATAACGTTATACCTTATAAGGTAATACTATTTAACGTTATACGTAGGAAGGTATTACTACATGGCGTTATACCTTATAAGGTAGTGCTACATAACTTTATTCGTTATAAGGTAATCAAATATAACGTTATACGTTATAAGGTAATACTATATAACGTTATACGTTAGAAGCTATTACTCTATGACGTTATACGTTATAAGGTAATACTATATAACGTTATACGTTAGAAGCTATTACTCTATGACGTTATACGTTATAAGGTAGTACTATATAACGTTATACGTTAGAAGCTATTACTCTATGACGTTATACGTAATACGGTAATACTATATAACGTTATACGTTAGAAGCTATTACTATATGACGTTATACGTTATAAGGTAATACTATATAGCGTTATACGTTATAAGGTAATACTATATAACGTTGTACGTTATTAGGTAATAGCTTAAAACGTTATACGTTAGAAGGTATTACTATATAACGTTTTACCTTATAAGGTAATACTATTTAACGTTATACGTAGGAAGCTATTACTACATGGCGTTAAACCTTATAAGGTAGTACTACATAACTTTATTCGTTATAAGGAAATCAAATATAACGTTATTCGTTATAAGGTAATACTATATAACATTATACGTCTGAAGCTATTACGATATGACGTTATTCGTTATAAGTTAATAGTACATAACGTTATACGTTATAAGGTAATACTACATAACTTTATACGTTATAAGGTAATAATATATAACGTTGTACGTTATAAGATAATATTATACAACGTTATACCATAGGAGGTACTACTATGTAACGTTATACTATAGGAGGTATTACTATGTATATTTATAAGTAGGAAGCTATTACTATATGACGTTATACGTTGTAAGGTAATAGTACACAACGTTATACGTTAGAAGCTATAACTATATTACGTTATACCTTATAAGGTAATACTATATAACGTTATACGTTAGAATCTATTACTATATGACGTTATATCTTATAAGGTAATACTGTATAACGTTATACGTCAGAAGCTATTACTATATGACGTTTTACGTTATAAGGTAATACTATATAGCGTTATACGTTAGAAGCTATTACTATATGACGTTATACCTTATCAGGTAATACTATATAACGTTATACGTTATAAGGTAATACTATATAACGTTGTACGTAATAAGGTAATACTATATAACGTTGTACGTTATTAGGTAATAGCTTATAACGTTATACGTTAGAAGGTATTACTATATAACGTTATACCTTATAAGGTAATACTATTTAACGTTATACGTAGGAAGCTATTACTACATGACGTTATACGTTGTAAGGTGATAGTACATAAAGTTATACGTTAGAAGCTACTACAATACGACGTTATACGTTATAAGTTAATATTTTATTACTTTGTACGTTATTATGTAATACTATATAAGGTTACACGGTATAAGGTAATTCTCTATAACGTTATACGTTAGAAGCTATTACTATATGACGTTATACCTTATAAGGTAATACTATATAACGTTATTCGTAGGAAGCTATTACTACATGGCGTTGTACCTTATAAGGTAGTGCTACATAACTTTATTCGTTATAAGGTAATCAAATATAACGTTATACGTTATAAGGTAATACTATATAACGTTATACGTTATAAGGTAATACTATATAACGTTGTACGTTATAAGGTAATACTAGATAACGTTATACGTTATAAGGTAATACTATATAACGTTTTACGTTATTAGGTAATAGCTTATAACGTTATACGTTAGAAGGTATTACTATATAACGTTATACCTTATTAGGTAATACTATTTAACGTAATACGTAGGAAGGTATTACTATATGGCGTTATACCTTATAAGGTAGTGCTACATAACTTTATTCGTTATAAGGTAATCAAATATAACGTTATACGTTATAAGGTAATACTATACAACGTTGAACGTTATAAGGTAATAGTAGATAACGTTATACGTTATAAGGTAATACTATATAATTTTGTACGTTATTTAGTAATACTATATAACGTTATACGTTATACGGTAATTCTATATAACGTTATACGTTAGAAGCTATTACTATATGACGTTGTACGTTATAAGGTAATACTAGATAACGTTATACGTTATAAGGTAATACTATACAACGTTGTACGTTAGAAGCCATTACTATGTGACGTTATACGTTATAAGGTAGTACTATATAACATTGTACGTTATTTAGTAATACTATATAATGTTATACGTTATAAGGTAATACTATATAACATTATACGTGAGAAGCTATTACTATATGACGTTATACGTTATAAGGTAATAGTACTTAACGTTATACGTTATAAGGTAATACTACATAACATTATTCGTTATAAGGTAATACTATATAACGTTATACGTTAGAAGCTATTACTATGTAACTTTATACGTTGGAAGCTATTACTATATGACGTTATACGTTAGAAGCTATTACCCTATGACGTTATACGTTATAAGGTAATACTATATAACGTTATACGTTAGAAGCTATTACTCTATGACGTTATACGTTATAAGGTAATACTATATAACGTTATACGTTAGAAGCTAATACTATATAACGTTATACGTCATAAGGTAATACTATATAACGTTATACGTTAGAAGCTATGACTATATGACGTTATACCTTATAAGGTAGTACTATATAACGTTATACGTTAGAATCTATTACTCTATGACGTTATACGTTATACGGTAATACTATATAACGTTATACTTTAGAAGCTATTACTATATAACGTTGTACGTTAATAGGTAATAGCTTATAACGTTATACGTTAGAAGGTATTACTATATAACGTTATACGTTAGAAGCTAATACTATGTAACTTTATACGTTGGAAGCTATTACTATATGACGTTATACGTTAGAAGCTATTACTCTATGACGTTATACGTTATAAGGTAATGCTATATAACGTTATACGTTAGAAGCTATTACTCTATGACGTTATACGTAATACGGTAATACTATATAACGTTATACGTTAGAAGCTATTACTATATGACGTTATACGTTATAAGGTAATACTATATAGCGTTATACGTTATAAGGTAATACTATATAACGTTGTACGTTATTAGGTAATAGCTTATAACGTTATACGTTAGAAGGTATTACTATATAACGTTATACCTTATAAGGTAATACTATTTAACGTTATACGTAGGAAGCTATTACTACATGACGTTATACGTTGTAAGGTGATAGTACATAAAGTTATACGTTAGAAGCTACTACAATACGACGTTATACGTTATAAGTTAATATTTTATTACTTTGTACGTTATTAGGTAATACTATATAACGTTACACGGTATAAGGTAATTCTCTATAACGTTATACGTTAGAAGCTATTACTATATGACGTTATACCTTATAAGGTAATACTATATAACGTTATTCGTAGGAAGCTATTACTACATGGCGTTGTACCTTATAAGGTAGTGCTACATAACTTTATTCGTTATAAGGTAATCAAATATAACGTTATACGTTATAAGGTAATACTATATAACGTTATACGTTAAAAGGTAATACCATACAACGTTGTACGTTATAAGGTAATAGTAGATAACGTTATACGTTATAAGGTAATACTATATAACTTTGTACGTTATTTAGTAATACTATATAACGTTATACGTTATAAGATAATACTGTAAAACATTATACGTGAGAAGCTATTACTATATGACGTTATACGTTATAAGGTAATAGTACATAACGTTATACGTTATAAGGTAATACTACATAACATTATTCGCTATAAGGTAATAATATATAACGTTGTACGTTATAAGTTAATATTATACAACGTTATACCATAGGAGGTATTACTATGTAACGTTATACCATAGTAGGTATTACTATGTAACGTTATACGTAGGAAGCTATTACTATATGACGTTATACGTTGTATGGTAATGGTACATAACGTTATACGTTAGAAGCTATTACTATATGACGTTATACCTTATAAGGTAATACTATATAACGTTATACGTCAGAAGCTATTACTATATGACGTTTTACGTTATAAGGTAATACTATATAGCGTTATACGTTAGAAGCTATTACTATATGACGTTATACCTTATCAGGTAATACTATATAACGTTATACGTTATAAGGTAATACTATATAACGTTGTACGTTATAAGGTAATACTAGATAACGTAATACGTTATAAGGTAATACTATATAACGTTTTACGTTATTAGGTAATAGCTTATAACGTTATACGTTAGAAGGTATTACTATATAAGGTTACACCTTATAAGGTAATACTATTTAACGTTATACGTAGGAAGGTATTACTACATGGCGTTATACCTTATAAGGTAGTGCTACATAACTTTATTCGTTATAAGGTAATCAAATATAACGTTATACATTATAAGGTAATACTATACAACGTTGTACGTTATAAGGTAATAGTAGATAACGTTATACGTTATAAGGTAATACTATATAACATTATACGTGAGAAGCTATTACTATATGTCGTTATGCGTTATACGGTAATTCTATATAACGTTATACGTTAGAAGCTATTACTATATGACGTTGTACGTTATAAGGTAATACTAGATAACGTTATACGTTATAAGGTAATACTATACAACGTTGTACGTTAGAAGCCATTACTATGTGACGTTATACGTTATAAGGTAGTACTATATAACATTGTACGTTATTTAGTAATACTATATAACGTTATACGTTATAAGGTAATACTATATAACATTATACGTGAGAAGCTATTACTATATGACGTTATACGTTATAAGGTAATAGTACTTAACGTTATACGTTATAAGGTAATACTACATAACATTATTCGTTATAAGGTAATACTATATAACGTTATACGTTAGAAGCTATTACTATGTAACTTTATACGTTGGAAGCTATTACTATATGACGTTATACGTTATAAGGTAATACTATATAACGTTATACGTTAGAAGCTAATACTATATAACGTTATACGTCATAAGGCAATACTATATCACGTTATACGTTAGAAGCTATGACTATATGACGTTATACCTTATAAGGTAATACTATATAACGTTATACGTTAGAATCTATTACTCTATGACGTTATACGTTATACGGTAATACTATATAACGTTATACTTTAGAAGCTATTACTATATAACGTTGTACGTTAATAGGTAATAGCTTATAACGTTATACGTTAGAAGGTATTACTATATAACGTTATACGTTAGAAGCTATTACTATGTAACTTTATACGTTGGAAGCTATTACTATATGACGTTATACGTTAGAAGCTATTACTCTATGACGTTATACGTTATAAGGTAATGCTATATAACGTTATACGTTAGAAGCTATTACTCTATGACGTTATACGTAATACGGTAATACTATATAACGTTATACGTTAGAAGCTATTACTATATGACGGTATACGTTATAAGGTAATACTATATAGCGTTATACGTTATAAGGTAATACTATATAACGTTGTACGTTATTAGGTAATAGCTTATAACGTTATACGTTAGAAGGTATTACTATATAACGTTATACCTTATAAGGTAATACTATTTAACGTTATACGTAGGAAGCTATTCCTACATGACGTTATACGTTGTAAGGTGATAGTACATAAAGTTATACGTTAGAAGCTACTACAATACGACGTTATACGTTATAAGTTAATATTTTATTACTTTGTACGTTATTAGGTAATACTATATAACGTTACACGGTATAAGGTAATTCTCTATAACGTTATACGTTAGAAGCTATTACTATATGACGTTATACCTTATAAGGTAATACTATATAACGTTATTCGTAGGAAGCTATTACTACATGGCGTTGTACCTTATAAGTAGTGCTACATAACTTTATTCGTTATAAGGTAATCAAATATAACGTTATACGTTATAAGGTAATACTATATAACGTTATACGTTAAAAGGTAATACCATACAACGTTGTACGTTATAAGGTAATAGTAGATAACGTTATACGTTATAAGGTAATACTATATAACTTTGTACGTTATTTAGTAATACTATATAACGTTATACGTTATAAGATAATACTGTAAAACATTATACGTGAGAAGCTATTACTATATGACGTTATACGTTATAAGGTAATAGTACATAACGTTATACGTTATAAGGTAATACTACATAACATTATTCGCTATAAGGTAATAATATATAACGTTGTACGTTATAAGTTAATATTATACAACGTTATACCATAGGAGGTATTACTATGTAACGTTATACCATAGTAGGTATTACTATGTAACGTTATACGTAGGAAGCTATTACTATATGACGTTATACGTTGTATGGTAATGGTACATAACGTTATACGTTAGAAGCTATTACTATATGACGTTATACCTTATAAGGTAATACTATATAACGTTATACGTCAGAAGCTATTACTATATGACGTTTTACGTTATAAGGTAATACTATATAGCGTTATACGTTAGAAGCTATTACTATATGACGTTATACCTTATCAGGTAATACTATATAACGTTATACGTTATAAGGTAATACTATATAACGTTGTACGTTATAAGGTAATACTAGATAACGTTATACGTTATAAGGTAATACTATATAACGTTTTACGTTATTAGGTAATAGCTTATAACGTTATACGTTAGAAGGTATTACTATATAACGTTACACCTTATAAGGTAATACTATTTAACGTTATACGTAGGAAGGTATTACTACATGGCGTTATACCTTATAAGGTAGTGCTACATAACTTTATTCGTTATAAGGTAATCAAATATAACGTTATACGTTATCAGGTAATACTATACAACGTTGTACGTTATAAGGTAATAGTAGATAACGTTATACGTTATAAGGTAATACTATATAACATTATACGTGAGAAGCTATTACTATATGTCGTTATGCGTTATACGGTAATTCTATATAACGTTATACGTTAGAAGCTATTACTATATAACGTTGTACGTTATAAGGTAATACTAGATAACGTTATACGTTATAAGGTAATACTATACAACGTTGTACGTTAGAAGCCATTACTATGTGACGTTATACGTTATAAGGTAGTACTATATAACATTGTACGTTATTTAGTAATACTATATAACGTTATACGTTATAAGGTAATACTATATAACATTATACGTGAGAAGCTATTACTATATGACGTTATACGTTATAAGGTAATAGTACTTAACGTTATACGTTATAAGGTAATACTACATAACATTATTCGTTATAAGGTAATACTATATAACGTTATACGTTAGAAGCTATTACTATGTAACTTTATACGTTGGAAGCTATTACTATATGACGTTATACGTTAGAAGCTATTACTCTATGACGTTATACGTTATAAGGTAATACTATATAACGTTATACGTTAGAAGCTATTACTCTATGACGTTATACGTTATAAGGTAATACTATATAACGTTATACGTTAGAAGCTAATACTATATAACGTTATACGTCATAAGGCAATACTATATAACGTTATACGTTAGAAGCTATGACTATATGACGTTATACCTTATAAGGTAATACTATATAACGTTATACGTTAGAATCTATTACTCTATGACGTTATACGTTATACGGTATAAAGTAACTCTCTATAACGTTATACGTTAGAAGCTATTACTATATGACGTTATACCTTATAAGGTAATACTATATAACGTTATTCGTAGGAAGCTGTTACTACATGGCGTTGTACCTTATAAGGTAGTGCTACATAACTTTATTCGTTATAAGGTAATCAAATATAACGTTATACGTTATAAGGTAATACTATATAACGTTATACGTTAAAAGGTAATACTATACAACGTTGTACGTTATAAGGTAATAGTAGATAACGTTATACGTTATAAGGTAATACTATATAACTTTGTACGTTATTTTGTAATACTATATAACGTTATACGTTATAAGGTGATACTATTTAACGTTATACGTAGGAAGCTATTACTACATGGCGTTAAACCTTATAAGGTAGTACTACATAACTTTATTCGTTATAAGAAAATCAAATATAACGTTATTCGTTATAAGGTAATACTATATAACATTATACGTCTGAAGCTATTACGATATGACGTTATTCGTTATAAGTTAATAGTACATAACGTTGTACGTTATAAGGTAATAGTAGATAACGTTATACGTTATAAGGTAATACTATATAACTTTGTACGTTATTTAGTAATACTATATAACGTTATACGTTATAAGGTAATACTATATAACGTTGTACGTTATAAGGTAATACTAGATAACGTTATACGTTATAAGGTAATACTATATAACGTTTTACGTTATTAGGTAATAGCTTATAACGTTATACGTTAGAAGGTATTACTATATAACGTTACACCTTATAAGGTAATACTATTTAACGTTATACGTAGGAAGGTATTACTACATGGCGTTATACCTTATAAGGTAGTGCTACATAACTTTATTCGTTAGAAGGTAATCAAATATAACGTTATAAGTTATAAGGTAATACTATACAACGTTGTACGTTATAAGGTAATAGTAGATAACGTTATACGTTATAAGGTAATACTATATAATTTCGTACGTTATTTAGTAATACTATATAACGTTATACGTTATAAGGTAATACTATATAACATTATACGTGAGAAGCTATTACTATATGACGTTATGCGTTATACGGTAATTCTATATAACGTTATACGTTAGAAGCTATTACTATATGACGTTGTACGTTATAAGGTAATACTATATAACGTTATACGTTATAAGGTAATACTATATAACATTATACGTGAGAAGCTATTACTATATGACGTTATACGTTATAAGGTAATAGTACTTAACGTTATACGTTATAAGGTAATACTACATAACATTATTCGTTATAAGGTAATACTATATAACTTTATACGTTAGAAGCTATGACTATATGACGTTATACCTTATAAGGTAATACTATATAACGTTATACGTAAGAATCCATTACTCTATGACGTTATACGTTATACGGTAATAATATATAACGTTATACGTTAGAAGCTATTACTATATAACGTTGTACGTTATTAGGTAATAGCTTATAACGTTATACGTTAGAAGGTATTACTATATAACGTTATACGTTAGAAGCTATTACTATGTAACTTTATACGTTGGAAGCTATTACTATATGACGTTATACGTTAGAAGCTATTACTCTATGACGTTATACGTTATAAGGTAATACTATATAACGTTGTACGTTAGAAGTTATTACTCTATGACGTTATACGTAATACGGTAATACTATATAACGTTATACGTTAGAAGCTATTACTATATGACGTTATACGTTATAAGGTAATACTATATAGCGTTATACGTTATAAGGTAATACTATATAACGTTGTACGTTATTAGGTAATAGCTTATAACGTTATACGTTAGAAGGTATTACTATATAACGTTATACCTTATAAGGTAATACTATTTAACGTTATACGTAGGAAGGTATTACTATATGGCGTTATACCTTATAAGGTAATACTACATAACTTTATACGTTATAAGGTAATAATATATAACGTTGTACGTTATAAGATAATATTATACAACGTTATACCATAGGAGGTACTACTATGTAACGTTATACTATAGGAGGTATTACTATGTATCTTTATAAGTAGGAAGCTATTACTATATGACGTTATACGTTGTAAGGTAATAGTACACAACGTTATACGTTAGAAGCTATAACTATATTACGTTATACCTTATAAGGTAATACTATATAACGTTATATGTTAGAATCTATTACTATATGACGTTATACCTTATAAGGTAATACTGTATAACGTTATACGTCAGAAGCTATTACTATATGACGTTTTACGTTATAAGGTAATACTATATAGCGTTATACGTTAGAAGCTATTACTATATGACGTTATACCTTATCAGGTAATACTATATAACGTTATACGTTATAAGGTAATACTATATAACGTTGTACGTTATAAGGTAATACTAGATAACGTTATACGTTATAAGGTAATACTATATAACGTTTTACGTTATTAGGTAATAGCTTATTACGTTATACGTTAGAAGGTATTACTATATAACGTTATACCTTATAAGGTAATACTATTTAACGTTATACGTAGGAAGGTATTACTAAATGGCGTTATACCTTATAAGGTAGTGCTACATAACTTTATTCGTTATAAGGTAATCAAATATAACGTTATACGTTATAAGGTAATACTATACAACGTTGTACGTTATAAGGTAATAGTAGATAACGTTATACGTTATAAGGTAATACTATATAATTTTGTACGTTATTTAGTAATACTATATAACGTTATACGTTATAAGGTAATACTATATAACATTATACGTGAGAAGCTATTACTATATGACGTTATACGTTATACGGTAATTCTATATAACGTTATACGTTAGAAGCTATTACTATATGACGTTGTACGTTATAAGGTAATACTAGATAACGTTATACGTTATAAGGTAATACTATACATCGTTGTACGTTAGAAGCCATTACTATGTGACGTTATACGTTATAAGGTAGTACTATATAACATTGTACGTTATTTAGTAATACTATATAACGTTATACGTTATAAGGTAATACTATATAACATTATACGTGAGAAGCTATTACTATATGACGTTATACGTTATAAGGTAATAGTACTTAACGTTATACGTTATAAGGTAATACTACATAACATTATTCGTTATAAGGTAATACTATATAACGTTATACGTTAGAAGCTATTACTATGTAACTTTATACGTTGGAAGCTATTACTATATGACGTTATTCGTTAGAAGCTATTACTCTATGACGTTATACGTTATAAGGTAATACTATATAACGTTATACGTTAGAAGCTATTACTCTATGACGTTATACGTTACAAGGTAATACTATATAACGTTATACGTTAGAAGCTAATACTATATAACGTTATACGTCATAAGGTAATACTATATAACGTTATACGTTAGAAGCTATGACTATATGACGTTATACCTTATAAGGTAATACTATATAACGTTATACGTTAGAATCTATTACTCTATGACGTTATACGTTATACGGTAATACTATATAACGTTATACTTTAGAAGCTATTACTATATAACGTTGTACGTTAATAGGTAATAGCTTATAACGTTATACGTTAGAAGGTATTACTATATAACGTTATACGTTAGAAGCTATTACTATGTAACATTATACGTTGGAAGCTATTACTATATGACGTTATACGTTAGAAGCTATTACTCTATGACGTTATACGTTATAAGGTAATACTATATAACGTTATACGTTAGAAGCTATTACTCTATGACGTTATACGTAATACGGTAATACTATATAACGTTATACGTTAGAAGCTATTACTATATGACGTTATACGTTATAAGGTAATACTATATAGCGTTATACGTTATAAGGTAATACTATATAACGTTGTACGTTATTAGGTAATAGCTTATAACGTTATACGTTAGAAGGTATTACTATATAATGTTATACCTTATAAGGTAATACTATTTAACGTTATACGTAGGAAGCTATTACTACATGACGTTATACGTTGTAAGGTGATAGTACATAAAGTTATACGTTAGAAGCTACTACAATACGACGTTATACGTTATAAGTTAATATTTTATTACTTTGTACGTTATTAGGTAATACTATATAACGTTACACGGTATAAGGTAATTCTCTATAACGTTATACGTTAGAAGCTATTACTATATGACGTTATACCTTATAAGGTAATACTATATAACGTTATTCGTAGGAAGCTATTACTACATGGCGTTGTACCTTATAAGGTAGTGCTACATAACTTTATTCGTTATAAGGTAATCAAATATAACGTTATACGTTATAAGGTAATACTATATAACGTTATACGTTATAAGGTAATACTATATAACGTTGTACGTTATAAGGTAATACTAGATAACGTTATACGTTATAAGGTAATACTATATAACGTTTTACGTTATTAGGTAATAGCTTATAACGTTATACGTTAGAAGGTATTACTATATAACGTTATACCTTATAAGGTAATACTATTTAACGTTATACGTAGGAAGGTATTACTATATGGCGTTATACCTTATAAGGTAGTGCTACATAACTTTATTCGTTATAAGGTAATCAAATATAACGTTATACGTTATAAGGTAATACTATACAACGTTGTACGTTATAAGGTAATAGTAGATAACGTTATACGTTATAAGGTAATACTATATAATTTTGTACGTTATTTAGTAATACTATATAACGTTATACGTTATAAGGTAATACTATATAACATTATACGTGAGAAGCTATTACTATATGACGTTATACGTTATACGGTAATTCTATATAACGTTATACGTTAGAAGCTATTACTATATGACGTTGTACGTTGTAAGGTAATACTAGATAACGTTATACGTTATAAGGTAATACTATACAACGTTGTACGTTAGAAGCCATTACTATGTGACGTTATACGTTATAAGGTAGTACTATATAACATTGTACGTTATTTAGTAATACTATATAATGTTATACGTTATAAGGTAATACTATATAACATTATACGTGAGAAGCTATTACTATATGACGTTATACGTTATAAGGTAATAGTACTTAACGTTATACGTTATAAGGTAATACTACATAACATTATTCGTTATAAGGTAATACTATATAACGTTATACGTTAGAAGCTATTACTATGTAAATTTATACGTTGGAAGCTATTACTATATGACGTTATACGTTAGAAGCTATTACTCTATGACGTTATACGTTATAAGGTAATACTATATAACGTTATACGTTAGAAGCTATTACTCTATGACGTTATACGTTATAAGGTAATACTATATAACGTTATACGTTAGAAGCTAATACTATATAACGTTATACTTCATAAGGTAATACTATATAACGTTATACGTTAGAAGCTATGACTATATGACGCTATACCTTATAAGGTAATACTATATAACGTTATACGTTAGAATCTATTACTCTATGACGTTATACGTTATACGGTAATACTATATAACGTTATGCTTTAGAAGCTATTACTATATAACGTTGTACGTTAATAGGTAATAGCTTATAACGTTATACGTTAGAAGGTATTACTATATAACGTTATACGTTAGAAGCTATTACTATGTAACTTTATACGTTGGAAGCTATTACTATATGACGTTATACGTTAGAAGCTGTTACTCTATGACGTTATACGTTATAAGGTAATGCTATATAACGTTATACGTTAGAAGCTATTACTCTATGACGTTATACGTAATACGGTAATACTATATAACGTTATACGTTAGAAGCTATTACTATATGACGTTATACGTTATAAGGTAATACTATATAGCGTTATACGTTATAAGGTAATACTATATAACGTTGTACGTTATTAGGTAATAGCTTATAACGTTATACGTTAGAAGGTAATACCATACAACGTTGTACGTTATAAGGTAATAGTAGATAACGTTATACGTTATAAGGTAATACTATATAACGTTATACGTTAGAAGCTATGACTATATGACGTTATACCTTATAAGGTAATACTATATAACGTTATACGTTAGAATCTATTACTCTATGACGTTATACGTTATACGGTAATACTATATAACGTTATACTTTAGAAGCTATTACTATATAACGTTGTACGTTAATAGGTAATAGCTTATAACGTTATACGTTAGAAGGTATTACTATATAACGTTATACGTTAGAAGCTATTACTATGTAACATTATACGTTGGAAGCTATTACTATATGACGTTATACGTTAGAAGCTATTACTCTATGACGTTATACGTTGTAAGGTAATACTATATAACGTTATACGTTAGAAGCTATTACTCTATGACGTTATACGTAATACGGTAATACTATATAACGTTATACGTTAGAAGCTATTACTATATGACGTTATACGTTATAAGGTAATACTATATAGCGTTATACGTTATAAGGTAATACTATATAACGTTGTACGTTATTAGGTAATAGCTTATAACGTTATACGTTAGAAGGTATTACTATATAATGTTATACCTTATAAGGTAATACTATTTAACGTTATACGTAGGAAGCTATTACTACATGACGTTATACGTTGTAAGGTGATAGTACATAAAGTTATGCGTTAGAAGCTACTACAATACGACGTTATACGTTATAAGTTAATATTTTATTACTTTGTACGTTATTAGGTAATACTATATAACGTTACACGGTATAAGGTAATTCTCTATAACGTTATACGTTAGAAGCTATTACTATATGACGTTATACCTTATAAGGTAATACTATATAACGTTATTCGTAGGAAGCTATTACTACATGGCGTTGTACCTTATAAGGTAGTGCTACATAACTTTATTCGTTATAAGGTAATCAAATATAACGTTATACGTTATAAGGTAATACTATATAACGTTATACGTTATAAGGTAATACTATATAACGTTGTACGTTATAAGGTAATACTAGATAACGTTATACGTTATAAGGTAATACTGTATAACGTTTTACGTTATTAGGTAATAGCTTATAACGTTATACGTTAGAAGGTATTACTATATAACGTTATACCTTATAAGGTAATACTATTTAACGTTATACGTAGGAAGGTATTACTATATGGCGTTATACCTTATAAGGTAGTGCTACATAACTTTATTCGTTATAAGGTAATCAAATATAACGTTATACGTTATAAGGTAATACTATACAACGTTGTACGTTATAAGGTAATAGTAGATAACGTTATACGTTATAAGGTAATACTATATAATTTTGTACGTTATTTAGTAATACTATATAACGTTATACGTTATAAGGTAATACTATATAACATTATACGTGAGAAGCTATTACTATATGACGTTATACGTTATACGGTAATTCTATATAACGTTATACGTTAGAAGCTATTACTATATGACGTTGTACGTTGTAAGGTAATACTAGATAACGTTATACGTTATAAGGTAATACTATACAACGTTGTAGGTTAGAAGCCATTACTATGTGACGTTATACGTTATAAGGTAGTACTATATAACATTGTACGTTATTTAGTAATACTATATAATGTTATACGTTATAAGGTAATACTATATAACATTATACGTGAGAAGCTATTACTATATGACGTTATACGTTATAAGGTAATAGTACTTAACGTTATACGTTATAAGGTAATACTACATAACATTATTCGTTATAAGGTAATACTATATAACGTTATACGTTAGAAGCTATTACTATGTAAATTTATACGTTGGAAGCTATTACTATATGACGTTATACGTTAGAAGCTATTACTCTATGACGTTATACGTTATAAGGTAATACTATATAACGTTATACGTTAGAAGCTATTACTCTATGACGTTATACGTTATAAGGTAATACTATATAACGTTATACGTTAGAAGCTAATACTATATAACGTTACACTTCATAAGGTAATACTATATAACGTTATACGTTAGAAGCTATGACTATATGACGTTATACCTTATAAGGTAATACTATATAACGTTATACGTTAGAATCTATTACTCTATGACGTTATACGTTATACGGTAATACTATATAACGTTATACTTTAGAAGCTATTACTATATAACGTTGTACGTTAATAGGTAATAGCTTATAACGTTATACGTTAGAAGGTATTACTATATAACGTTATACGTTAGAAGCTATTACTATGTAACTTTATACGTTGGAAGCTATTACTATATGACGTTATACGTTAGAAGCTGTTACTCTATGACGTTATACGTTATAAGGTAATGCTATATAACGTTATACGTTAGAAGCTATTACTCTATGACGTTATACGTAATACGGTAATACTATATAACGTTATACGTTAGAAGCTATTACTATATGACGTTATACGTTATAAGGTAATACTATATAGCGTTATACGTTATAAGGTAATACTATATAACGTTGTACGTTATTAGGTAATAGCTTATAACGTTATACGTTAGAAGGTAATACCATACAACGTTGTACGTTATAAGGTAATAGTAGATAACGTTATACGTTATAAGGTAATACTATATAACTTTGTACGTTATTTAGTAATACTATATAACGTTATACGTTATAAGATAATACTGTAAAACATTATACGTGAGAAGCTATTACTATATGACGTTATACGTTATAAGGTAATAGTACATAACGTTATACGTTATAAGGTAATACTACATAACATTATTCGCTATAAGGTAATAATATATAACGTTGTACGTTATAAGTTAATATTATACAACGTTATACCATAGAAGGTATTACTATGTAACGTTATACCATAGTAGGTATTACTATGTAACGTTATACGTAGGAAGCTATTACTATATGACGTTATACGTTGTATGGTAATGGTACATAACGTTATACGTTAGAAGCTATTACTATATGACGTTATACCTTATAAGGTAATACTATATAACGTTATACGTCAGAAGCTATTACTATATGACGTTTTACGTTATAAGGTAATACTATATAGCGTTATACGTTAGAAGCTATTACTATATGACGTTATACCTTATCAGGTAATACTATATAACGTTATACGTTATAAGGTAATACTATATAACGTTGTACGTTATAGGGTAATACTAGATAACGTTATACGTTATAAGGTAATACTATATAACGTTTTACGTTATTAGGTAATAGCTTATAACGTTATACGTTAGAAGGTATTACTATATAACGTTACACCTTATAAGGTAATACTATTTAACGTTATACGTAGGAAGGTATTACTACATGGCGTTATACCTTATAAGGTAATACTATATAACGTTATACGTTAGAATCTATTACTCTATGACGTTATACGTTATACGGTAATACTATATAACGTTATACTTTAGAAGCTATTACTATATAACGTTGTACGTTAATAGGTAATAGCTTATAACGTTATACGCTAGAAGGTATTACTATATAACGTTATACGTTAGAAGCTATTACTATATGACGTTATACGTTATAAGGTAATACTATATAGCGTTATTCGTTATAAGGTAATACTATATAACGTTGTACGTTATTAGGTAATTGCTTATAACGTTATACGTTAGAAGGTATTACTATATAACGTTATACCTTATAAGGTAATACTATTTAACGTTATACGTAGGAAGCTATTACTACATGACGTTATACGTTGTAAGGTGATAGTACATAAAGTTATACGTTAGAAGCTACTACAGTACGACGTTATACGTTATAAGTTAATATTTTATTACTTTGTACGTTATTAGGTAATACTATATAACGTTACACGGTATAAAGTAACTCTCTATAACGTTATACGTTAGAAGCTATTACTATATGACGTTATACCTTATAAGGTAATACTATATAACGTTATTCGTAGGAAGCTGTTACTACATGGCGTTGTACCTTATAAGGTAGTGCTACATAACTTTATTCGTTATAAGGTAATCAAATATAACGTTATACGTTATAAGGTAATACTATATAACGTTATACGTTAAAAGGTAATACTATACAACGTTGTACGTTATAAGGTAATAGTAGATAACGTTATACGTTATAAGGTAATACTATATAACTTTGTACGTTATTTTGTAATACTATATAACGTTATACGTTATAAGGTGATACTATTTAACGTTATACGTAGGAAGCTATTACTACATGGCGTTAAACCTTATAAGGTAGTACTACATAACTTTATTCGTTATAAGGAAATCAAATATAACGTTATTCGTTATAAGGTAATACTATATAACATTATAGGTCTGAAGCTATTACGATATGACGTTATTCGTTATAAGTTAATAGTACATAACGTTGTACGTTATAAGGTAATAGTAGATAACGTTATACGTTATAAGGTAATACTATATAACTTTGTACGTTATTTAGTAATACTATATAACGTTATACGTTATAAGGTAATACTATATAACGTTGTACGTTATAAGGTAATACTAGATAACGTTATACGTTATAAGGTAATACTATATAACGTTTTACGTTATTAGGTAATAGCTTATAACGTTATACGTTAGAAGGTATTACTATATAACGTTACACCTTATAAGGTAATACTATTTAACGTTATACGTAGGAAGGTATTAGTACATGGCGTTATACCTTATAAGGTAGTGCTACATAACTTTATTCGTTATAAGGTAATCAAATATAACGTTATACGTTATAAGGTAATACTATACAACGTTGTACGTTATACGGTAATAGTAGATAACGTTATACGTTATAAGGTAATACTATATAATTTCGTACGTTATTTAGTAATACTATATAACGATATACGTTATAAGGTAATACTATATAACATTATACGTGAGAAGCTATTACTATATGACGTTATGCGTTATACGGTAATTCTATATAACGTTATACGTTAGAAGCTATTACTATATGACGTTGTACGTTATAAGGTAATACTATATAACGTTATACGTTATAAGGTAATACTATATAACATTATACGTGAGAAGCTATTACTATATGACGTTATACGTTATAAGGTAATAGTACTTAACGTTATACGTTATAAGGTAATACTACATAACATTATTCGTTATAAGGTAATACTATATAACGTTATACGTTAGAAGCTATGACTATATGACGTTATACCTTATAAGGTAATACTATATAGCGTTATACGTAAGAATCTATTACTCTATGACGTTATACGTTATACGGTAATACTATATAACGTTATACGTTAGAAGCTATTACTATATAACGTTGTACGTTATTAGGTAATATCTTATAACGTTATACGTTAGAAGGTATTACTATATAACGTTATACGTTAGAAGCTATTACTATGTAACTTTATACGTTGGAAGCTATTACTATATGACGTTATACGTTAGAAGCTATTACTCTATGACGTTATACGTTATAAGGTAATACTATATAACGTTATACGTTAGAAGCTATTACTCTATGACGTTATACGTAATACGGTAATACTATATAACGTTATACGTTAGAAGCTATTACTATATGACGTTATACGTTATAAGGTAATACTATATAGCGTTATACGTTATAAGGTAATACTATATAACGTTGTACGTTATTAGGTAATAGCTTATAACGTTATACGTTAGAAGGTATTACTATATAACGTTATACCTTATAAGGTAATACTATTTAACGTTATACGTAGGAAGGTATTACTATATGGCGTTATACCTTATAAGGTAATACTACATAACTTTATACGTTATAAGGTAATAATATATAACGTTGTACGTTATAAGATAATATTATACAACGTTATACCATAGGAGGTACTACTATGTAACGTTATACTATAGGAGGTATTACTATGTATCTTTATAAGTAGGAAGCTATTACTATATGACGTTATACGTTGTAAGGTAATAGTACACAACGTTATACGTTAGAAGCTATAACTATATTACGTTATACCTTATAAGGTAATACTATATAACGTTATATGTTAGAATCTATTACTATATGACGTTATACCTTATAAGGTAATACTGTATAACGTTATACGTCAGAAGCTATTACTATATGACGTTTTACGTTATAAGGTAATACTATATAGCGTTATACGTTAGAAGCTATTACTATATGACGTTATACCTTATAAGGTAATACTATATAACGTTATACGTTATAAGGTAATACTATATAACGTTGTACGTTATAAGGTAATACTAGATAACGTTATACGTTATAAGGTAATACTATATAACGTTTTACGTTATTAGGTAATAGCTTATTACGTTATACGTTAGAAGGTATTACTATATAACGTTATACCTTATAAGGTAATACTATTTAACGTTATACGTAGGAAGGTATTACTATATGGCGTTATACCTTATAAGGTAGTGCTACATAACTTTATTCGTTATAAGGTAATCAAATATAACGTTATACGTTATAAGGTAATACTATACAACGTTGTACGTTATAAGGTAATAGTAGATAACGTTATACGTTATAAGGTAATACTATATAATTTTGTACGTTATTGAGTAATACTATATAACGTTATACGTTATAAGGTAATACTATATAACATTATACGTGAGAAGCTATTACTATATGACGTTATACGTTATACGGTAATTCTATATAACGTTATACGTTAGAAGCTATTACTATATGACGTTGTACGTTATAAGGTAATACTAGATAACGTTATACGTTATAAGGTAATACTATACATCGTTGTACGTTAGAAGCCATTACTATGTGACGTTATACGTTATAAGGTAGTACTATATAACATTGTACGTTATTTAGTAATACTATATAACGTTATACGTTATAAGGTAATACTATATAACATTATACGTGAGAAGCTATTACTATATGACGTTATACGTTATAAGGTAATAGTACTTAACGTTATACGTTATAAGGTAATACTACATAACATTATTCGTTATAAGGTAATACTATATAACGTTATACGTTAGAAGCTATTACTATGTAACTTTATACGTTGGAAGCTATTACTATATGACGTTATACGTTAGAAGCTATTACTCTATGACGTTATACGTTATAAGGTAATACTATATAACGTTATACGTTAGAAGCTATTACTCTATGACGTTATACGTTATAAGGTAATACTATATAACGTTATACGTTAGAAGCTAATACTATATAACGTTATACGTCATAAGGTAATACTATATAACGTTATACGTTAGAAGCTATGACTATATGACGTTATACCTTATAAGGTAATACTATATAACGTTATACGTTAGAATCTATTACTCTATGACGTTATACGTTATACGGTAATACTATATAACGTTATACTTTAGAAGCTATTACTATATAACGTTGTACGTTAATAGGTAATAGCTTATAACGTTATACGTTAGAAGGTATTACTATATAACGTTATACGTTAGAAGCTATTACTATGTAACATTATACGTTGGAAGCCATTACTATATGACGTTATACGTTAGAAGCTATTACTCTATGACGTTATACGTTATAAGGTAATACTATATAACGTTATACGTTAGAAGCTATTACTCTATGACGTTATACGTAATACGGTAATACTATATAGCGTTATACGTTATAAGGTAATACTATATAACGTTGTACGTTATTAGGTAATAGCTTATAACGTTATACGTTAGAAGGTATTACTATATAATGTTATACCTTATAAGGTAATACTATTTAACGTTATACGTAGGAAGCTATTACTACATGACGTTATACGTTGTAAGGTGATAGTACATAAAGTTATACGTTAGAAGCTACTACAATACGACGTTATACGTTATAAGTTAATATTTTATTACTTTGTACGTTATTAGGTAATACTATATAACGTTACACGGTATAAGGTAATTCTCTATAACGTTATACGTTAGAAGCTATTACTATATGACGTTATACCTTATAAGGTAATACTATATAACGTTATTCGTAGGAAGCTATTACTACATGGCGTTGTACCTTATAAGGTAGTGCTACATAACTTTATTCGTTATAAGGTAATCAAATATAACGTTATACGTTATAAGGTAATACTATATAACGTTATACGTTATAAGGTAATACTATATAACGTTGTACGTTATATGGTAATACTAGATAACGTTATACGTTATAAGGTAATACTATATAACGTTTTACGTTATTAGGTAATAGCTTATAACGTTGTACGTTAGAAGGTATTACTATATAACGTTATACCTTATAAGGTAATACTATTTAACGTTATACGTAGGAAGGTATTACTATATGGCGTTATACCTTATAAGGTAGTGCTACATAACTTTATTCGTTATAAGGTAATCAAATATAACGTTATACGTTATAAGGTAATACTATACAACGTTGTACGTTATAAGGTAATAGTAGATAACGTTATACGTTATAAGGTAATACTATATAATTTTGTACGTTATTTAGTAATACTATATAACGTTATACGTTATAAGGTAATACTATATAACATTATACGTGAGAAGCTATTACTATATGACGTTATACGTTATACGGTAATTCTATATAACGTTATACGTTAGAAGCTATTACTATATGACGTTGTACGTTATAAGGTAATACTAGATAACGTTATACGTTATAAGGTAATACTATACAACGTTGTACGTTAGAAGCCATTACTATGTGACGTTATACGTTATAAGGTAGTACTATATAACATTGTACGTTATTTAGTAATACTATATAATGTTATACGTTATAAGGTAATACTATATAACATTATACGTGAGAAGCTATTACTATATGACGTTATACGTTATAAGGTAATAGTACTTAACGTTATACGTTATAAGGTAATACTACATAACATTATTCGTTATAAGGTAATACTATATAACGTTATACGTTAGAAGCTATTACTATGTAACTTTATACGTTGGAAGCTATTACTATATGACGTTATACGTTAGAAGCTATTACTCTATGACGTTATACGTTATAAGGTAATACTATATAACGTTATACCTTAGAAGCTAATACGATATAACGTTATACGTCATAAGGTAATACTATATAACGTTATACGTTAGAAGCTATGACTATATGACGTTATACCTTATAAGGTAATACTATATAACGTTATACGTTAGAATCTATTACTCTATGACGTTATACGTTATACGGTAATACTATATAACGTTATACTTTAGAGGCTATTACTATATAACGTTGTACGTTAATAGGTAATAGCTTATAACGTTATACGTTAGAAGGTATTACTATATAACGTTATACGTTAGAAGCTATTACTATGTAACTTTATACGTTGGAAGCTATTACTATATGACGTTATACGTTTGAAGCTATTACTATATGACGTTATACGTTATAAGGTAATACTATATAGCGTTATACGTTATAAGGTAATACTATATAACGTTGTACGTTATTAGGTAATAGCTTATAACGTTATACGTTAGAAGGTATTACTATATAACGTTATACCTTATAAGGTAATACTATTTAACGTTATACGTAGGAAGCTATTACTACATGACGTTATACGTTGTAAGGTGATAGTACATAAAGTTATACGTTAGAAGCTACTACAATACGACGTTATACGTTATAAGTTAATATTTTATTACTTTGTACGTTATTAGGTAATACTATATAACGTTACACGGTATAAGGTAATTCTCTATAACGTTATACGTTAGAAGCTATTACTATATGACGTTATACCTTATAAGGTAATACTATATAACGTTATTCGTAGGAAGCTATTACTACATGGCGTTGTACCTTATAAGGTAGTGCTACATAACTTTATTCGTTATAAGGTAATCAAATATAACGTTATACGTTATAAGGTAATACTATATAACGTTATACGTTAAAAGGTAATACCATACAACGTTGTACGTTATAAGGTAATAGTAGATAACGTTATACGTTATAAGGTAATACTATATAACTTTGTACGTTATTTAGTAATACTATATAACGTTATACGTTATAAGATAATACTGTAAAACATTATACGTGAGAAGCTATTACTATATGACGTTATACGTTATAAGGTAATAGTACATAACGTTATACGTTATAAGGTAATACTACATAACATTATTCGCTATAAGGTAATAATATATAACGTTGTACGTTATAAGTTAATATTATACAACGTTATACCATAGGAGGTATTACTATGTAACGTTATACCATAGTAGGTATTACTATGTAACGTTATACGTAGGAAGCTATTACTATATGACGTTATACGTTATAAGGTAATACTATATAACGATATACGTTAGAAGCTATTACTATATGACGTTATACCTTATAAGGTAAAACTATATAACGTTATACGTTAGGAGATATTACCATATGACGTTATACGTTATAAGGTAATACTATATCACGTTATGCGTCAGAAGCTATTACTATATGACGTTATACCTTATAAGGTAGTACTATATAACGATATACGTTAGAAGTTACTACTATATGTCGTTATACCTTATAAGGTAATACTATATAACGTTATACGTTTGAAACTATTACTATATGACGTTATACGTTATAAGGTAATGGTACATAACGTTATACGTTTGAAGCTGTTACTATATGACGTTATACCTTATAAGGTAATAATATGTAGCGTTATACGTTATTAGGTAATAGCTTATAAAGTTATACGTTAGAAGCTATTACTGTGTGACGTTATACCTTATAACGTAGTACTATATTATGTCAGACGTAGGAAGATATTACTATATGACGTTATACGTTATAAGGTAATACTATATAACGTTATACGTTATAAGGTAATATTATATCACGGTATTCATTATAAGGTAATAGTAGATAACGTTATACGTTATAAGGTAATACTATATAACTTTGTACGTTATTTAGTAATACTATATAACGTTATACGTTATAAGGTAATATTATATAGCGTTATACGTTGGAAGGTAACACTATATGGCGTTCTACCATATAAGGTAATACTACATAACCTTATACGTTATAAGGTAATCAAATATAACGTTATACGTTAGAAGCTATTACTATATGACGTTATGCGTTATAAGGTAATACTATATAACGTTATAGGTTATAAGGTAATATTATATAACGTTATACATTATAAGGTAATACTATTTAACGTTGTACGTCAGAAGCTATTACTATATGACGTTATAAGTTATAACATAATACTATATAGCGTTAAACGTTAGGAACTATTACTATATGACGTTATACCTTATCAGGTAATACTATATAACGTTATACGTTATAAGGTAATACTATATAACGTTGTATGTTATAAGGTAATAGTAGATAACGTTATACGTTATAAGGTAATACTATAGAACGCTGTACGTTATTAGGTAATAGATTATAACGTTATACGTTAGCAGGTATTAGTATATGACGTTATACCTTACAAGGTAATACTATTTAACGTTATACGTAGGAAGCTATTACTATATGGCTTCATACCATATAAGGTAGTACTACATAACTTTATACGTTATTAGGTAAGCAAATCTAACTTTATACGTTATATGGTAATACTATATAGCGTTATTCCGTTAGAAGCTATTACTATAAGACGTTATACGTTATAAGGTAATACTATATAATGTTATACGTTATTAGGTAATAGTTCATAACGTTATACATTACAAGGTAGTACTATATAACGTCATACGTTGGAAGCTATTACCATATAACGTTATAGGTTATTAGGTAATAGCTTATAACTTTATACGTTGGAAGATATTACTATATGACGTTATACCTTATAAGGTAATACTATATAACGTTATACGTTAGAAGTTATTACTATATGACGTTATACCTTATAAGGTAATACTATATAACGTTATACGTTTGAAACTCTTACTATGTGACGTTATACCTTATAAGGTAATACTATATAACGTTATACGTAGGAAGCCAGTACTATTAGGCGTTATACCTTATAAGCTAATACTACATAACTTTATACGTTATAAGGCAATCAAATATAACGTTATACGTTATAAGGTAATACTATATAACATTATACGTGAGAAGCTATTACTATATGACGTTATACGTTATAAGGTAATAGTACATAACGTTATACGTTATAAGGTAATACTACATAACATTATTCGTTATAAGGTAATAATATATAACGTTGTACGTTATAAGTTAATATTATACAACGTTATACCATAGGAGGTATTACTATGTAACGTTAAACGTTAGAAGCTATTACTCTATGACGTTATACGTTATAAGGTAATACTATAAACGTTATACGTTAGAAGCTATTACTATATGACGTTATACCTTATAAGGTAAAACTATATAACGTTATACGTTAGAAGCTATTACTATATGACGCTATACCTTATAAGGTAATGCTATATAACGTTATACGTTAGAAGCTATTACCGTATGACGTTATACGTTATAAGGTAATACTATATCACGTTATGCGTCAGAAGCTAGTATTATATGATGTTATACGTTGTAAGGTAATAGTACACAACGTTATACGTTAGTAGATATTACTATACGACGTTATACGTTATAAGTTAATATTTTATAAGGTTGTACGTTATTAGGGAATACTATATAACGTTATACGTTATAAGGTAATATTATATAACGTTATACATTATAAGGTAATACTATATAACGTTATACGTCAGAAGCTATTACTATATGACGTTATAAGTTATCAGGTAATACTATATAACGTTATACGTTATAAGGTAATACTTTATAACGTTGTACGTTATTAGGTAATAGCTTATAACGTTATACGTTAGAAGGTATTACTATATGGCGTTATACCTTACAAGGCAATACTATTTAACGTTGTACGAAGGAATCTATTACTATATGGCGTCATACCTTATAAGGTAGTACTACATAACTTTATACGTTATTAGGTAATCAAATATAACATTATACGTTATATGGTAATACAATATATCGTTAAACTTTAGAAGATATTACTATATAACATAACACATTATAAGGTAATACTATATAACGTTATACGTCAGAAGCTATTACTATATGACGTTATAAGTTATAACGAAATACTATATAGCGTTATACGTTAGGAAATATTACTATATGACGTTATACCTTATCTGGTAATACTATATAAAGTTATACGTTATAAGGTAATACTATATAACGTTGTATGTTATAAGGTAATAGTAGATAACGTTATACGTTATAAGGTAATACTATATAACGCTGTACGTTATTAGGTTATAGATTATAACGTTATACGTTAGAAGGTATTACTATATGACGTTATACCTTACAAGGTAATACTATTTAACGTTATACGTAGGAAGCTATTACTATATGACGTTATACGTTATAAGGAAACCAAATATAACGTTATACGTTAGAAGCTCTCACTATATCACGTTATACGTTACAAGGTAACCGAATATAACGTTATACGTTAGAAGCTCTCACTATATGACGTTATACGTTATAAGGTAATACTATATATAACTTTGTACGTTATTTAGTAATACTACATAACGTTACAGTTTATAACGTTCTACGTTAGAAGCTATTACTATATGACGTTATACGTTATAAGGTAATACTATATAACATCATACGTTATAAGGTAATACTATATAGCGTTATAAGTTATTAGGCAATAGCTTATAACGTTATATGTTAGAAGCCATTACTATTTGACGTTATACGTTATAAGGTAATACTACATAACGTTATACGTTAGAAGCTATTACTATATGACGTTATGCGTTATAAGGTAATACTATATAACGTTATAGGTTATAAGATAATATTATACAACGTTATACATTATAAGGTAATACTATTTAACGTTGTACGTCAGAAGCTATTACTATATGACGTTATAAGTTATAACGTAATACTATATAGCGTTATACGTTAGGAACTATTACTATATGACGTTATACCTTATCAGGTAATACTATATAACGTTATACGTTATAAGGTAATACTATATAACGTTGTATGTTATAAGGTAATAGTAGATAACGTTATACGTTATAAGGTAATACTATAGAACGCTGTACGTTATTAGGTAATAGATTATAACGTTATACGTTAGAAGGTATTACTATATGACGTTATACCTTACAAGGTAATACTATTTAACGTTATACGTAGGAAGCTATTACAATATGGCTTCATACCATATAAGGTAGTACTACATAACTTTATACGTTATTAGGTAAGCAAATATAACTTTATACGTTATATGGTAATACTATATAGCGTTATTCCGTTAGAAGCTATTACTATACGACGTTATACGTTATAAGGTAATACTATATAATGTTATACGTTATTAGGTAATAGTTCATAACGTTATACAATACAAGGTAGTACTATATAACGTCATACGTTGGAAGCTATTACCATATAACGTTATAGGTTATTAGGTAATAGCTTATAACTTTATACGTTGGAAGATATTACTATATGACGTTATACCTTATAAGGTAATACTATATAACGTTATACGTTAGAAGCTATTACTATATGACGTTATACCTTACAAGGTAGTACTATATAACGATATACGTTACAAGTTACTACTATATGTCGTTATACCTTATAAGGTAATACTATATAACGTTCTACGTTTGAAACTATTACTATATGACGTTATACGTTATAAGGTAATGGTACATAACGTTATACGTTTGAAGCTATTACTATATGACGTTATACCTTATAAGGTAATAATATGTAGCGTTATACGTTATTAGGTAATAGCTTATAAAGTTATACGTTAGAAGCTATTACTGTGTGACGTTACACCTTATAACGTAGTACTATATTATGTCAGACGTAGGAAGATATTACTATATGACGTTATACGTTATAAGGTAATACTATATAACGTTATACGTTATAAGGTAATATTATATCACGGTATTCATTATAAGTTAATAGTAGATAACGTTATACGTTATAAGGTAATACTATATAACTTTGTACGTTATTTAGTAATACTATATAACGTTATACGTTATAAGGTAATATTATATAACGGTATTCATTATAAGGTAATAGTAGATAACGTTATACGTTATAAGGTAATACTATATAACTTTGTACGTTATTTAGTAATACTATATAACGTTATACGTTATAAGGTAATATTATATAGCGTTATACGTTGGAAGGTAACACTATATGGCGTTCTACCATATAAGGTAATACTACATAACCTTATACGTTATAAGGTAATCAAACATAACGTTATACGTTAGAAGCTCTTACTATATGACGTTATACGTTATAAGGTAATACTATATAACTTTGTACGTTATTTAATAGTACTATATGACGTTATACCTTACAAGGTAATACTATTTAACGTTATACGTAGGAAGCTATTACTATGTGACGTTATACTTTATAAGGTAATACTATATAACGTTATACGTTATAAGGTAATATTATATAACGTTATACATTATAAGGTAATACTATATAACGTTATACGTAGGAAGCTATTACTTTATGGCGTCATACCTTATAAGGTAGTACTACATAACTTTATACGCTATTAGGTAATCAAATATAACTTTATACGTTATATTGTAATACAATATATCGTTATACTTTAGAAGCTATTACTATATAACGTAACACATTATAAGGTAATACTATATAACGTTATACGTCAGAAGCTATTACTATATGACGTTATGCGTTATAAGGTAATACTATATAACGTTATAGGTTATAAGGTAATATTATATAACGTTATACATTATAAGGTAATACTATTTAACTTTGTACGTCAGAAGCTATTACTATATGACGTTATAAGTTATAACGTAATACTATATAGCGTTAAACGTTAGGAACTATTACTATATGACGTTATACCTTATCAGGTAATACTATATAACGTTATACGTTATAAGGTAATACTATATAACGTTGTATGTTATAAGGTAATAGTAGATAACGTTATACGTTATAAGGTAATACTATAGAACGCTGTACGTTATTAGGTAATAGATTATAACGTTATACGTTAGCAGGTATTACTACATGACGTTATACCTTACAAGGTAATACTATTTAACGTTATACGTAGGAAGCTATTACTATATGGCTTCATACTATATAAGGTAGTACTACATAACTTTATACGTTATTAGGTAAGCAAATCTAACTTTATACGTTATATGGTAATACTATATAGCGTTATTCCGTTAGAAGCTATTACTATAAGACGTTATACGTTATAAGGTAATACTATATAATGTTATACGTTATTAGGTAATAGTTCATAACGTTATACATTACAAGGTAGTACTATATAACGTCATACGTTGGAAGCTGTTACCATATAACGTTATAGGTTATTAGGTAATAGCTTATAACTTTATACGTTGGAAGATATTACTATATGACGTTATACCTTATAAGGTAATACTATATAACGTTATACGTTAGAAGTTATTACCATATGACGTTATACCTTAGAAGGTAATACTATATAACGTTATACGTTTGAAGCTCTTACTATATGACGTTATACCTTATAAGGTAATACTATATAACGTTATACGTAGGAAGCCAGTACTATTAGGCGTTATACCTTATAAGCTAATACTACATAACTTTATACGTTATAAGGCAATCAAATATAACGTTATACGTTATAAGGTAATACTATATAACGTTATACGTTTGAAACTATTACTATATGACGTTATACGTTATAAGGTAATGGTACATAACGTTATACGTTTGAAGCTATTACTATATGACGTTATACTTTATAAGGTAATAATATATAGCGTTATACGTTATTACGTAATAGCTTATAACGTTATACGTTAGAAGCTGTTACTGTGTGACGTTATACCTTATAACGTAGTACTATATTATGTCAGACGTAGGAAGATATTACTATATGACGTTATACGTTAAGAGGTAATACTATATAACGTTATACGTTATAAGGTAATATTATATAACGGTATACATTATAAGGTAATACTATATAACGTTTTACGTTATAAGGTAATACTATATAACTTTGTACGTTATTTAATAATACTATATAACGTTATGCTTTATAAGGTAATATCATATAGCGTTATACGTTGGAAGGTAACACTATATGGCGTTCTACCATATAAGGTAATACTACATAACCTTATACGTTATAAGGTAATCAAATATAACGTTATACGAAATAGGGTAATACTATATAGCGTTATACGTTAGAAGCTATTACTATATAACATTACACATTATAAGGTAATGCTATATAACGTTATACGTCAGAAGCTATTACTATATGTCGTTATAAGTTATCAGGTAATACTATATAACGTTGTACGTTATGAGGTAATACTATATAACGTTGTACGTTATTAGGTAATAGGTTATAACGTTATACGTTAGAAGGTATTACTATATGACGTTATACCTTACAAGGTAATACCATTTAACGTTATACGTAGGAAGTTGTTGCTATATGGCGTCATACCTTATAAGGTAGTACTACATAACATTATACGTTATTAGGTAATCAAATATAACTTTATACGTTATATGTTAATACCATATAGCGTTATACGTTAGAAGCTATTACTATATAACATTACACATTATAAGGTGATACTATATAACGTTATACGTTAGAAGCTATTACTATATGACGTTATACTTTATAAGGTAATACTATATAACGTTACACCTTATAAAGTAATATTATATAACGTTATACATTATAAGGTAATACTATATAACGTTATACGTCAGAAGCTATTACTATATGACGTTATACCTTATAAGGTAATACTACATAACGTTATACGTAGGAAGCTAGTACTATATGACGTTATAAGTTGTAAGGTGATAGTACATAAGGTTATACGTTAGAAGCTATTACTGTACGACGTTATACGTTATAAGTTAATATTTTATTACTTTGTACGTTATTAGGTAATACTATATAACGTTACACGGTATAAGGTAATTCTCGATAACGTTATACGTTAGAAGCTATTACTATATGACGTTATACCTTATAAGGTAATACTATATAACGTTATTCGTAGGAAGCTATTACTATATCGCGTTATACCTTATAAGGTAATACTATATAATTTTATACGTTATAAGGTAATACTATATAGCGTTATACGTTATTAGGTAATAGCTTATAACGTTATACGTTAGAAGCAATTACTATGTGATGTTATACCTCATAAGGTAGTACTATATAACGTCATACGTTAGAAGCTATTACCATATGTCGTTATATGTTATAAGGTAATGCTATATAGCGTTGTACTTTATTAGGTAATAGCTTATAACGTTATACGTTAGAAGCTATTACTATGTGACGATATACCTTATAAGGTAGTACTATATAACGTTATACGTTGGTAGCTATTACTATATGACGTTATACGTTGTAAGGTAATCAAATATACGGTTATACGTTATAAGGTAATACTATAAAGCGTTATACGTTATTAGGTAATAGCTTATAACGTTATACGTTAGAACCTATTACTATATGACGTTATACCTTATAAGGTAATACTATATAACGTTATACGTAGGAAGCTATTACTATATGACGTTCTAACTGATAAGGTAATTCTATATAACGTTATACGTTAAAAGGTAACACTATATAACGTTATGAGCCAGATGCAATTACTACATGACGTTATACGTTATAAGGTAATACTATATAACGTTGTACGTTATTAAGTAATACTATATAACATTATATGTTATAAGGTAATACTATGTAGCGTTAAAAGTTATTAGGTAATAGCTTACAACGTTATACGATAGAAGCTATTACTGTATGACGTTATACCTTATCAGGTAATAATATATAACGATATACGTTAGAAGCTATTACCATATGACGTTATACGTTATAAGGTATTACTATATAACGATATACGTTAGAAGCTAGTACTATATGACGTTATACCTTATAAGGTAATACTATATAACGTTGTACGTTATTAGGTAATAGCTTATAACGTTATACGTTAGAAGGTAATACTATATAACGTTATACCTTATAACGTAATACCATTTAATTGATATACGTAGGAAGGTATTACTACATGGCGTTATACCTTATAAGGTAGTGCTGCATAACTTTATTCGTTATAAGGTAATCAAATATAACGTTATACGTTATAAGGTAATACTATACAACGTTGTACGTTATAAGATAACAGTAGATAACGTTATACGTTATAAGGTAATACTACATAACATTATTCGTTATAAGGTAATAATATATAACGTTGTACGTTATAAGTTAATATTATACAACGATATACCATAGGAGGTATTACTATGTAACGTTAAACGTTAGAAGCTATTACTCTATGACGTTATATGTTATAAGGTAATACTATATAACGTTATACGTTAGAAGATATTACTATATGACGTTATACCTTATAAGGTAAAACTATATAACGTTATACGTTAGAAGCTATTACTATATGACGCTATACCTTATAAGGTAATGCTATATAACGTTATACGTTAGAAGCTATTACCATATGACGTTATACGTTATAAGGTAATACTATATCACGTTATGCGTCAGAAGCTAGTACTATAAGATGTTATACGTTGTAAGGTAATAGTACACAACGTTATACGTTAGTAGATATTACTATACGACGTTATACGTTATAAGTTAATATTTTATAAGGTTGTACGTTATTAGGGAATACTATATAACGTTACACGTTGTAAGGTAATTCTGTATAACGTTATACGTTATAAGGAAACCAAATATAACGTTATACGTTAGAAGCTCTCACTATATCACGTTATACGTTACAAGGTAACCGAATATAACGTTATACGTTAGAAGCTCTCACTATATGACGTTATACGTTATAAGGTAATACTATATATAACTTTGTACGTTATTTAGTAATACTATATAACGTTACAGTTTATAACGTTCTACGTTAGAAGCTATTACTATATGACGTTATACGTTATAAGGTAATACTATATAACGTTGTACGTTATTAAGTAATACTATATAACATCATACGTTGTAAGGTAATACTATATAGCGTTATAAGTTGTTAGGTAATAGCTTATAACGTTATACGTTAGAAGTTATTACTTTGTGACGTTATACCTTATAAGGTAGTACTATATAACGTTATACGTCAGAAGCTATTACTATATGACGTTATACGTTATAAGGTAATCAAATATAACGTTATACGTTAGAAGCTCTTACTATATGACGTTATACGTTATAAGGTAATACTATATAACATCATACGTTATAAGGTAATACTATATAGCGTTATAAGTTATTAGGTAATAGCTTATAACGTTATATGTTAGGAGCCATTACTATTTGACGTTATACGTTATAAGGTAATACTACATAACGTTATACATTAGAAGCTATTACTATATGATGTTATATCTTATAAGGTAATACTATATGACGTTGCACGTTATAAGGTAATACTATATAACGTTATACGATACAAGGTACTAATATATATCGTTGTACGTTGTAAGTTAATATCATAAAACGTTATACCATAGGAGGTATTGCTATATAACGTTATAGGTAGGAAGCTAGTACTATATGATATTATACGTTGTAAGGTAATATTACACAACGTTATACGTTAGTAGATATTACTATACGACGTTATACGTTATAAGGTAATACTATATAACGTTGTACGTTATTAAGTAATACTATATAACATCATACGTTGTAAGGTAATACTATATAGCGTTATAAGTTGTTAGGTAATAGCTTATAACGTTATACGTTAGAAGTTATTACTATGTGACGTTATACTTTATAAGGTAATACTATATAACGTTATACGTTATAAGGTAATATTATATAACGTTATACATTATAAGGTAATACTATATAACGTTATACGTCAGAAGCTATTACTCTATGACGTTATAAGTTATCAGGTAATACTATATAACGTTATACGTTATAAGGTAATACTTTATAACGTTGTACGTTATTAGGTAATAGCTTATAACGTTATACGTTAGAAGGTATTACTATATGACGTTATACCTTACAAGGCAATACTATTTAACGTTATACGTAGGAATCTATTACTATATGGCGTCATACCTTATAAGGTAGTACTACATAACTTTATACGTTATTAGGTAATCAAATATAACATTATACGTTATATGGTAATACAATATATCGTTAAACTTTAGAAGCTATTACTATATAACATAACACATTATAAGGTAACACTATATAACGTTATACTTCAGAAGCTATTACTATATGACGTTATAAGTTATAACGAAATACTATATAGCGTTATACGTTAGGAAATATTACTATATGACGTTATACCTTATCTGGTAATACTATATAAAGTTATACGTTATAAGGTAATACTATATAACGTTGTATGTTATAAGGTAATAGTAGATAACGTTATACGTTATAAGGTAATACTATATAACGCTGTACGTTATTAGGTAATAGATTATAAGGTTATACGTTAGAAGGTATTACTATATGACGTTATACCTTACAAGGTAATACTATTTAACGTTATACGTAGGAAGCTATTACTATATGACGTTATACGTTATAAGGTAATCAAATATAACGTTATACGTTAGAAGCTCTTACTATATGACGTTATACGTTATAAGGTAATACTATATAACATCATACGTTATAAGGTAATACTATATAGCGTTATAAGTTATTAGGTAATAGCTTATAACGTTATATGTTAGAAGCCATTACTATTTGACGTTATACGTTATAAGGTAATACTACATAACGTTATACATTAGAAGCTATTACTATATGATGTTATACCTTATAAGGTAATACTATATGACGTTGCACGTTATAAGGTAATACTATATAACGTTATACGATACAACTTACTAATATATATCGTTGTACGTTGTAAGTTAATATCATACAACGTTATACCATAGGAGGTATTGCTATATAACGTTATAGGTAGGAAGCTAGTACTATATGATATTATACGTTGTAAGGTAATATTACACAACGTTATACGTTAGTAGATATTACTATACGACGTTATACGTTATATGGTAATACTATATAACGTTGTACGTTATTAAGTAATACTATATAACATCATACGAAATAAGGTAATACTATATAGCGTTATAAGTTATCAGGTAATAGCTTATAACACTATATGTTAGAAGCTATTACTATTTGACGTTATACCTTATAAGGTAGTACTATATGACGTTATACGTCAGAAGCCATTACTATATGACGTTATACATTATAAGGTAATACTATATAACGTTATACATTAGAAGCTATTACTATATTATTTTATACGGTATACGGTAATACTATATAACGTTATACGTTATTTAGTAATACTATATAACGTTATACGTTATAGGGTAATATTATATCGCGTTATACGTTAGAAGCTATTACTATATAACATTACACATTGTAAGGTAATACTATATAACTTTGTACGTTATTTAATAATACTATATAACGTTATACTTTATAAGGTAATATTATATAGAGTTATACGTAGGAAACTATTACTATATGACGTTATACTATATAAGGTAATACTATATAACGTTATACGTTATAAGGTAATATTATATAACGTTATACATTATAAGGTAATACTATATAACGTTATACGTCAGAAGCTATTACTATATGACGTTATAAGTTATCAGGTAATACTATATAACGTTATACGTTATAAGGTAATACTTTATAACGTTGTACGTTATTAGGTAATAGCTTATAACGTTATACGTTAGAAGGTATTACTATATGACGTTATACCTTACAAGGCAATACTATTTAACGTTATACGTAGGAATCTATTACTATATGGCGTCATACCTTATAAGGTAGTACTACATAACTTTATACGTTATTAGGTAATCAAATATAACATTATACGTTATATGGTAATACAATATATCGTTAAACTTTAGAAG